>KK119548.1:235847-304259 GCA_000611955.2 Stegodyphus mimosarum | reverse complement strand
AAAAAAAAAAAAAAAGAAAAAGAAAAATACATTAGGTGGCCTCAGGCCATGACGTGCGGTGTTCCTGCGGCGAAGTCCTATCCGAGTGTGATTCGCGCATTTCATACGTGATAGGACAGCATAGATGAGAAGTTGAACGTGATAACAATAGTTGACAAAATGCGAATTGTAGCATATGATAAGATTGGAGGCAGGAGAAGATGAAAAATAGTCTCAGTTAAAAAAAAATAAAGTGATCTTTGGGGATTTTAAAGTGTGCAAAATGGGCGGAGTAAGTTAACAGCCCCTGCCTCTTTCTTAAAAAGATAATTATTAGAATGTTTCGTTTTTGCTGGAGGCTTGGACATTTGTCTCTTACCAATTCTCTAAATTAAATAAAGCTAAAAAAGATTTAGCTTAGGACGGAGATTTAAAATTTTCTTCTTTAATATGACGCAAGTTTGTTTTTCTTTTACTCGGTGGCTGAATAGCTGACGAAACGGCTTTATAAACCAAAAAATTAGTCTCTGCAGTTCCATGAAAAGCTGAAAATAGCTTTTAGCTCACTCTAACCATGCTTTCTGCCAGATTTTATACTGAATTTATGTGAAGAAAAAACTAGAACCGTCTAAATCAAATCCTCAGGCTCAACACGAAGTTTCGCATTTTACGGGGTCCCGCGTTTTATCGCAATCCCAGGATAACAAAATTTTCGATTTTCGAGTCCTTGGATCTTCCAACACTTGTAAAAATTGCTATATCTTCTACCGGGTTGAGATAATCGTGATGTTATGCCATAATAAAAAAACATGGGAGAATACAATACAGAACCGAAAAAAAAGCCCATAGCTGCTCCCCCCCAAAGCAAAAATAAATGCGCAAAAAAAAAACCCGTACTGAAAAAAAAAAGACGTGTCAAAAGAAAAGTAACTAAAAATTTGAAGGAGAAATAGTAAACTATGGAGGTATGTGACATATGGGACATTAAGTATATAAGATTAAGTAGTGTGTTTCAAGACCGCTAATGGTCTTTTTCTATTAGTATTTGCTTCATAATCATAACTTAACATGGGTATTGTATCATTCCTAACATTTGGGATATTTTTAAAGAACTTTTCGGCCAATTTGGCAATTAAGACGTGAATTTCTGGAATTTTAAGCTCGCGGTGAATGTCCGAATTACGAAGAAACCATCGGCAATTCACTGCTTGCATGAGAATAATATTTTGGACAACTTGGATCCTTTGGATGTTAGTATAAGAGGCGTAACCCCAGACAGGACAGGCGTAGGTGAGTATGGGCCGCAAAAGGGTTGTATAAATGAGTATCTTGTTATCGGTAGAAAGAACACTATTCCGAGCAATTAATGGGGATAGTGTACGTTTACGATCTCGGAATTTAGCTAATAACTGTGTAATGTGTGGGGACCAAGTGAGAGTTTTATCTAAAACAACGCCAAGGTAACGGGCCTGCTTAGTCCACGGGATAGGTATGCCATTCATAAATATGTGTAGATCTTCATCGTAGATTCTCTTTCTGGTGAATAGCACCGCTTCGGATTTCTCTACGTTAATGGCTATCTTCCATTTGAGTAACCAGGACTCAAGTGTATGGATGTGGTCTTGTAGTGATTGTATGACTGAGCCATGAGATGCGCTTTTGGAGAGAATTGCCGTGTCATCGGCATATAGAGCCAGGGTGGTGTGTGGTGATTGTGGGATATCGTTCGTATATATGTTATAGAGTATGGGCCCAAGGAGAGACCCCTGTGGGACTCCTGCCTTGATGACCCTTGGTTTAGAGAGTGATTTGTTTATACGAACGACGAAGTGTCTTTCCTTTAAATAGGAATGTATGGTTGTGGTGAGGTACTCTGGGAAACCCAGAGTGATGAACTTGTATATGAGGCCCTCAAGCCAGACTCGGTCAAAGGCTTTGGCTACATCCAGAAATATGGCACCGGTAACCTGTTTGTCTTGCAGACCTTGTGAGATGAACTCAGTCACCCGGTAGAGCTGGTGAACCGTTGAGTGTTTCCTCCGGAAATCATACTGTACAGGGATTAGTAGCTTGTGCTCTTCAGCATGATGTAAGATCCTTTTTAGCAAAATAAATTCTGCTACTTTACTGACACTTGAAAGAAGACTGATTGGCCTGTACGAGGATGGCTCCGAAGGAGTTTTCCCAGGCTTGAGAATCGGCGAGATAACAGCGTTCTTCCAGGTCGTAGAAAAGTGTCCAAGACGAAGAATAGCGTTGATGACATTGACTAGCTTGAGTAACATGAGGATTCCCATGTTCTTGAGCATTTTGTTGGTAACGTTGTCCAATCCGGAGCTCTTTTTCACTTGTAGCTTTTCGATGTGGCCGTATGCCTCGGACGGCCTGACAAGAGGAATGTTGTTTGTGTGTGGGTTTGTTGTGAACTGTGTTAGTGTACTTGCAACTAAGTGATCTGTTGGAGTGTGGGAGATGTTGTTTGTGCAGAACTGAGAAGCATAGATCAAATCCTCTGATACGACGACACAGCAAAGCAATAGTAATTTAGAAAGCAGAAATTTATCCATTTCTTGCAAACTTTCATAAATGTATTATGAATTCTTTCACATGTGGGTGGGTACGTTTCACTCTTTAAATGTCTTACCTTTCGTCCTTAACTTTGCTTTCCTGGAAAATAAGAGCATATATTGGGAAAGTAGTTCTGATTTCCAAGTCCTGTTATTTCTAAAATAAAGTATTGCAGTACAAAAAATATTTCTGCTGAATACTCGTTAAAATTAGAGGAAAATAACGTACCGGAGCTCATTTTATTCAGCGTTCCGCAGCAACTCCAGACGAAGGGCTATCAAATTTGATTAATATCCTGAATGAAAACATAAATAAAAGCGAGTCTTTTTCCCAAAACAAAAGATAACGTAACCCAAACTAAATACATAAATCATAAATTTAATAAACCACCACTATTTTAATAAGAGTATATTTATTTAAATGTTCGAAAATACCAAAATGCTAGCCATGTAAACTTAAATAATAAAAATCAGTTGAAGAAAAATATCGCAAAATAATTTTCAACCGATGATATCTTTAGAATTTCCTATACACAGTCTCACGCGCTGCAGATAAAAATGCTTTTTCTGCACAATGTTGCCATTGTTCGCTTCGAAATCCTTGAGCTTATTAATCAGAAATTCGTTAAAGTTTTACAAAATTTGAAATCGATAATATAGCAAATTTGGACTTCCAGATGCCGACATTCTCAGCAGAATTACTTCTTTCAAAATTCGATGGCCCTAGGTACCGTCGTTTTCTCAGAATGTGAGAAACGTATATACATTACTGCACATTCTTCATTATTTCATTTCTTTAAATACAATACAAGGCTGCAATATTTGGTTTCAACATTTTAAAAGTGAACCGACATTTAATGTTTCCGACGCAAAATCGCAAAACGAAAACAATAGTCCTTCAGCGACAAAGCCCTTTGGACTAACAATTACGGCAACAATAGTAGTAGCAATAATAATAACTCAGATGTTTTTAAATAGCTCTGTTCTTCTTACAACATTGGTTAGGAAAATAAGGAAACAATTCAAGTTTGCCATTTATTCTTAGGGGATTCTGATATGAATATAAAATTTTTTTTAAATTATCCGACAGTAATTCCAGTACATTTATATAACTCAGTTATTTAATTGGTATAATTTTATAATAAATAGAAAAGTAGATAAGTAAATTCTTACAGGAGGCGGAATTGGTAAAAACTTAAACTGATATTTTTGATTGCCATCTGAGTTAGCAGTTATTAAATGAAAACTTTTTATCTCACACATAAAAATATAAAATCGAGCTACTTTTTTTTATCGGTGTGTGTCATTGTATGCATAATAGAAAAATATTTTGTGTTCTAGAACGGCTGCCCGAACACTTTACGATCAGTGACTCACAGCTGTTTGGCATGGAAGACGAAGAACCCGAAACGCTTTACGCATTATTCGGGCATTATTATTATACGCTAAAAGAAAATGTTGATAAACTTCCAGAACTAAAGGAATAGACAGGTATTACCGAAGAACAGGAGAAACGCCTCAGCTCTATTTGAGCCGAATTAGAAGCGAAACATTATATGATATATCGCAAAGATGGTGTAGAAGTTCTAAATCAGGCGTTTACTAACACTAACAATAGGCAAAATTCAAAAACATCTGACAACTGTTGGCAGGTGCACCTGTTTCGAAACGCGGTAGGAAACGAAACAATTCGAACAAGGAAACGTACCCTCCGCTTAAATCTGCAAATCACTTCAATTCCTTATAAGAGAAAAATTTGGATGGTAATCCAAATGAGGAAATACCTCCCCCCGCCCCACTTAAATCGACAAACCAATTTAACGCATTACAGGAAAAAAACCGAGATGAGAATATAATAGAGAAAGATACTTCCCCAAACCCAAATCCATTTATTCAACCGCGACAATATGCTGGAAAAATACCCTCATTAGTCATTATGCAGACTATAAATTGGAAGGATTTTAGGAAAGATTTAAAAGAACGATTGAAAATTGAGAAATTTGAAAGCAAAAGAGGAGACAATTTAGTAATTAAATTAAACTCTGTAGAAGATTACAAAAAAGTACAAGAAAAACTAGAAAAAAAAAGCAATTCGGTACCACACTTTGGACTTAAATTCTGAAAAATGTAATAGATTAGTCATAAAAGGATTCGCCACAGATTTTGAGGCGGAGAAAATAAAAGAAGTATTAGAAGCGCTTAATATCCTAATAATAAAGGTGAAACCCATCACAAGAATGAGGGATGGTATTGCAACGTAAATACCCGTGTTCTATGTAGAAATTTCCAGACACAATGAAGGAAAGAAAATACAGCAAGTGAAATATTTGTGTGATACGAGAGTCACTATTAAATCGTACAAAGGTAAACCCGGTCCAACACAATGTTTTAACTTCTGGGTCCAACAATGTAACCCAGAAGGCATGCCATAACGCACCACGTTGTGTTCGTTGCACGGAACCGCATAAATCATTCGAATGCCCGTATAAGATTAAAAAAAACATGCTGTCCAATGTGCACTTTGTAACGGAAAGCACGCTGCGTGCAGTCTTGATTGCCCCAAGAGACCAGGAAATTTGGAACATATCCCCAAACATTTTGAAAATAAAAAAAATTATACCAATCCGGTCAGACTGATCCTGGATATTAGTAGCTATACCACATCAGTCAAAAGAGCCTTTAAAACTAACTGGCAAGCCTTTGCCAAAGCTCTAAACAACATCCAGTACACTATGCCAACGGTACAAACGGGGAACGACATTGACAGCTTAGTCAAGGCCTTCCCCAATGACATCCAATATGCCCATAAGTCTGCTCAGGAGGAGATCAAAGAGAACAAGCTAGTAAGAAACAAGGAGCTACGTGAACTCATCCAAAGACGAAATGCTGCCAGGAGGCAGTTCCAGAGGACGAGAAATCGTGCTGATAAAATTTTGTTCAATCGTCTCTGTGATGCAGTTTTGGTTGAGTTTGGGGCTCAAAAATTCCAAAAGAAAAATGCAGTCGCTGCGTGCTACCTCGACTTTGAAAAAGCTTTCGATCGAGTGTGGCACGCGGGACTAATTCACAAATTATATCAGGACTAATTCACAAATTATCGGAGCTAAGGATTCCCTACAGCTTCACAAAATTAATGATCTCATATCTCAAAAACAGGACATTTCAAGTTCGATGTGGAAATACGCTTTCACAGAAAAAGAGAATTTTCCGAGGAGTACCACAGGGAAGTTGCCTTGGTCCTCAATTATTTGTAATCTACGTAAACGACATGCCACAGCCTCTTAATTCTACAGTACATAAGTATGCTGATGACACTGTCATTTTAACTCCTTCAATCTCGCCGCAACATGCAAATGATAAGCTACAGCTGCAAATTAACTATATCGCCGCATGGTGTAAACTATGGAAGATTAACCTTAATTCAAGCAAATGTTGTGTCGTATTATATCGACGTTACAAAATTCGTCTTGAAGTTAATATAAACATCAAAATTAGCAATATCCCTGTTCCAGTTGTAAGCTCTTATAAATATTTAGGAGTCTATGTAGACAGCAGACTAAACTTTAGAGACCATGTCACTTACACCCTCAATAAGGCGAATGCCGCTTACATGTCAGTCTACCCCCTTATTGGTAGAAAATCAATATTGAACTTACATACGAACTTACATACTTTATATTACCTTAATTAGGCCAATTATGCTGTACGTGGTCCCGGCATGGGCAACTGCAAACAAGACCGAACGACTGAAAGTAGCAACGCTTCAGAATAAAATACTAAGATAATTTACAGCGGCTCCGTGTTATGTTAGAACCTCGATAATTCACCAGGACTTGAAAATTCGATCGATTGAAGAATTTATATTAGTGACTGCACATAATTTCTTCTCTAAAATGGAAAGATTGCAATATGCAGCAATTAGAGAATTAACGGAATATGATCCCACAGTGGAAAATGTCGTCAAACGTCCAAGAAGCATCCATCATAACCCAAAATGGTGGTAATGTTGTATATATTGTATATAGTGTGAATTTAATTTATGTTTACGCAAGAAAGGACTTTGCTAAAATTTTGCATAGAAAGGACTGTGCTTAAATAATTTATCTATGCATAGAAAGGACTGTGCCAAGTGCTGTGCATAAGTTTATTTAATCCATTTTTCATTATTTACTCTATTATTCATTTCATTCTGCAGAATATTGATTATTTTATTTACTGTGTTAAACTTTAATTACCACTACGGAGGATTATTGATTCAAAGAAGGCTTCCTGCACCCGGATTGGACCAGATTTGTCAGGTGACCCAGTCATCACTGCTAACTTACATATTTTAGTTACTTTACAAAATTACGGATTATTTAAGCTGAAAAGGACTGTTATTTCTAATATTTTCTGATACCCTGATTGCAGGAAAAATAGTGACTTTTAGGAATTAAGTTGCCTTAATTAATTACATAGCATTTTTCATTACTTTTACGAGGTTTGCTGAGAACTGATCAGAAACTAAGATAGCCGCTGCGATGATTGGTTTGCTAGTCACGTGATGATGTGTTAGTCAGTCACGAGCTATCCGCAGATTTCCTGTATGATTTAAGATATGCTCAACGCAACATCAAAATTAAGATATGCCATTGCTTACATACTACCCTGACTCCTGGTGGATGAATTAAGTTATGATGGAATCTCAAATACTTTTACTGCATGCCACTTTTCCACGATCACCTTTGTGTGCTGGTGCCTTTTATAACTTGATTACTATTGGCCTATGGCAAATTCTAAGATACAGGAGAAAGCTCTTTTAGTAGCTGAGTCCTGCTACTACAGTATTTCACAATTCACAAAAAATTGCAATCATTTCTACTGTGGTTGTTGCTGCATGCCTTCACTGCATGCTACTTTTCCACGATCACCTTTGTGTTCTGGCGCCTGGCGCCTTTTATAACTTGATTACTATTGGCCTATGGCAAATTCTAAGGTACAGGAGAAAGTTCTTTTAGTAGCCGAGTCCTGCTACTACAGTATTTCACAATTTAACGAATCAACAAAAAAAAGGGAACCCACCTTTAGCTCCGCCTTCGAGTTCCTAAATTGGATACAAACCATAATACAGAAATGAAAAACCTTATTTGAACGCTTCATGCGAGCTGAAGCCATAATGGAAAAATCCACATAGGTTGGGAAGCCTTACAAATGTTATTTAATCAAAATAATGGCCCTTAGAGTCATACAGAATATAGCAAATTTCCAAACGTCTACACCAAGTAGTTTGAATATAGCATTTTTCAACGCAAACGGTGTTATTTATAAAAACACCGAAATTCAACACTTCCTAAACCGCCATGATATTGACTTACTTTAACGAAACGCACTTACGGGCAGCAAATAAATTTAATAGTCAAGACCTTTAGAAATGATCGACAACACAACAGCGGAGGTGGTACCCTTATTCTAGCCAAAAACTATTTACAAGCCACAAGATTCGAAATTAACGAGGAAACAAATATTGAAAATACAGCAGTTATTGTACACTCACGTACTCGTAATCCAATTATATTTATCTCTGTGTATAACCATATAAGCAATATAATCGCTGATAGCAATCTAGACAATCTCATAAGCAACTTCCATCCAATTATTATTGCAGGGGATCTGAACTCAAAACATCCCTCCTGGCACCACTGTGTTATTAGGATTTCGATTTCTTCTATATTACGTACCTCTTTTCCTAAACAGTCCTCCAATTTATTAGATATTCGTGCAAAAACACTTCTTAAAGGAGTACCTAATTCTTTCACACCTTCCATTTCTAGAGCTTATTAATAATCGTACAATAATACAATGAATAAAATCAGTCAAGCACGCCCCACCCGGGGGCGCCATTTAAATATTTTAGAAGATCAATAAAATTATCGAAAAGTGAACTTACCCTTTTGTCTTCTTCGTAGAGGGCCGCTTGCCCAGGATAAAATGGTGCTACTCCATTTGAAAAATGGGAGGCTTCTTCCACAGCACAAGCTTGCTGTATTAGTAGTTACAACAGAGCACGGAGCTTAAATGATAGAAACATATAACATTATTAAATATTAAAATTACAGAACGCGTAACATGTAAAGCAGGAAGTAAATATGGCTGCTTTCTTTCGTTTCAGTCACGTAAGCAGCAATCATGGCTGCTTTCCCTCCGTTCTCGTTCTCGCTACTGTGTCTCTGGTTTGTTCATGAGATTCACTTCACTTCGCTTCAGTTCGTGTTCAGCAGCGACAAGAGGCTCCACATTACACGACTGACGTACGCCGACAACTCGACGTAACCTTTAGGCAGCGGAGGAAACGCCGTGGCGGCTGGCTTCATTGGCCTGCCAGATCACCGGACCTATCATACATGAATTTCTTCTTTTGGGACCACATGACGAGTTTGATGTACGAGATGCCTGTTCTTTCAGTTGAATACGTCGTCACTAGAATATCAGTAGCTACCGGGAAGATACGTAACATGCCAGGAATCTTTCAGAACGTAAGGAATTCCATGCAACACTACTGTTAGGCCTGCAAGCTGACTTGTGGTCGTAATTTCAAACACCTGTTGTAACACGACCTTTCAATAAAATGTTTCCTGTCCCATTAATGTGTTGCTATTTTTTTTTACTCTGGTTCTTTTCAGAGTAGCTGCCAACTACAGCATTTGCGACACTGCATTCCTATATGATTCCGCGTCGTCTCTATACCCCCTAATCACCCTGTAAGTTTGTCGGTCTGGTAGCGAATCCTCCTGCATATAACATAAATGGCAATGAAATTTTGTCAGAGAGTCTTAAACGCAGACTTTTCTTACTGTAGTGCAACAGCGCTAAATAGCTCTGCCGTAATCTAATAAATAAATAAAAATGCTACTGTCTTACAAAAAATGTGTTAACAGGGAACGTTGCTGTACCAGGAATAGGAATTAAGGCAAAAAAATATCGAAATCTTGAATAAATACACTCACTTCCAAAAGTTAAGCACGAAGATGTAAAATGGAAAAAATCAACAAATACTGATTTGATTGACGCAAAATTCGGCAGGAAAGTAGCATATATATTTATGCATAAAACAAAATCAATAATTATATACAGAAATGAAAACAATATTAAATTTGTGCAAGTTATCAGATAATGAGATACTGGAGACTTAAACAGAATTATGTATAAAGTGAAAATAAACAGCATAAAATGAAAAAAAGACATTAATAGAGTATGTGATCCCTCCTCATCTGTATACAAAGTTTACACCTTGTGACCATGCTTTCAATTAGGTGGTAAATTACCGCAGAATTAAGCAATCGGCATTCTTCTTATAGAGCAGTTTCCAGTTCAATAAGAGTGGCTGGAGGTGGGAAACGTGAAGATACAGCACAGCCGAGAGCATCCCAAAGATTTTCGATGGGATTAAGGTCGGGCGAATATGCTGGCCACGCCATACGCGCAATTCCTTCACTCTCCAGGCAGTCATCGACGATGTTAGCTCTATGGGGACGTGCGTTATCGTCCATTAATACAAAAGCTGGGCCAACTGCTGCAGCGTACGATCTCTCAATGGGTTCTAGGACTTCATTTCGATACCGGACAGCCGTCAAAGAACCCCGTTTAAAGATGTGCAGGTTGGTGCGGTATCCATCTCTGCCGACACCACAATGCTTGCGCCTCGGAATGCGTGATGTTTTGGGACTGATTGCGTGTTCGTTGTTCACACTATATCCTTATACGCTTCTCATCTGGCTCCAGAGCAAACCTTGACTCATCAGTAAACGTGACATTGCCAGAGTCAGACACATTTCAATTAACAATCAATGGTTAACAAATTGTTCCTGGCACCACTGTAATCATGCCCCTCTTGTTTGGACGGATAGAGGAACACAAACTCTATCCGTCCAATCAAGGTACCCGGGCGTATAGTCCATTCATATGTAATCTTCGGCGTACAGTAGCTGCAGATATCGCGTTACCAATGGACGCTGTAACCATAGATGTCACGCGCGTGTAGGTCGCTCTGCGGTCCCGCTTGGCTACAGTAGCAATATATCGATCTTCCGCGTGGGTTGTAACCTTTGGGCGACCGCCTACGGGCCTTCGAACAACTGTCTGTGTGGTTTGGAATTGTTTCCATAAACGTGAAATTACAGAATGATGAACGCGGAAGAAAAAAGCAACGTCTGTGATCGACTGTCCTGCTTCAATGCGCCCCACAGCACGCCAGCGCTCAGAATTTTCCATTCGTCTTCTAGAAGTCATAGAAACACGTATTTCTTGAAAAAAATATTGTACGAATGTTTTAATCGCCTTCTATCAGCACTTACAATCAACTTTTGTAATTTTTCATAGAGCTGGCTTCTTATAAGACTGCCTTTTTTTTGCATTTTTCTTGACATTAAAGCGCGATTGGCTGTTACCTAACATATTTCTATACTTCCATCTACCTCTGCAGTGAATTGCAACGTCTTCAATTCTGATTGGCTGTCGGAAATTAGCATTGTCCTCTCCGTGCTTAACTTTTGGAAGTGAGTGTACTTTCTCTTTTCCTCTGCGATAAACGGAGTTCAGCGTTTGCTCTTGACGCCCTTCCTATAATAAAGAGCACCGGCCTGAAAACTGTATTTCATTTTTACTGTGTTTTTTGGAAAATTAATGTTTTTATTTCTGAGATTCTAAGAAATATGTTTTGTAACATACTCCATACATAAGGAATAATAAGGAATTTCCTTTCAATACATAAGGAATAATACATAAGGCATTTCCTTTCTAATTCGTGATATTTCAATTACGTTAAAAGTGTTGCATTCTAATGTGTATTACATTACATTGTATTATATTCTAATATGTATTACGCGACATTCTATGATAGCACAATATATAAAATAGTGAATTGCCCTATATTACTATATTGCGTTGCCTACTACGGACGGAGTTGAGAAATTTTTTAACATCGCTATTTCGCTCCCAACTCAAATGCTGGAAAACAGACTTCGTGCATGTGGGTTATCGCAGGTTTCCCCATGTGTAACGTAAATACTGTTTAGTTTCCTTTAGAAGATTCAACACGAAGACATTTATGACCTCAGAAAGACTGCTTTCATATGATTTTCATAATCCAAATAATCGTAGCCACACTACACTGCAATATATAACATAATATAAACGCTTTTTATACGCATTGCTAATACTAAAAACGTATAATTGAACATCTAAATTAACAATGTTCATATATGTTATTTCAATATACATTTTAAGAGGTGTAAGACTGTTTCGACAGAGAAAATATGGACATTTTCATTAAATAATTTAGCATTTGTCATAGTAAAACTGACTGCATTTCAAATGTATCTTATTTTTAACTTCACCTTATTGCACCTATCTTAAAATAAAAATAAAAATTTTATCCTCAAAATATATTCTTGAAAGGAACTGTCAAATGTTCGTTAAACATTAGATACATTATCAAATATAGGCGCACATAAAAACTTTTCTTCTGCATAGAGGCACTTTAAATTCGTATTTAAATACATTTTCCGAAATTTAAGGGAACTTATTTTTTTTAAATATGTATAGCAGAAAAATTTCGAAAACATTTTGAATTGCAGAAAATTCGAAAATTTTAGAAATGTCGCAATTTGTTAAATAATATCATAAATTCAAAAATAGATTTCGTTTTGGAAAAAAATTCAAATAGCCGCAAGAAATTAACTGCTTACCTCAACACTTTCAGAAGACTTGTTTGTTATATTGAAATAAAATCAAAGATTTGTTTGACGGACAGAATATTATAAAATTATACTTATACAGCCTACATATTGAAAAACTTAGAAATACGGAAAAGTCGAAGAATCCAACTATATTTTTAATATTGTATGAATTCTTTGCAGCATAACCATGCTATTGTAATTCTTTCCCAGTTTTACTTTTCTACTTTTTGTTTTTTAATTATTCTTCCTTTTAGAGTTACATTTAAATAATTCATTCAACTTTTAAAGCGGACTTTATGAATTTTTCGGAAGGCCTTTATACGTATGTTGTATAATTTTTGAACTTTCAAAACCTCCGTTCGACAAAAAAAGCTCTGTATATGAACATCCCCAGTTTTTAAAGAATATTTGTCAAAGAACAAATTTTATGAATTCCTGGTCCATTCATTCTTTAACCCACGCAAATGTTCCTTTGAACTCCCAGTTCTAATATGTTTTTTGTTCTTAACATAAGTAAAGCTGAAAGGAAACGCATGTGCACAATACTGTTGACATAAAAGGGGCATAAATGTTAGAAAAACTATTTAAAAGAAATAGTTTAAGAACCAATTTCTTTAAAAAAGAAGGCGGGGTTCTGTTTAATAACATTTTTTATTTAGTCCTAAATATATTGCACATTTTCGAAATCAATAAGGCACTTTTTAAATTAAATGCTGAAAAATCGATTTTTGGAAGGTCTCATGATACAAATATTACAAATGAAATTTATATGTATCTGAATTTATATGTTATATTTAATTTATATGTATTCCGAAGACTCCAGACCGTTTGTAATTTCTGTAGGAATAAAAGACTAACTGAAGGCGAATGCATTCGAATTTGGTAGATTAAACCCTCTGCGTACGGCCCCCGCCATTTCCACGGGATACCAAATCCATCTCGTAATGCGGGTCGCGTGAAAATAGCGTGCGTTAAGTTTATTTCTTTTATTTTCAAAACGGATCCCGTTTTTTCTTCGTCTAGGCTGAGGATAATCTTATATTCATATTTCACGTTTCGTTTTCCACCCAGATGGCGCTACAGGTTTATATCATGGGGGTGTATATTAGGGAGTACTATTGTTTCTTCAGAGGTAGGTCTATAACCTATGACCTACCTCTTCACAGTCGATCGACACTGTTCCTTCTTTCATTGGAGAATAATAATTTAATAGTAAATATGCTTAATTATTTTCATGATGCTTCATCTGTATCAATTTGCTCAGGGACGGCAAAAGAAACACTAAAGCCAAAAGTGATTTATAACTTTACAGTGATTGGTGTTGACAGAGGCGATCAGCACATGTTGTACTACTCTAGTACCCGAAAACAACTTCGTAAATATTGCAAGAAAATAATTTTTCATATAGATCAAGCAATGCGAAATTCGTATATAGCATGCAGAAAAATAACAAACACGAAAAAAATCCTTTTTTGAATCCAAGCTAGCTGTGATCGAGGAAATATTTGACAAATATTCTTCTGCTATATGCTAATCAGTACGTTCTATTCATGATAGCATGAATTTTATTCACCTTGTAGGGAGACATTTTACAAGCCACATACCACCAAATTCTATAAAAAAGGAACTTAGAAGGTAACGTGCTGTGTATTGCTCAAAAAAAAAAAAGACAACCCATTGCATTTGGTGTGAAGAATGTAAAATTGGATTGTGTTTACAGCCATGTTTCAAAGTTTGCCACTCTACCAAAAAAAAAAAAATTGCGTCATAATAATTTAATATTAGGGTACAAATTAGTTAGCATGTAAAATATTTATCGAAATGAAAAACATCCTGCGCATTTTTATTCCATACACGCTAAAATCGCGGGAGCCGTATTGCAAGCTTTTTAAAAATTAATAAACTATTAAAATTCCTGCATTATACTAATTGTTTGTTCATAAAGATGTGAGCAATATGAAGAAAGAGAAAATAATAATTAAAAAAAATCTGAAAGGTTTCAGATTTTAATTAAGTCCAAAGGTGCGTTTATTTAACATTTTGTGTGTTACCTTTATTTGTTAAATACCATGTTCTTCGCACTTAAACCATAAAATTCAGTTCAACAGCAATATCGCAAAATAATTTTAAACTGTGCATATCTTTAGAAATTTCGGTACACGCTCTCACGCGCTGGAGATAAAAATGTTTTTCTGTACAACGTTGGTATTGCTGGCTTTGAAATCTTTGAGTTTGTTAATGAAAAATTCGTTAAAGTTTTAGAGAATATTGTTACGAATTTCACATTTATTTGGCTATTTATTTAGAACTGTAATTAAAATTCCTTTTCATTTTCCCGTGCAACGCACGCAGACGATTTTTGAAAAAGCTACGTGAATAGAAAAAAAAAAAAAAAAACCAACAAAGAAACAAGCACTAAATTGAAAAGTGGTGCGCCGTTTCTTGTGAAACAACGCAAAACGCCCAAACGAAAGTAATAGTCCTTCGGGACTAAATCCCTTTGGTCTAGAAAAACGCCTAGAAGCGTAATAACGGAATGCAACGAAATCGAGCAGCAAGTGAAGATTACGATAACAACTTTCTTCTTATTATTCCCCGTTCCCCACAAACGTGTAAGCGGTATACAAAAGTAACAAAAAAAGGTCTAATGATGATAATCAACTCGTTTTTCAAAAAACTATTACGCAGTTTTTCTTGCAATGATAGTGGCGGACTTCTTTAAATAAATGTCTAGTCTAGTCTGGACAACTATTGCTGGGATATTGCCAATTATGGGCAACTTATCCAGCTCACTGAGGAATTGCATAGAGCCCCTGACGTGCAATTTCCTTAAATAAAATAAAACCAAATATGCGGTATGAAAGAGATGCCGTTTGCATCCCAAGGTTGCAATAAACCAAAGTCCTGCAATGTAGAGAGAAGTCCTAACTAAAATCCTGACTGCGGCAGAGCCGCGTTAGTACACTGCGTCCTATCATGTCTGCGTCCTAACCAGTGCACATGAAAGTAACACAATTTATTAAACTTTAGTTATACAATACAATACAATACAATACAAATACTGAATTAATACATGAAATATAACATAAAAAATGATAATAAGCATTGAAATTCTTGATTAAATATGATAACTAGGATAAATAACGAAAGCCTATTTACATATGTACAAGTTGAAGCAATGCTCTAACAACTACTAAGTTGGGAAATTCAGATCCTTTAGTAAGTGAGCCGCATATGGCCTGATGTTGTTTTAAATAAATGGCTACGTATTTTCTAATATAAATTTCCATTCATATTCTCTTTTACATTACTAACCTCTCACTTTATATGTGTTTTCATACAGAATAATAATCAAATTTGCCATCCCTTATTCTCGAATTGCTCACTAGCGTCTGCATCTCACAACGGCACTCTACGATGGAGGCGATACTATTATTTTCATCGATGAGTAGAATTCAAGTCATAATTGTTGCGCATGGGTAGGAAAAAATAAGTCCGTTTTTTTAGGAAAGCAACGGCAGCGGACGATATTTGTTTACATTTGGAAGTTAAAAAAAATTGCAGAAGATCATGTTTGTGTGATTAAAGCAAAGCCTCGATTGCTGCCTGCCTAACGGTTCGCAGAGCACTTTCTAAGGGAAACTGTTTCATATACACGAGAAAGATCATTGATCAAAGATCATTACTGGTGGAAGAGTCCTTAGAAAATGAAGCAGGGCTTAATGGGGTGTGAACCATGGAGTTTTGAAACTAATTTTGGATGATTTAAGGAGGGAATGCTTAGTAAGTAAATGTTGTTGACGGATAATATAGCACCTATTAAATTACTGAAAAATGTTCAAGCAAAATCTTAAAATCATCAGTATCAATAAGCAGTAAAAAAGTATTCAAATGTAACAAGTAATTTGGGATAGAGGAAGTATAATTTTTGTTTCGTAAAGTGCTGTTTTATTAATAATGGAATATTTTTTTAATCGCGTGATTAAAGTCATGATTTAAGTGGCTTAATTTTAATCAACAGTTGAAAATCAGATGCACCCTACTTGCATTAAGCATATACAAGTTGTTATAAACAGAAAAAACGCTTATTATTACATACTTTAAATCATATGTCTCAAGTAACTCAAATTATCAGTCTTCAGCAAAGAAAAAAAAACAAGACCTGTGTTTGTATGTATGCACGTTTCGCGTATGCGAATATAAACTTTTTCATTGCGTAAACGTTGTTTGGCCCTTTTCATGGAAAATCGAATACGGGCCTTTGTATCCGATTGTTTTGAGAAGAGCCTTTCACTTGGCTCAGGAAAGGGTCGTTGCAGTGAAAATTATCGAGACATTAGCGATGGAAAAATAACAGGGAAAATCGCGTGTTTTCATTCTGCTCTCCTAGGGACAGAGTGCATGTACAAGAATTTTAACTTCTCTACTTCGCGATGAAAATAATAGAATCGCCTCTCCTCGTAGGCTGCCGTTTTGGGATGTAGACGCTAGTCGAGTTGCTAAGAAGTACTCTGCCAAATGAGTGCTAGTGTATTATCTTTCTAAAATTTAACACGTCTTCTGCAGAAATGTTTGATAATATTTTATTTTAGCAACAACAGGACTTGGAAATCATAGCTAGTTTCAGAATACATGCGTTTCTTTACCAGGAAGGCAAAGGTAAGGATGAAAGGTCAGATGTTGAAACAATGAAATGTACACACCCATATGTGTAACCATTTTCCTTCAAGAAGTATACAATACTTACAAAAGTTTTCAAGGAGACGTTAAATTTCTGGTTTCTGAAATTGTTATTGCTTTGCACTTCCGTCGTATCGGACGATTTGAAAGCGGTTCTAGTTATCTCTTGAAATATGTTCACTTAAATAGAGTATAAGATATAAAAAAAATGTGGCGAGTCCAAGTCTAAAGCTATTTAACCTTTTCACGGAACTATAGAGATAAACTATTTTTATTTTAAGCCATTTAATCAACTATTCGAACAGCAAGGAACTGAAAAGCAAGTCAACACAGTCTGCCATTTCTTGCACCTTATTAAGAAACAAATGTTAAGTCTCCGTCATAAACTATTTTTTTCAGCTTTATTTAATTTAGTGAATACGCGAAACACAAATCACCCAGAACCGAGAAAAAGGTAGCAAGAAACTTTTTTTAAATTCTCTTTTTAACAAGGGGCGGGCCAGTAATGAACTTTGCCTCATTTATAAATTTTTGGTCTCAGCAACGTGCGTTTCATATTCCAGTCCAGTCCAGTCCATATAAATATGGCCGAAGTGCTGCTAGTCGATGCAGCGTTATCGGCTCCTGAATACTTTGCCGAAGGGCACATGACAGTGAGACGTCCTAATAGATGAAAAGGAGGATTGAGATGGTAAAAAAGAAGAAGTTCCAGAGGCGACAGGTCGCATAGGGGCCCAAAACAAGCAGAAAATCATGACAAATACAGTAGATGCAAAACCAAAAGAGAGGTCCGTGAGGTGGCACCATCTATCGGAAACAGAAGTAACTAAAAGGAAAATTTTTAGTGAATCATAGTGCAGAAGGGTGAGCAATTTAAAAGTCCATCTTGATCATTTCTTCTACAATTCCCAGAGCAAGTAGAACTTTTTCTTGGGGAGATTGCAGCTTTTTGCATTTTTCCACAAATGCCATGAATTTGCGGATAATCTTCATGAGATTTTCATCTGGATTGAAATCATTTGCGCGGCAAGAGGCAGCATCAGAGTAGGATTTCCGTCCAGTAGGAAATTTATCAGTAGTTATCGGCTCTTTCGACGGGGGCTTGTCAGATAAATTAAAAACAGTCGACCGAGTACTCTTCTTTAACGGCATTTTCTTCCGAATCGTGGGTCGAAATTCGCAAGTTTTTGCAGACGCTACATGGTCCAATTTACAATTGACACAGGTAGGTTTTTCTTCTTTTTTCAAATTACACGTGTATGTAAGGTGACCCTTACCACATTTCAAACATCGAGGCTGGTTGTTGCAGAATAACTGCCCATGTCCGTAACGTTGACATCGGTAACACATCATTGTGTTCCTGTTACTTTTAAATTTTCTAAAAGACACCTTGAGGTCTAGTAGTTTCTTTTTATGGTAGATACTTCGTCCAATATCAGTTCTCTGAAGAGAGACAAAGAAAACGGGAAGTTTAATTTCATCTCCATCCTTTTTCCGCGTAAATTGAGACACTTTAATTACCGGGAAACCTTCTTTGCATAGTTCACTCTTGATTTCATCAGGGGAGGAATCTTCAGTAAGACCTCGAACAACAACTTTAAGTGGAGTGTCTTTCTTAGCACGGAATGTGCTAAACTGAATGTCGTGCTTCATCAGTATGGCAAGCGCTCGATCGCGATGTTCAGCAGAATCAAACAGGATGGTTATCTTCTGCCTGGTCAGTATACCAGTAAATCTCTGCACACCAAGTTTGGTAAACAGGCTTCTGATTTCACTCCATGAGACATCCGGCCGGGGGCAAATGATTGGCGGAACTCTTTCTTTTTTGATATCAGGCATGGAAACACAAGTGTTTGCAGGTGGATCATCTTTCTTCAAAATTTCAGAACTGGTATCCATAATTTCCTCAGTGGATAAGACATCAAATGAATTTTTAACAGAAACATCCGGAACCGAAGTTGGAGGATCTGCTTTGACGGGTGTAGTACTAGACTCAGAGATCCGAGCAGTAGGCAGCTTGGCAGTTTTTTGTGGTTGTGTCCATTCATTTTCATCTTTCCTGGAGGGTGAAGCATTAGAAGTCTGGGTCTCCGACTTTCTTTTTCTTCGTATATTTTGCCGGCGGACAAGTTCAATAGTGAATTTATCCCCTTTTCCGAACTGCTTTGCATGATTTGGGTCGTAGAACTGACTTCGTTCCATATCATAAGCATCCACAAGCGCGTAGAAAACTTTTTCGGCTCTTCTTAAGGCAGGTTTGCCTGATTTGCCTGCCTTCAGTTGCTGCTGAATTTCGTCAACTGTCCTGAGAGCATTAAACAGTTCTTTATCATCAGGTTCATTTTCTGAGAGTCCAAGGCAATGCAGAACAGCATAAGACTGATCTACAAGAACAGCGCGGTGTTCGTTAGGCATAACGGAGTATAGTGCACACAAGGCGATACGGCGAACAGTAATTACGTGACAAAAAGTCAAGCAAGAGCTGCAGGGACGTACAACCTCCACAGATGAAGGCAAACCTCCGAATGTTCATATTCCATAGGCATCGAGGAGTGGACGTGGTAAGGAAAGGTCGTCTGTTGTCGTCGCTCTCTCTGCACCTGCGAGGTTTCTACCTGTACTGTGATCACGTGCTCTTTTCCCGTCTCGGGACTGATGATCGTCTGTTTTTTCACCCTCCCGCTGTACACTTGCCATTAATTTCTTATCGTTTATTCGCTGGATTTCGATCCCACGGATTTGTTATTGGTTGGATTGTCATCTCACATAGTTACCTTCTAGCTTTGTCTGTCAGGTTGAAACTATAGGAGTTGTCCGAAATTTCCTAAGTTAACTAATGATGCAAACAGTCAAGGGCGCTCTGTGCCAAATCAAACTACCAGTTCAGCGGCTGCTGTCTGCCCAGGACTTTCTTATGCTAATGCGGCCAAAGGTAAATCCTCTGTACCAAAAACTACTGTTACTCAGCCTGTGAATATTCAGGACAGCAATGTAAGTACTGTAAATAATGTCAAAAATGTTAGTAATACCTCTGTTAAGTCTATGCATAATAATAATAATAATAATCCATGTTTTTCCGAATTGTTTAGTTTTATGAAAGAAATGCAGAATTTATTTAACGGTTCTTCATTTATGTCTATTTTTAAACATATCCCTGTTAGATTACCGGAAATAAAGTGTGCGGATAACCCTATTGATAAACGTTTTGTGTTATTTAATATTTTTGAAGAGATATGCATAGAATCTAACTGTGTAAATAATGAATAATTCCTTCTTGTATTATAATGTATGTATATTTCTGTTCAGTTACTCTGCATTGCATAAAATGCGTCATGCATAGCATTGATTCCCTGCTGCACTTGGACCTTTTTAATTTTTGTATTATTTTACCATATATTCTAATATTACTATTATTGTGCTAGGCCCAATTAAGTTCACTTCTTATGTTTCTGTATATGTATGTTCATTTGTTTCCAGCTCATCACCAGCTCGTTCAGCTTTCTTGACAGCTTAGTAGCTTAGTCTCTCTAGTAGCTTATTATACTATCTTGAACGCTAGGGAACTTCGTTCCTAATCACTTTTACAATTATTATTATTATTAAAAAATTATATATATTAGTGAATATTATTATTGATATGTAAATAGATTGCTAGTGTAGCATATATATTATGTAAAAATACAATTTTTGTTATTAGTGGGGGTAGGTCATTCTGACCAGGGATCCTGGTGTCTAACATCGTCATACGGAGAACTGTCAGGTTGAAGTCAAGGGCCTTGTGAGTTTCCACCGGCTCATCCGTCTGCCAGAACACCTTCGATTGGGTCTGGTTCCGGGGCTCCGGTTTCCATCCACTCAGGTGGGGATTTGCGCAGGCTCCTTTTGGTTTTGGATTTGGATATGAATTCTCTTTTGAAAGTATTTGCGGCTATCGTCAAGGAGCTCAAAGCAAAGAAGCAAAATGAAAACCTCTCAGTCAAAGAAGAACGTGAACTGAATTTGCTTCAGAAAGTGTATGATGCCGTAATAATTGCTGAAAAAGAAATAGAAACTTCTTTAGAACAGACTCAAGATGAAAATCCTTCTGCAACGTTGGATAGTGAATGGAAAACTGTTAAACGCAAAACAATGAAAGGTCCTCCTAGCAAACCAAAAGATGATAATTCTAACGAAGTTCAGGTACTGAATCTGAACTAAAACCTAAAGGAGATCGAACTGCAGGTAAACGAAAAAATGGGCATTCTCATGCCGTTATTCCTAACCAATTTCAACTGACATCTAGATCTTGTAACCTGGAACAAGAATTTATGGACACTAATACTACTGATTCTAATACCTCTTCCAAAAAGAAAAATGTTCAAAATGATCAAATATAAAAAGGAAAAACACCACCTGCCATCTATATTAATGATAAAACGTATTCAATGTTCAAACTTAAAAAATTATTTTTTGAACATAAACTATCAGATAAATCTGATTATACTGGACTTATACAAAAAGAGGGATTCAAAATCAAAGTTACGGATGTTAATACCCACAGAATATTGACTCGTATCCTCAATGAAAAAGATGTCAAGTACCATTCCTTTACCTTACATACATTCCTTTAAGATAAAAATCGTAAAGCGGTTTTTAGGCATCTGACTCATGATACTGACCCAGAAGAAATGAAAGAAGATTTGCTTAGCAAGAACTACCAAGTTATAAGTGTGACGCAATTATCTCGCAGATTTAAAGGAGAAATTAGAAAATATTCGTTATTTCTTGTCACACTCCCTAAAACGGACAAATCTAAAGAAATTTCTAAGGAAATAAAAGTATTAGGAGTGAATATTAAAGTTGAACCTTACAAAGGACACTCCGGCCCAGTGCAGTGTTTTAGATATCAGGGTTTCCATCACTCTCAAGCTGCTTGCCATAATGAATTCAGATGGGCCAAATGTGGAGATAACCACGACTCTAGAACATGCCAAAAAGACTAGAACGCACCTGCCAAATGTACCAATTGTGGACAGGATCACACAGCTTCCTTTCAAGATTACGAAAAGTTCCCCAAACAAGCTAAAAAGAACGAATGAAAACATATGCTGACAGATTTGTTATCAATAAATCCCTCGCAGATGATTCACAGATGCCATCAAATCACCTAATGGATCTACTCCTAGCTTCATCACAGAGGCCAAAAAGATCTTTGATGATCTTAAAACTTTGGTCAACTTCTTAAAAAGCTCCGGCATTCAACTTTTAGCTCAAAATATCAGAAAACAAGAATCTAATAAAGAATCAGAAAAAACCTCATCTAACCAGCAATTCAATAATATGAACTCTCCTCTTAAACTGTGTTATTGCAATGCCGGCGGCATCTTTAACAAAATTTATGAATTTACGAACTTTCTCGCAGAATATGCCATTAACATCGGCGTAGTTTCTGAAACACATATTCTCCCTGCCGATAGACTTTGCATACTAACTATCGCACCTACCGAGGTGATAGGCCCACACAACGATTTGGAGGAGCTGCCATCTTTGTAAAGCATTCTTTACAGTCTTCTCTCATATCTACAAACCACTCCGCTGGATTTGAAAGTGTAACTGTGGCTGTTGTGCTGCCAACCTATGGAACTATTTATTTTACTGGAATTTATAACCCGCCCCGACACAGACTTTCTGACGAAATGCTTAAAAATCTCCTCCCTGAAGACCAACAAATCATCCTTGCAGGGGATATCAATGCCAAAGACCTTGACTGGGGCTGTCGTCGAACCAACGCCAACAGTCGTATCTTACATAATTTCATCTGCAATTGTCCAGTTGCTCTTCATGTACCAGCTGAAGCCACATACAGACCTGTGTACCCAAATCGGACATTCTGGATATTCTATTATCTAATACTTCTTTGCCTGTTGCACTTGAAGTAAAAGCTGAACTTACATCTGACCACTTACCAGTTATTGCTTCTCTTGGCGTTACCAAAGAAGGTCCTCCAATTATCAAGCACAATACTGACTGGATCACCTTTCACAATATTTTAATCAAACATCCTCTCAAGATCTCTCTGCTCTCTACCAAACAGGGCATTGATCAGGCCATCCAAATTCTTACAGACAGTATCTTGGAAACCTACCGAGATGCTACCACCACGTTTCATCTTTCTAATAACAATATACGACTTCCTAGACGCATTAGGGATAACACACAAGAACGTAACTGAATGCTTAAAATGTGGCATAGGATTTCGGATCCTGTTCTGAAACATGAAATTAACACTTTAAATAGAAAAATTAAGAAGCTTATTTTCGACTTTAAGCAAGAAATGAAGGATGAATTTTTCTCTTAAACTCAACATTAATAACGGCTCCCTCTGGAAATATCTGCAAAATCTCAAAAAGAATAACATCATTACTAGACCCATTCCCTCGGGCTCCAAAACTGCCTACTCTCTTAAGGACAAGATGGACATTTTTGTAATTTGGGAAACCAATTCACACCTAACACGGATCCAATGAACCCTACGTTCAAAGATGTTGTAGATAATTATGTTCAGTCATGGCTTCTCTCTCCCACTGCTCATAATCTTCCTCAGCTTATTACTCCGTTAGAAGTCACCAATATCATTCGCTACATCAATATCAAGAAAGCTCCTGATAAAGACCAAATCACCAACAAAATGCTTCGAAATTTGCCAAGAAATATCATCAGTAAAATTGCCAATCTTTTTAGCGCCTGTTTCACTTCGAATTACTTCCCAGACTCCTGGAAACAAGTGAAGATATTCCTCCTTCCGAAGCCCGGCAAAGATCCTACTTCGCCTGACGGATACAGGCCGATTAGCCTCTAATCCAGTCTTGGAAAAATTTATCAACGGCTCATTCTCAAAAGACTAGAACCTTTTTTTCCATCTGCTGCCATTGACCAACATGGATTTCGCAAAAATCTTAATACTACTAAACAACTTGTTCCAATAGTGGGATTTATTGGATCCACCTTTCATAATACGCAAAGCGTTGCGCTCCTTATGCTGGATATGGCAAAAGCCTTTGACCGCGTCTGGCATGAGAGGCTCATCTATAAACTCATCAAAATGGGTCTGCAAAGAGATTTGATTCTCCTTATTTACTCCTTTCTGCAGCAGCACACGTTCTTTGTTGAACAAGGCAATGAATTTCGGCCCCAAGACAAGCGTCCCACAGGGTAGTATCCTCGGACCTGTTCTTTATCTATGTTATATTTTCGATTTTCCTCACCCAGGATTGGATAATTATACCTTGCTTGCCTGTTCTGCCGATGGCACGGCGATTGCTATTAAATGCATCAGGGCTAACCATGCTATTATTAAAATGCAAAATTTCCTCTATTCTGTAGAAGACTGGTATAAAAATTGGACAGTAAAGATCAATACTAATAAATCACAACTTCTCCTCCGCAAGAACAAAAAGCATATCAACTTTAAGGAGCTCTTACTTTTTCGAGAACCTGTCCCGAGAGTCACCTCTGCAAAATATCTTGGAATTATCTTAAATGAAAAGCTCACTTGGTCAAATCACATTAAAAAAGTGTCAACAGCAAAGCTATTGGTATCATGTGAAGATTTTTTCCGGTCATTGGCAAATTTTCTAACCTTAGCCTGTGCACTAAAAGACTCATATACCTCACTTGTATCCGTCCTATCCTTTGTTATGCTGCTCCAGCATGGAATACGGTGTCTAAAAAGCAACTCCATAAGTTGCAAATAGTGCTAAAACAAATTTCTTCATATTATCACCAGTGCTGACTACCTCATCCGAAACGAACTTTTGCACAGGGACTTCAAACTTGAAACCATCAAGGACTATTTAAAAAGAACCACCGAAACATTTTTTCCCAAAGCAGTCCAATGCAACTATGGGAATTGCTCACAAGTTTTCAATTACGAAGTCCTATGTGAAGATAGATACAGGGTGATCAGCTTACAGGATAATCTACGCTAACAATTTTCGTAATTTTAAAGATAAAATGACCACCATCTTAGCCTGCTACGCGGATGATACAGCGATCATCGCCAAATCAAGACGCCCCAACCATGCACTAGAAAAGCTACAACAAGCAATTCCTGAAATAGCGGAGTGGTGCAAAAGATGGAAGGTAAAAATAAATCCCGAAAAATCTCAAGTCCTAGTGATCCGGAAATACAAAACCAGAGATCGACTCCCCTGTAACATCACTATGTTTGGGAAACCAGTTCCCATCGTAACGACGGCAAAATATCTCGGCGTAATTTTCAACCGAAGTTTTACTTGGACAAACCATATAAGCTACGTGTGTGGAAAAGCCTACGGTATAATTAAACGACTTTATCCGCTACTGGCCAAATACTCAGGCCTCAGCCTCAACCGCAAGAGACGGTTATACACAGCCATCGTTAGGCCGATTATCACGTATGCTGCACCGACCTGGGCAAGTGCAACTAACGGTGATAACCGCAAGCTACAAGTCCTGCAAAATAAGTTTCTAAGGACTATTACAAACGCCCCTTACTACATTAGGAATGAAAATCTACGCTGGGACCTCAAGATTGAGTACATGAAAGACTTTTTACATAAACTCAATGCGAACTTTTTCCAGAAAGCTGCAACGAATACGATCGCAAAATTTGCCCATATCCTGGACTATGAAATTATCTTAGAAGATTTGTTTATTCGTCCCTATGCTTCATATTTAATCAGGCAAGCATAATAATAGTCTTAATTTTACAAAAACAAGTCCTGTGCGCGATATTCATATCTTCTCTTCGAAAATATCAACGCTTATGAATTCGATCAATCACCAGCAAGCAACAGTTAGCTGCAAACAATCACAGATTTTCTCCCGACTTTCGCATGAGAATTAATCGCATGTTGTCAACTTTCTTTCCTACATATCACGTATAATTTTCTGATTAATTTGATGGGTAATATGCCCATATACCTAATGAGCTGTGGAGTTACTGAGAGACAAAAGGAAATTAGGACTTTGCTATTTCCCTGACAGAGAGCTCAATTGGTTAACTCCAACGAGGCCACGCTCCCTGCTCTTCGACCGGCGTTTCGCCGTACCAGCTCCAGGCAGCGCTCGGGCATGCAAGGAAGAGGCAGTATCGACTTTCGTATTCATGAAATCTTCCTCTCAGAGGAAACACTTCAGGCTTTCCACTGTATTAGGACTTTACACTTTGAATGTCTGGGAAGTATTGCCTTGGCAATAGATACCCAAAACAACACAGCAGTATCGCAGTATCGCAGCTTACAGGATTAAGGAAATTGCACGTCAGGGGCTCTATGCAATTCCTCAGTGAGCTGGATAAGTTGCCCATAATTGGCAATATCCCAGCAATGGTTGAACAGACTAGACTAGCTTACAGGAAAAATACATTAGGAGCACTTTGTTGCACACTTCAGTGAGCTGGATACACCGCATCTTATGTGGTATCCCGGTGATAGATTTCCAGACTAGACGAGCTAATAAGCCCTGATTTTAAAATTAAATATCTCTGCAACAAAGATCGATAGTATTACACGGTAAACTGTACGTTTATTAGCAAAACTGTAAAAATGGTGTACGAAAGTTTAGAAAATTTAGTTACGAAAATCGTTAACAGATGGCGCTCTAATCGCAATGACCTTTCAATAGCCTTTAAAATGTGCTTCGAAGTCGAAAGTGATCAGTATGATCAATACTACTGTTGGTTAGTGAAAAGGGGCTAGCATAGAAAGTGAAATAATGTATTCCGTTGAATAACGTGTTTTTTGGTTCTGGAATTTCACTGATTAGAACACAGTCCTACGGCAACACGTCGCGGTTTTCAAAACAGATTCAATGTTCCAGTTGGACCCGAACCGAAAACCATTCGCATACCTTCGCGAATTTCGAACGGACTTGGCAGCGTGGCTGATGATCGAAAGGGAAATGTTGGACATAGGCAAACTGTAGTCACTCCTGAAAATGCAGCCAAAGTTTCTGGAATTGTTCAACAAAATTCTAGGAAAAGCATCCGACGGATTGCATCAGAGACAGGTTTGAAGTACACGATCACGTAAAAAGTATTAAAGAATAGCCTACGGCTAGTTCCATACAAAATCAAAAGTCATCAGGCCATACCCATGAAAGCTGTGCAACAAAGGGTTGCCTTTGCGAATCAGATTCTAACAATGATCGACAACGACAGATTTGATGTGAGCAGCATCTGGTTCACAGATGAGGCATATTTTCATTTGAATGGAATCGTTAATAAACAAAACTGGAGACTTTGGGGTTCCGAAAATCCTCGTTTGTGCGAAGAGAAAGTACTGCATTCGCCTTAAGTTACTCCATGGGCTGCGGCATGCTCCATCGGATTCGAGGGGAAGCCTTCAAGACTGAAGGTTGGGCTTTTCGTGCTCTCCACCAGATTGCCATTTCGTCGTAGTGCTTAGGCCTAACCTTAGGGTTAGTGCTGCCTAGTGCTCCCTGTCTTGCTATTAGTGCTATTGTAAAAAGCATTTTTTAATGATATTGCGGTAATGTATTAGCGATTGTTTGATTACAATCAATTAATTTTGTTGACTATCTAGTGAATTAAATTTATTTTCGCGGATACAGGAAATCTGATGTATATTTTCACGTGGTCTTGCCAAATCGACCTGATTGCTGGTTAGGTTGTTTAGCTGTTAATTTTGAGACTGCAGTTACCGGATTTATTTAATTTTTAAGAAGTTAACTTAAATTTAATTTAATTGTAATTTTTATGCTGAATTGCACTTCCTCTAGTTACGCCCAAGCTACTGCTGTTAGGTGGCAGTCAGGTGCCTGGGGTAAGCTTTGCTCGTTGATCTGGCTGCCGAGACACCTTCGTGTGGGCTCGGTTCCAGGCCACGAGTTACTTGCGTTTTTTGGGCTCTGCGTTCTGTTCTGTTGTGTGATTATGGACAAAGTCAGATGCGTATTCCAACAATTGATTACTGAGTTAGAAAGCGAGCGCGATGATGCTGGTACGCTACCGCAAAATAAAGAGCGGGATTTACATTTTTTTCAGCAAATGCTCAAGTGCATAAACACGTACAATGCTACCTCTTCGGAGGAGGATTTTCCTGGATTTAATTCCAAACAGTATCACGATAGGAGATAAACAAGAGAATAAGATGGTAAATTCAGATAATGAAAGATCTAGAAGCCCCATTAAGTTAAGTGACAAATCTAGCGAAAGGGAAAATGAAGGTAAATCCCTAGATCAGGACTCTAGCTCCGACGATGATTTATTTAAAAATCGTAGAGGTGACAAAACAGTGAGGACACGCAAATCTATGCCTGTTAAAAGAATAAGGATAGATTTAAAAGATTTAAAAAAGGCACATAGCGAAGGTACTCAAAATGACAGCAAAAATGCAAAAATTAACGCGTATAATACATCACGTAATGAGAGCTATAACAAATTTGAGAACACCGTTAATGTGGCGCCATCTACATGTGAAACGAAAAATCACGCTAACAGTAGTGTGAATGAAAACGCAGATGACAACATGGATACTACTAAGACAACGGAAGCCCCGTTTATTAAAAAAGAAAGAATCCACCTATAACTATAAAAGTTAATAATTCTGCATGGAAAAATATCCATAAAGCCCTAAATGAAAGAGTCATACCATCCGAGGAGGAGCAAAAGTCTTCACGCAAAGTGCGGACGATTACAGAAAGTGCGTACATCTTTTGCGCAACTCAAATATTGAACATCAATCATTTACGCTCCCTCAAGACAAGGATATAAAAATTGTCATCAGAGGACGTTTTATTGATACTGAAATTGCAGATATTACCGCTGCATTAGAAAGCAAAAATTTCAAAATTATTTCTGTGAAACAATTAACGAGAAGGCAGAATGGGGACGTCATTAATTTACCACTATTCTTAATCACACTACCTAGGATTGAGAAATCTAAAGAAATTCACAACGTCACGCATTTATGTGGGCTTGGTGTTAAGATTGAAGACTATCGTGGCAGATCTGGACCCCTTCAATGTTACCGTTGTCAGGGGTTCCATCACACGCAGGCCGGCTGTTATTTCACGCCGAAGGGCATCAGATGCGGCAATGAACATCTTTCCTTTGAGTGCCCACACAAGAAAAAAGAAGTTCCATCACGTTGTGCGAACTGCAATAAAGAACATACTTCGAACTTCCGAGGGTGCGAGAAGTTCCCCAGAAAGACGAAGAAGACCCCCAAAACATTCCCAAGTAGGGTGGTCAAAAATAAAACTTACGCTCAAGCACTAACAAGTGTAATTTATTCTGAAACCCTGAGTGAAGCTAAAAATGTTTTCTCGGATTTAGCCGAGCTCGTATCCATTATAAAAAGCTCCGGCTTCCTTCTTCAAGAACAACTTCGACAAGTTCATGAAACTGTGAGTCTACCAAATCTGGAGTGCAGGATGGCCAATAAACACAATAGAAATTCTCCCATCAGAATAGTTTTTTGGAATTGACGCAGCATTCAAGATAAACTCTTGGACCTCCAAAACTTTCTTATTGCACACGACGTGGACATATCTTTCATAGTGGAGACGTACGCTACACCCTGTAGGAATATAAACATTCAGAATTACAATATTGTAGCGAAAATTGCTCCTTTCGACTGAGCTCCTCATAGCTTAGTGGATAAGACGCAGGAGTCGAGAGACGAAGGTCTCAGGTTCGAAACCTATCAAAGGCAAGATGCCTAATAATCGATTTTTATGTAAATCTCCTTCTTATTAACCTGTTTTCTTTATGTTCCAGAACATTCCGAGTCTGAAATGTTCCAGTATGCTAATCAGCTGTAGTATATAAGTAGTTCTTCATTCAGTTCGAGTTAATAAAGTCTTGAGTTTAGACTTGAGTACTTGCGGTTCATTTGTACGATCCCTTCATCTACGCGACAATATTTACAGATGCGATAGATTAAGGCAACGTGGGGGGAGCCGAAATTTACGTACGTCGCTCGCTCCAATCTTGTTTAATGATTGAAGATAGAGACTACTTGCACGAGTTAGTCACTGTTTCTGTGACAATACCAAAGTTTGGTAATATTTATTTTAGCGCTGTATATAGTCCACCCACTGCAGTGCTCTCAGAAGAAGAACTCATTAAAATGTGCCCAGAAGATAAACACTTTATACTTGCAGGAGACCTCAATGCCAAAAATAAGGAATGGGGATGCAGAAGCACCAATAGAATTGGGAAAATCTTATATCAATTTTTGAATAATTATCCAGTGGCCTTGGAAGCGCCAGCCGAATATACATATCGACCAGCGGATCCACGGAGAGCCGACTTACTTGATTTACTACTTACGAACACCTCTGTACCCATGACTATGGAGGTACTACACGAATTAACTTCTGACCACTTGCGTGTACTTGTCACGCTTGGTACGTCACAGCTTAGACAAAATAAAAAGCTCAAAATTACGGACTAGAATCTTTTTCACGATTATCTTCAGCACAATCCTCCAGTCATAGAAGAAATTAAATGCAAAAAGGACATTGACAGTGCCGTTGATAACTTCACTAACTCAGTTATTAACCCTCAGCCTGTCGAGTTATGTTCTGCAAATACCTTTAAAACTGTCGCTAACTTTTGACCCAACTCCCCCTAAAATGTCGCGAAAATATCACTGAACTTTCGAAAAATGCTAGCAACTTCTTTTGTTAGTTGTCTTCCCTCCCAGAATTTTGGATCAAAAGATTCCGCCTAATTGAGATAGATTGCTCTATAAACATTAGTAGCTGCGAGCTGTGGAGAACATTGCAAAAGAATAGCTTTTCTCTGTCTGACCGTGGAAGTGCCGTAGGGTAAATGTCCAGCAAGTTTCAGCTCATCAGCATTTCATGAATAGACTTCAGAAATACAAAACTTAAAAGTTTTCTTTTATGCAGATATCTTATTTTCAAACATATTGCTTTTAAAATCTTAAATGCTGTAGAATATTTAGAATATTTATTAGTTAAACTATTGTATATGCAATAAATCTGAAATAACAAACTTGGGTTTTTAGCTATATTCTGGATTGAGAATTCACACCTAGATTTAAATTGCCTTAATATTTTTTTAATATAAAGAACTGAAAATTCTAAATCTCCTAATTTCATTTGAAATTTAGACAATTGTTAGCCCAAAGGGGCAATTTGCCCAAAAGGGCTATTAGTTTTGTTTTGGCATTTTGCGTTGGTTCACTGTAAAAAATGTTAGTATAACTAAATAATATAAACCATATAAAAAATTTCACTATATCTGACTTTTATAGTATTTTTCAAAAAAAATACTATGAAAGTCTGAAACGCTTTTCAAAACTCTGCCGCTAAATATGAGTCCTGCGTTATATTTAGAGAAACTAAATAATTAAGAATCTGTATGAATGTATGTTTCTCGCATTATGAAAAAAACAACGGTACCTAGAGACATCAAATTTTTAATAACATAGTCCTTCACTCGAATATGGGCATCTGGAAGCCCAAATTTGGAATTTGTTTTATTATCTATTTGATATTTTGTAAAGCTTTAACAAATTTTTGATTAACAAACCCAACGATTTCAAAGCGAGCAACGGCAAAGCTGTACGAAAAAAAAAAAATCTCCAGCGCACGAGACTGTGTATCAAAAATTCTAAAGATACACTCTTCTTAAATATTTTCTGATATTGCTGTTGAATTCAGTCTTATGGTTTAAGAGCATGATATTTAATAAATAAAGGTAACACATAAAACGTTAAGAAAACGTCGAGTTGGGGGTGATACAAAATCTTCAGATTTATTATTATTATTATTATTATTATTATTATTTTGCTTCGCTAAAGAGTTCTTAAACTTGTTATTGATTGCTCATTACAATAGACGTTTCGTCTGCTGTATCTTTCAGCTTTCGTCATGTCATGGCCTTAGCAGAAAATTACGTTCTAAACCTGGGAATTGAATTCTTGGCTTCATTTCTTAGGCAAAATGTTAAACAAATCATCAAAGAAATAACTAATATCCAATACGCAAAAAAAATTGTAAGCTTTCAGTAAAAAAAGACAGTGCCATTAATGCTTAAATAATTCGTAATTGCTTAACACTCAAAGACAAACGAAAGACATGTCGGCACGAGACGTTTATAAATTCTTGCCGCCACTAAATTAGTTCTAATATTTAAATTAATTATAGCAGAAGTAATAAATATGTATAGTTCTTTCATTGATCTACGTCTTTCTCAGCCACTGAAATTAAAATTCTTCCTTTTAATAAAACAATCGTTTTAAGGGAATTTCTTGATGATTAAAGACTACAAAATTGTTAATTATATCCGTAAAGCTCTCCAAAATATCAAGCCCATAATTCAGAAAACTGATATCATTTAAATGTGGTTCAGCAATGAGATACTTATTACATTTAATTTGTAAAACAAATATTTTCCAATTTTAGAACGGCCACAAGCATTAAGACGAATCTTTTCATGGTAATTTATTTGCATAATGCTATAAAAAAGTATATTCGTGTTAAATATCCATAATTTGAACATTTTTCTCATGCAGTATCTTAAATAGAATGAGAGTAAAAATATTTATTATCTAACGGAATGCGTACTTGAACTAAAAAATTTAGTTCCGTAGTATTAATATTGTTCTCTATAATATTAGTCATTTTTTGTGTATAAATTTAGAGCAGATTATGATTGTATTAAATATAGCACATGCGTATATCTCACGTTAATGAAGGGAATAATTTACTACAGTTCAAACTAATTACGAACAACAGCAGACAAGGAGGAAAAGAAAAGTGAACGAGATTTGTCGCATTTCTTACTACGGATCTACACAAGGGACGAAGGGAATAATTATTAAAAATCAAACATTCATGACAATTGTGGCCGAGGAAGTGAATACTATACACCTCATATCGCTAACAAGACTTAAAAAAATAAACGAAAAAATAAAGTATTTATAGTTTAAAAACATCAGTTTGTTGCCCGATGTTTCAAATCAAACTTTACCACTAAAATTTTAAAAATAATGTTAATAAAATTTAAGCTTTTACTTGCTTCTTCTAACCCTATCAGGACTTCTCACCGTCATGTGCCGTTGGCATTCTTTTAGGAGCCGATAACGCTGCATTAACTAACAGCGATCGTTTATTTACTTATGATGTGAGATACTGTATCCAAGACTATCTTAACGGCCCGCTTCAAGACTGATTTTACGACTCCCAATGAAATCATTGAAATTATTAAAAAACTCAAAAATCGTAAAGCACCAGGATATGATAATATAAATAATATCACTATTAAAAATTTGCCTCTTAACATCATTACTAAACTCACCAGTATACTAAACGCCTGTCTGGACAAATCCTATTTCCCTAAGAAATGGAAAACTGCAAAAATCATTCTTATACCTAAACCAGGCAAAGATTGTACAACACCTGAAGGTTACAGACCTATTAGCCTACTGCCCGGACTTGGCAAGATCTTTGAAAGAGTAATTCTTCACAGAATGGAACAATACATTACTAGACTTCCTCCGGAGCAATTCGGATTTAGAAAAGGATTATCTACCACTAAACAACTTGTCAGATTAGCAGAATTTATTGGCTCTGCCCTGTATAACAATCAGAAAGTTGCCCTCCTCATGCTGGACGTGGCGAAAGCTTTCGACCGCGTCTGGCATGAGGGGCTTATTTTCAAGCTCATCTCGTTTAACTTTCAACGTGAAATGATCCAGCTGATTTATTCTTTTATCAAGAACAGAAACTTCTTTGTCTCCTTTGGAAATGATAAATCTGATCTCCGTTACATCAGGGCAGGTATAGCACAGGGCTCTATCTTGGGCCCTGTTCTCTACTTATTCTATGTAGCCGACTTTCCAAATGTTTTTAAGGATTTAAATAACTTCCTAGGCTGCTATGCTGACGATACGGCTCTTGCCGTTAAGTCACTTAGCCCCACCATAGCAATTAACAAATTACAGGAAATTATGCCACATATTGAGCACTGGTGCACAAAATGGAGGATTGCTATCAATGCCGACAAATCGCAGCTCATGATTATTAGTAAGAGAATTTCCCGGAATCCACCTGATGTAAAACTGAAATTATTTAATACTGAGATTCCACTTGTTACTAAATCTAAATACCTTGGAGTGACTATCAGTCAAAGATTCACATGGACTGAACATATCAAAAATGTCCGAAGTAAAGCCTATGGCACTATGAAAAGTCTCATGCCTATGCTTGGAAGATATTCTCAGCTTGACTTAAAAAGAAAACGACATATTTACACTGCTATTGTACGTCCGATTATGTGCTACGCCTCTCCTGTCTGGGCTACTGTCAAACACAGAGACCTGCAAAAAATACAAGTCCTACAAAATAAATTTCTTCGACTTATCACTGACGCACATTATTTCGTATCAAATGAAACTCTACATAGAGACCTAAAAATTGAATATATTAAAGATTTCATTCATAGAATGAATGACAATTTCTTTAAAAAAGCTGTCATCTGCCCGTTCTTAGATCATTTTGATGTATTCAACTATTTCATTTACGAGGAAGATAAAAACATCCGTCCGCTCGTTGCCCACCTCTGTGGGTCCAACTTTCCCACGTAACAATTCTTACCTCACTTGACACTGTATATATTGTATATATTGTATTCTTATCATTTTGCACCACATTTTTGTTATATTTACCTGTTTTACATGTATTTAATTGTATCCTTTATATTCTGCACTGTTATGTAAATCCTTATGTCTTTTCACATGTCAGGAACCTCTGTTGATCTCGATCAGTCTTGTTCTCTCTTGCACTTTCTGGATTTCCTACTTTGACGCTGGGTCACCCCCCCTCCTTTCCACTTCCATTTTCTTTCACATATCAGGACCTCTTATCGTCATGTGCCTTTGGCATTCTTTTAGGAGCCGATAACGCCGCATTTACTAGCGGCTCTTCGGCAATACATATATGGACTGGACTGGACTGGACTAACAGCACTTCGGCCATACCTATATGGACTGGACTGGATTGGCTTCTTCTAAATAATACGCCAGCCTACTTTTGCCTATTCATAAAATTAAACATCAGTTCTGTTAGTAAACTTATTCTGTTTACTCATAAAACCAAATAACATTAAAACTAAAATCAAAAAGTATTCCAATTTTGTGAAATCCAGCGATTGTTTCTGTACTTCTTTGTGGTAAAACTGTTATAAGGGAAAAACATCAAATTAGTTAAAAAGTCTACTACAGTTTAATCAAAATAAAAAAAGGAGTAGAGATGATCGCTTTCCAATCTATATATTATTATAAAGTAATAGTCAGCAGGTTTTTTTTGCTGGGAGATGAAAGACGATATCATACGTAAAAGTTAAAGGTAGGAATTTTGAAACTGACCGTTATGGTAAGATATTAGAAACTTGCTTTATTTATGACACTCATGGTACGAAGAAACACTTATTGAAAAATGTTGCTAAAAAGTCCAGATAAAATGGCTTTCTGAATTATCTACTTTTGCTGTATTCTGCAACGATTTTTTCTTAATAATATCGAAGATAAATAAAACGTCTTATGCATCGTAGAGTAATAAAAACATGCTCTCAAATTTTTTTATTAATAATGGACAGGATTTATCGCTACATGAAAATATTAACATTTCTTCCAGGTGTTTAAACAATAGAGAACAGTACATCAAAATCTTTTTCTTCTAAAATTAATTTATTTATTCTTAATATTACGAAAGTTGCTGTTACTCTCCTATGAAAGAATACATCCCTGGGCAGGGCTGAGTTCATTCATGAGATTAAAATATCACGATCAAACAGATAAAATATTAAACATCGAAAACCTCCAGTTCTTACCAATTTTTAGACACGGGCAAGCTTATTAGCAAATTTAACAAACACGATGAAGGGAAAAAATAATTTTTTTAAATATAAAATATGTGAGAAAATAATTACCTATTCCGATATTAATAAAAAAGATTAGTTCCTTCTATTGTCTTATAATTTTTATAAAAATCATAGCAAAAATGTTTGTTCTTTAAAATAATCTCCACACATTAAGAAACAATTTTTTTCTTATATTGCATTTTTCTTTTGCTATGGAAAAGTACACAAAAGAGGGATGCCTTCGTGAAGGGCTTTCTAAACAACACTGCTCCGTATCCTCGTTGCACATAGGAAAACCTAGAAAACGCCCCTGCAGCCAGCCTGTTTGCTGGGATTCGAACCCGGTTCGAACTACCAAGGTTGAGCGACATTCCCGCTCTGTCACTGGTCTCCCTTTTTCTTCAAAGGATTTTCGACAAATAATTTCCCTTATGTATTATTTTTCAAGAAGTTTAAATACTTCATATTCTTATTTTTCTAATACATTTCTAAAACTAATTTACGTAATTAGCAAATTTCATTAAACGTTTAGTTTTTATGATCTTTATTATCTCTTTCCACTACTACATTTTATACCTTTGTTTCTAAGAAAAGTGCTGTTCAAGGCGATCCTTATGTTAGAAAAACTAAGAAACATAGTTCCTCTCAAAGCAATTAAGTGATGGGCATATTTTGATGAATATGAAAAAAAGGAATAAAGGAAATCTGCAAAAGATCACTGCTAAAAAAATTATTTTGTAAAGAAAGTCAATACTTATTAAATGATAACATGAACAGAAATTGTTTTATACTTTCGCATTCAAAAAAAAAAATCTCCCTTTTCCCCCTCCCCTTCGTCTTTCAAAGGAGTCTTCCCAGGAAACGAATCCGTGATGTTAACAAAAGGTAAGACACCCCAGAAGCTATTTTAATGGTTTAGAACCATTAGAGTCCCCAAAACGGGGTGGAAATACCTGGTATGTGTTCGTATATTATAAAGGCGCTTTCTTGAAGCACTTAAGATGTCAATCTATTCCAGGTAAAAGGAAAGCGGGAAATTCTGGCATAGCTTAGGACTGCTTATAAAATTCAGTCGTGATTATCAATAAAGCAAGAAAAAATTTTATTCTCTGCTAGTAGTAATAATAACCGCATAATAATTGCAATAATTTTTTCATTTCAATAACTATTTTCTGATATTTAAACATACATTTGTATGATAATAGATATAAAAAATGAACATGTCAATAAATTTATTCTATAACCTGACATATTTTTCTCACAATAAGCTTCATTTTTACTATAAAATACATACTTTAAAATGCAATCTCGCAAATTTAAAGTATAAAAAATAAGAATTTGATGAAAGAGAACTATGAACACTGGACATGCAAAATATCACCTAGTAGGTAAATTAAATGGTACTGTTCTGTTATGGTCGGATTCAAAAATGCGCGTACGTGAGTATCTGTGTACATGTATACAAATACATACATTCGTTCGTACATATATGCATACATACACGAACATATCGATACATACATGCATACATACTAATATTTCTGAATCCGGTGCTGACGTTTTTCCCGCGTGCCAATTAAATATCTATTACTTCATGCAATGACAACACCTATCTTTTATAAATTACAACGAAACTGTAAAAGTTATGAGCAATATATAATTTTAATTTATACCGACATCGTCGGAAAAGTTAAATGAAGATTTATATTGTAAGAAGTACTTTTATTAACTTTAAATCGCTCCATTGGTTAATCAATAGTAAATTGATTAAATGTAAAAAATTAATTAAAGAGCTGATGCTTTTACTCAATGACAACGCTCTAAGAAGCTGCTCTTCCTGCGTGTGCATGGAAGATAAATGAAAGATCTTACATTTCCCGGAGTGGCAAATCTCACCAGCTTTTAAATTCTTTGCTCATCCATCACTATTTTGAAGCACATTAATGTCTACAAATTCTGTTTTCTAATACAGAATTTTAATCGTTAAGTTAAAAAAATGCATCTCCTTTGAAGTACAATAATAATAACAAACGTGAACAAATAATTTGCAAGCAAAATATATGCTAGCTAAATTCTTAGTTTTAACTGATTGTGGCAAAGAAGGTGAGAGGTATTTGCCTGAAGAAAGAGATGATTTTATGAAGGACTTCAAGGATTTAAACTGGTTCATGCCGTACACGAGAAAAAACAATGAAAATGCCATGCACTCAGTCTCGAAATTCGATTCGGACTAAATTACTAGTGCCCAGTCGTTGTATCCATTCATCCACAGATGAGTGGCTTTGGGAATTGTACCGCTTTCCTTTATTTCTGGAAAATTAATTTTAGATTCGTCACTTTACTTGCATTTTTTATTTCTAATCGGGCATTTTGCGTAAATACTTGCTTATATGTCTTTGCTGTTAGGTAAAGTTTTTCATTATTAAATCAGTTATGTTTAGCTCACTGTGAAAATTTTCGGGCGTCATTCAACATTCATCTATATGATGACTATATATTAATTACTTCTTTATCCATTGAAAAATGGTCAGTCTTTCCCAAATAACTGAGGAAACAGGGATTACTTTATACAGTATTCAATGTCTTTTTATTCCGCTAATACGGGAAATTCCTTTGTTAAATATATATATATATATATATATATATATAAAAGCATAAATATGGAAGATCACTCCGATGGTTTGGGATTGATTTTCCTCTTAATGAAAGTTAAGTACGTACATTAACTAAAATCGTTCTCATAGCTCCGCTTTAATTATTTCGACGTATACAAGACTACCATCCAAGAGTAAGTACGTAGAGTTATTAGGATTTTTGAGACAGGAGATGTGAAAAATGGAACAATACCCTAGCCGGGACACGAAATTGAACCTCTCGAATAGGTAAAGGATTTCGTAAAGGAAATTGACTCTTATTCACGTTACACTTGAGGAAAAGCCACGAAAACAATTATGATCCGGCCACCTCTGAAATTAGAATCCAACTCAAACTACCAGTGTTAAGCGACTTAGCTGCTCAACCGCTGGTGGCGTTTATTAGCATTTGTATCAAAAAACTTTGCCAAATAATTGTATAGATACAGTTATTAGGTAATAGCGAATTAATGTATTAATTAAGTTCTCAATATAAAGAAAAACTTTCATTCAATTTATCGCTATCAGCACTGACATTTGGAGAGAAAATAATTTGTTTTCTGATAATGAAATATCTTTTCAACCGTAACATTTTGTGCGCAAAATATCTAACAATTTCATGCACTTATTTTTTCAATTGTTATATTTCATTAAATACAAGAATAAAATTACAAGAATTAAATACAAGAATAAAATTTCTTTCTAAAAGAGTTCCAAGACAGGGCGGTGAATTTCCCACCATGCAGATTTTAAAATTTCGGTTGCATTCCAAATTTTAATAAATTATCTAAACAAAGCTATTGATCGCCATAAATTTTTTCGGCATATTTATTTACTCGATTTAATATAATTTCTTGAGTTGAATATTTTAATTTCTACCTTGAACAATTTTTTACATGCAAGTTCGCGTTTATAGTAAACAGTCAGTCACAATTACAAATTCCAAAACTCAGGCATGCTAAAAACAGCTTTGTTGTCATTTCGTAAAGTAGAAAGAAAATACCATTAAATACTCCACTTGATATACGAAAGCACACAAAAGTTAACTTTCACACTATGTATCTTCTTTTTCTTATTGAGAAATCAGAAACGTTAAACAACTTTTAATACGAAGATCAAATAGTCAATTATGTATTATATGATTTATTAATAATGCATTTTTCATTACATTTCTGAATTTTCCCATTTTTACTAAAGATTTGGGGATGTAATCAGCGACTGAGGATTGGGCTTTCATTACTACAATGTACCAAAAGGCACACGGTTGTAAAAACAATTTGTCATCATTCAAAAAGCTTGCAGAATAATATACACTAGCTGTCCGACAATCAGTCTTCACTCAGAGGACTCTTCCGGAAAGTGCGTTATTCAAACAGATTTCACACCCTATTAAGAGCATTGTACAAATGACAGCCGCCTGCGGAAACGCAGGGGGAAAGAAGACCTCACGTAGCGTCTCAACACGTCTTAAGCATTTATCGGGAACCTTGCCTCCGTGTATACACGTCTTAATCATTTTTCGAGAAATTTCAGTTCCGTGTATACGCGTCTTAAGCTTTTTTAGAGCGATCTCTGAAAACGTTGTATACATGTTTTAATCATTTTTCGAGAAATTTCAGTTCCGTGTATACGCGTCTTAAGTATTTTTAGAGCGATCTCTGAAAACGTTTAAAGACGTCTTAAGTAGTTAAAGGGTGAACGCTATTAATATCTCTTCTAAGTTTGTCAACCAGAATGAATTTGCTGGAAGACTTCCGCAAAAAATATGAGAACTTATTAAAGAAAGAAATGTGCTACGCAAACGTTGGCATCTTACCTAGTCACCTCAAGTGAAAAAAGATCTAAACAAACTGAATCGTATCATTAAAAAGGAAATTGTCATCTTCCGAAATGATATTTGGGAAGAGAAAATCCTGAGTTTACCTCCAGGTGATGGGTCGCTTTGGAAATTTACAAAATTACTTAAAAGAAAACCATGTACGAACAGGCCGATCTGCACCAGTTCGCAAATTGCAACAACAAATGCAGAGAAAGTACACATTCTTGCGAATCATCTAGAATATCAGTTCTCACCGAACAGAACCCCCAGGGATGTAAAGTTTGTACACGATGTCTGCTATTTCGTAAGGGACTGGTTGAACGCGCCAACTGTAAGAAATATTCCGAAGTACGCATCACCGAGAGAGATCAATGAAATTATCAAAAAACTTAAAACAAAGAAAGCCCCAGGGCATGATGCATTTAACAACGCGTTTTAAAGAAATTACCTACAAATTGCATTGGTAAGCTGACAGGATTAATTGACGCATGTTTAAGTAACAGCTATTTCCCTAACAGATGGAAACACGCAAAAATCATTCTTTTGCCTAAACCCGGTAAGGACGTAACTAAACCGGAAGGATTTCGACCAATCAGTCTGCTCACCGGCTTTAGTAAAGTCTATGAAAGAGTCATTTTGAACAGGATGAGACCTTTCCTTCATGTTCTCCCACCTGAACAGTTCGGTTTCAGAAAGAGTCTGTCTACAACAAAACAGCTAACTCGTCTCACTGAATTCCGCGGGGACGCACTACATAAAAGACAAGCTACTGCCCTCCTCATGTTAGACGTGGCGAAAGCTTTCGACCGCGTCTGGCATGAGGGGTTAATCTTCAAATTAATAAATTTGAATTTTGAAAGAGAACTTATACAATTAATTGCCTCCTCCGTTACAAACAGGAAGTTCATGGTCGCTATTGATCAAGATGTGTCACATCTAAGAAGCATAAACGCAGAGGTCCCCCAGGGATCGATTTTAGGGCCTATTCTCTATTCACTATATGTTACGGACTTTCCGAAGATGCCTAATGATCAAAATTATTTTCTTGGCTGCTATGCAGATGATACTGCATTAGCAGTCCAGTTTGCAAACGCAAATTTTGCGGTGAAAAGATTGCAAGATTTCATGCCAAAAGTTGAGAAATGGTGTACTCTCTGGCGCATTTCCATAAATGCCCAGAAGTCCCAGCTTCTAATTATACGGAGGAAAAATAGACCAGTGCCAGTTAAAAAGAAAATTACACTACTTGGAGAAAGCGTCCCACAGGTTACCACGGCCAAATATCTGGGAGTAATGTTAAATGACAAGCTAACATAGAGCGATCACGTTGATAGTACACGGAGAAAAGCATACGGTGCTTTAAATAGTTTGAAGCCTCTATTGGGCAAATATTCTAAACTCGACTTAAAAAGAAAAAGACTGATTTACATTATGATCATAAGGCCAATAATTATTTATGCATCCCCTATCTGGGCAACAACTAAAGAGCAAGATATTAAGAGGCTCCAGATTTAAAAAAACAAGATATTACGCATAAATACGAGTGCATTTATTTATGCAAGAAACGATACTTTGCATCATGATTTAAAAATAGAGAAAATTGATGAGTACCTGCAGAAACTTAATAGACAATTTTTCAGCAAAGCGCTACAGTGCGAACACTTGAATTTATTTAATACGTTTAAATATGTCATGTTGAACGAAGGTCGTGAATTGCGGCCTTTCGCGGCTCACCTCTCACGGGCTGCAAATTTCCCCACCTAGTCTTAGTGGTAAGTATTTTAGGAGTTTTGCCACGGTGTAAATACGGTATTTGTATATATGTTATAATCACTTTATTATTTTTATGTTTTGAAATATGTCTAATATTTCATATGTATGGTATTGTGATGTGCATTTAAATTTGGTTAATGTATTATGTGTATTGTGTTTTCACATCATGAGTGACAATTGCTTACTTCGTCTTGTCCATGATCACAATTTTTTCTGGGTTTGATGTTGGCCCCCACCTTACCCTCCTGCTGCCGGACTTTTGAATCTTAGGATAGAGTCATGTGATGCTGCCACACAGCAAATTTGAACGAGCCGGACACGCGACCCTTTGGGTTGCATCTCGGCTATAGATAAACAGTCAGTCAGTCAGGTATGCTCCAAAGGCATTATCGGACCCTTTTTCGTACGAGAAACGATAACTACTGAACGTTACGTTACAATTGTGGAACAATTTGTGAGCACTCAACTAGCGTTCGAGGGTCGGCCAGGTATCGACTGGTTCATGCAAGATGGGGCTTGACCACATCAAATAGATAAAGCTTTTCGCTTTCTTCATGAATACTTTGGGAATAGATTAATTGAGTTAGATTATCCGCAATTTACTGACACTAGAATAAGGCCTCCATATTCTCCCGATCTGAGTCCTTGTGACTTCTTTCTGCATTGAAAGGCACTGCCTATCGAAACAATCCCGCTACTCCAGATGAGCTTGAATTGTTAACTGGTGTTGCATGTGATTCCATTACCAATGAAACATTGCGAGATGTGATGTCAAATTTCATTGTTCGTTTACGCCACCTCAATGAAAAAATTGTATTTTGATTGCAAAGGCTGCTTCACTTTATTGTTTTTTTAGACTCGTTTAAGAGAAAGTTTTCAGCGCAGAGCGCCATCTGTTAACGATTTTCGTAACTAAATTTTCTAAACTTTCATACACCATTTTTACAGTTTTGCTGATAAACGTACAATTTACCGCATAATTCTGTCGATCTTTGTTGTAGAGATATTTAATTTTGAAATCGGGGCTTATTCGCTGATCGCCCTGTACATCAGACCACTTGCTGCTCACACCAATCTGTGAGACGACCAGTCCTGTTTTTGTTGCTCTTCGGTCGGTGGTTATCTTTTCTTTTAATTTGTCTGATTTCGAAATTTTTCGAATTTCGTAGTTGTTAGTCTTTGTAGTGTACTGATTTTGGTTGTTTTCTAGTTGTATCACTGCATCATTGTACATACTGCATATGGATTTTGCATAGTTTTGAATTGTAACTTGCATTGTTTTGAATTGTATCTTGCTCCTTTGTTCTTTAGATGTTTTTCAACACTTATTTGGATTTGTAATTTGTCATAGTTTTGCTTTGTTCCTGTTTGGCCCCTCTTTTCTTTCTTCTTTCCTCCGATTTCTCCACGTCTAGAGCTCATTACTTCATGAACCGGCAACATTGCCTCGGCAGTAGCCCGGTCATAATCAACAGTCTAAGTCTAAAGTGCGTTTCATTCTCTTCGGCCTGAGACTATTTTAGATCTTCCATTGCTTATAACGTGGTCTGCTTCGCTCCATCGTCAGTGATTGGTATCACTTCGACTCCTACATTTATTTGCTACGCTCACAAGCTATGGTATCCTGTTACATGTGACCTTCAAGGATTGCACTGGAAAATAGGGCTTCGGCGCAAGAACATTCCAATAGAAGTTCATTTTCTTAATAAAAATTAAATTACGAAATGGGTTGTTTAGAAGGTAAGTTAAGTCGTAATCCCTTTAATCCTCTTCGTAATCCCTTTAATCCTTTGATCTCATGTGCGATTTCATAATTATACATGATCAGTCGTTTCTACGAACTGCTGGCAAGATAATAACTGCCTTCGTAATTTGAGGTAAAATGGTGAGAGTGTTATTGGTGAATTCAGTTTTGTACGATTAATATGTAATTGTTGGCAGCTTCAGTTGGCTAACTGCTAGTAAAACGCACTCGGGTTAAACGGCATTTAAATAGCGAAAAACAAATTATCTAGCATTTCTTATGAAGGGAGTCGAAAACATTTAGTAAATTTGTGGTTATATAAGATCAATCAACCTTTCTCTCTTTTCCAAGATTACGGAAAATTTATGTTTTATTTGTTTATTCTCTTCAAAATTATACTGAAAATGGCTCTAAATTTGTCCTAGAGCAGTAAGTAAATGATGCTGTGCCACATCGTTATTTTGAGGCATTCTGAGGCACATTAATTAATTTTCTTGCACATTTTCAGCAGAAATATTTTTTGATGTAGTAATATTTTATTTCAGGTATAGGAAAATTTGGAAATAGATACCAGTTTCCAATCCATACTTATGTTTTCCTGAGAAGCAAAATTATGGATGAAAGTTAAGACTCTTAAAGAATGAAACGGAAGCATGCACATGCCAAGGGATTTCTGTTCAAAGAAGTATCATGTATTTACGACTGCTTGCTCTACACTAATATCGAGATTTACAGTTTTATGAAAATGAGAAGTACGGAAGATGGAACTGGGATTCTTAAAAATGGAATATTAGGAAACTAGAAATCATTTTAAGATTTATTCATTATATACTCCGCCAGGTAATAAGCCAAATGTTTTTGCTAGAAATATTTCAAAAGGTCGGTCGTTAGGGGTGATTTTAATGACCATACACACATTGTAGGATATAAAAAAATGATCCTGTAAGAAAGAGAGTTAAGGAGTTTTATAGATATCAGGTTAAGGAGTTTTATAGATATCAAGATCCTGTAAGAGAGTTAAGGAGTTTTATAAATATCAGGTTTCCGATTGTGCTTCATATATACATTATAATGGAGCATTATCAAATTCTGTTGGCGTTCTGGCGTCCACTGATATTAGCCAACCGGTTCGAGGAGATGTTTTAGAGGATATTGCTTCTAACATCCGAGTCATTCTGACTACTGTTCATGTTCATCAGAACAGAAGCTTTCGTAAACGAATAACAACAAGACTTCTATGGAACGAATTAGGAAAAGTTTTGAAGCATATTAGAAAAAAAACTTAGTAGCAACGTAATTATACAGACGGCACGTACAGATATACCACGTACCATGCTCAAAACGTGCAGGTAGTTTTGAAATAGACAACTTGAAGCTTTGAAACAGAAGAGTGATCAAACAAGCATCCTTGATGAAGCAATAAGATGACTGGAGGATGTTAGGCCTTGAAGAGTGTTGGCAAGACACTTGAAACTAAGCTGAAGATCAACTAATCCAAGAAAAAGAGTGATTTTATTTCCACTCTTAACTACAAAAATATTGCTTTGGTAATGTATACATTCATGTCAAATTTAATGATTAAATTTCAATAACAAGGAAAGGAAAGAATCTTATTTAAATAATAGACTCATGATACCTGTTAAAATAACTGTGGAGGCTTTTATGAAATTTAATGCAGAAAAAAAGGAAGGAAAGAATTTGAAAAGATTAAACATGTCGTAGTCTCTCGGTTGGAGAAGATATTTGCTGAACGGAATTTTCTATGAGAGAACTGAATTATGATATTGAAAAAGAGAAAAATTAAGAAGAGTACTGGTTCGGATGGTATTCATGCAGAGTTTATTAAACATTTAGGTGCAGGAGCTTTGAATTCCTCCTGGTGCTTTACAGTGTATCTTCGAATTCTTACGTCCCAGCAACCTAGCGAAAATTTATTATTTATCCCCTCAGCAAGCGAAGGTAAACCAGTACAATATACAGATGACTACAGACAAATAACTTTAAACTCCATTATGCCGAAGATAATGGAGAGTCATCAAATGAGAGACCTTGTTTCTCACTTAGAGCATCGAGATATTTTGTCAGGTACTTACTGTGGGTTTAGTATTCAGCAGTCTACTAGTCAACAGGTGATATGACTATCACAATCAATTAAAGGTAGAACTGTTACGAATTTTGTACTCAGATAAGTAATTTTAGTAGAATTCTAAGTAAAATTGTTGTATTTTTTGTGTTATGTAGCGCCAGAAAAATTTTAAGAGAAAGCTATGACGGAAAAGTAAGAATACACGGACAAGTGTATCAACTAATCTGTAAATAGGTATCTCGGTAATTTGGCAAGAAATCGCCATACGTCTCCAAATTTGGCGACATTTCGGTCTGGTCCGTGTATTACCGTAATACATATTGAAATTCAATAAATGTTATCAACCACTACATTAGCCGTAAATGTAGTTCTGCCCTCATATTGCTCTCCTGTAATTTGGAACAGCAGCAGGTACTGGAAGTATCTCGGAGGGCGGTTGAAAACTATTTAAGGCCTAAGAGAGAGCATCTGTTTCTCAATTGCTTAGTAATTGTTGCTGCGAGTCGTAGTTCTGCATGATACAGACAAATCCGTGTTATTTTTCTCTTTAGATGAGCTTTGCATTGCGTTGTGTTTAAGATTCTTAGTAGTTGAATTTTAACTACTCATTATACTGTATAATACTATGAACACTTTTAGGAATATTTCTGTGGAAAATTCCAGTGTTCTGAAATATTTCTTTTGATAAAAATAAAATTGTATTAACCTACTATCGGATTTTTGCATTCAATCTAAATCCGTGAAATAAAATTGCATTCAAATGAATCCGTGAGCACGGACTCGGTGTAGGGAGTGGAGTTGAATGCATATGACAAGAGCGATAGAAAAGCAATTTACAGAGCTGGTAAATGGAAAGTCCTAGAGATTTCTCGGCGGCTGGTTCAAAACTATGTAAGATCGCAGAGAGCGTCAGCTCTCAGCTGACTTTGGAGTACTGCGAGGTCTCCGTGCGAGCTTCGCTGTTTTGAGGTGATTTGCATTGCATTATGTTTAACTTTCTTAGTAGATTCAGGTAGTAACTCATAATTGTACTCCGTCCTACTAAGAAGAGGTGTGTAAGTACTTTTGTAGAAAGTTCCAGAGTTGAATGTGTTCCCTTTTGAAAAATTTTTTTATTGCTAAGCTGTCATCGGCTGTATGCGCATTTAATTCATTACGAGCTTGTGAGCAGACATTATTATTATTCATGTACTGCTATAATCTGTCACGCCTACTGCATTTTTTTTAAAAATTTTCCTTTTTAACGTAAAATTCTGATTAGTTTCGGGGGTCAAACAAGGTTAAACATTTTAAATTACTTATTTTAACAACTTTTTAATATCCTCAGCTGCTACTGGTTATAATTAATTATTATTTCCTATAATATGCTTTCTTGTTCTCACTGTGGGAACAAAATTTAGGATATAACATACGTTAATAAGGAAAGTTATTAAACTAAATAAGACCCTTTTTTTAATTATTATTTTTTTTATTTTCTGTTGCTTTAACGATAAATAATTCAAAACTGTTCTTAATACACAGTTTCTTTTGCTTGTGATTCTCGGCGGTGGATGCAATTTTAATAACTTCCAGAGCCAGTTTTGATACGATATTTACTAAAGATAATATAATATTTTCTAAGCTGAACATTCTACATTTAAGAAGAACATTCAGTATAATAAGAAGAATAGTTAACAATATTCTCCAAAGGATATTAATGAATTTAAAACTTTTGATATAATTTTCAAACACTAAATCGGCTGATCACTTTTGTGAAATATTCGATATATTTATGATGTGAAAATATACATATTTTTAAGCATGTCAGTTTTATAGTACTTTTAACATAAATAAAAAATTGTGAAAACTTACTAGGTTTTCGCAGAAAACTTCCGCAGTGGAAAATATTTGAGATAAGTATCTTCAACCGCTTCGCTTCCTTTTATGTACAAATACCTTTAACAACACATGAAGGAAATATACTTATTGTTGAAGTCAATAATTATACCTGCAGATGCTCATCTGTCAGTCGGCTATTTTGCTACATTTATTAATTTTCAACCAACTAGAGATATACTCAAGATGGTAAAAGTACAAAAAAATAAGAAGAAAAGGTAAAAGAGCACATCGGAATATAAATTTTTATCAGTATTCTGCTGGCGAATAATTTATAGATTGCTCCGACGCCTTGCAAGAGTACTTATGCGGGCATGCCATGCATGCGCAGAATGTCTACGATTTTTCCCTAAACTAAATCCATAAATTCTATTTCACATTCATTCACTTGCAACCGCACGCATTAATGCAATTCATAAATTCTATTTCCCAGTCATTCACTTGCAACCTCACACATTAATGCCATTCATTTATTTCTTATTTTCTTTATAATGTATTTTAAATTCTCATTTGCTGAAATGCGAGGATTAATCTCTTTTTTCGCTTACCTTCTTTTGCTGGTTTGTCAGAATCTTATTATATAGGTACACTTTGCTGTGTGCCAGCGCTAGCTTCCTACTCAATAAGAACGCAATGAATGCTGATATGTTTGCTGATGCCTTGATATTTTCTTAATAAATACTGTACTTCAGTCTAGTGCGAAATGAACTTATGCTATGTCGAAATTAAGTACTGTAGCAAATACGAAACATAAATGTATTGGCGCTCAACTAAAGATCATTTCGGGGCCACTAATGTAAATGATAATTATCCGTGAAGTTTAGTATTTGCGTATTGCTGTGTACTGTGACAACTCATAATCTGCATCTTCATTTACGAATTTTAAAACCAACAACACAGCTGGCCCGTATGAATAAACACTACATTACTGAATTACGAGTTATGATATTTTCCCTCACACTCGCTCGCTAAATGTGAGCGAAGAGCTGTTTTCCATTTTCTCCGAAGGCTCCGAACGACACTACTAAAAACTACTCATTTTCAGACATTTTTTTTTAAAATTAATTTGTAAACACTTTTTTCCTGTATTATAATGTGGTTGATTTTTATTTTAATTGTTGTTAACTTCCAAAAGGGTGTCGAAACTCTCGCTGCTAATACCTGTAATACAAAATTTGTTAGAACGCTGTATAAAATAAAAGTCTTCTAAAATCCACGTACATGATTGTTTTACATGTATGAAATTAAACGTTTCTTTTGTTGATAATGAAAAGAAGGATCTGTAATATTTTTCTTCAAAAATAGCAGTGTTCAGTGTTTCAAGTGATGTATGTTTACGTAAAAGGAAGATACTTTGGGCAATATTTGTAAACCTATATGTGATACTTTTTTCATTCTTATGTTTACCATTACGAAAATATTAATTCTAAAACAAAATCATTGGTTGATTTCATTAAATGTCTAACATTTACACCACTGAGCTTGAGGGAAAAGGTGCAAGTTTCGTAACTCTATAGAATGCACTTTATCCAGAAATGTCAATGCAAAGATCAGTCACTTTTCCCTTTCGCTGGGCAGCAGCTGTTGATTGTGACGAATTTTGCAAGGGTAAAAACGCATTCTTTTCTCAAAACGTTCCGCACCGAACTGTAGGGAAGACCCAAGTGACGTAACACTGTATGTGCAGTGGCATTAGTGGGATGATCAGTTGTGTAGAGAAGTCTTCGGTTCGAAGACCTTTACTCCCATATATCACTTAAGTTGCGAGTTTCAGAAAACATGGTTTCGTGAAAATCCAGATTCAGATAAATCCAAAATCGGAGGTACTTTAGTAGCGAGAAACAATAATATGGCAAAAATCAGTTATTCTTGCGAAGAGACCTCTCCGTGATGTTAAAAATCGGCAGCTCCAGGGAAACAGTCTATCTTGCATGAAAAATACAAAAATTGCAGTAAAAAATTCACAAGGTGCATTAAAAATCCTAGAATAATGGGTGGAATAATATAAAAATATATACAAGTCCCAAAAGAAATTTTTTGAAAATAAAGTTCGACCTAGGATCGAACTCGCTATCTGGTTGGAATTCGTGCTGTGTGCTAATTAAACCCGCTCGGCTCTGCGTCGATGGTGCTGGTTATTTTAGATAAACAGGGCAAAATCAATTTTACTGTTCTCGCCGTTTACTGCTGCAAATTTGTTGTACAATACTTTTAATTTGAAGATTAAAGCTTTCAATTCTTCGAAGTTTTGCGGTTGCTTTGCTATCAGGGATTTTCTGCTGTTTGTTTCCTGCAGCTTCGGCGAAGGATTTCTTGTCCTTTGAAAGTAGAATTGTCGGTCTGGTCATTTTTAATAAAATCCGGAAATTCTTTTTCGTTTGGAAGAGGGTTAATTCTTTCATTTTTCTCAGGTTTTTCTCGAATTTCACACTGCAGGTGGATAAATGCACTTTTCCCAAGGAAAAAAAAATATTATTTTATCTTTAGATGAAATGTATGTTACAACTAGAAAATTATGTTCTAAAAAAGTGTCCCATTTAGTGATTAAAATAGTTTTTTAAACTTGCACGTAGATTATGTACTAAAAAACAAGCAAAGGAATCAGAGTTAAATGTACTCACGTGTCATAATATAGAAAATTCAGTGATTTAAAATAGTCAATCATTTCCTTCAAACAATACATACATTTTCATTTTTAGTAGTATAATTATTCTGATATTGAAGAACAAATTAAATAGAGTTTATTTATTGAAAGTGTCATTTCCGGATTCCCAAATGAGTGTTTTTTTTTTACAAAAATTTTACAACTCTAATAAAATTCATTTCTAGAGAAATAGAAATTGGTGACTGCGTTTGCACTGCGCTAAATTATTATTGAGCAACACTTACACTAACAAAAATTGACAATGCAATTTTTTTATTTATTTTTCTTCCATGGTGTGTTGCAAATAGCAGTCCCAGACTTGATTTGCTTTTACATCAGGGACATAATATCTTTAATTTTTTAACCGCTTCATAGTTTTGGGCTGAAGAAAGACATGCAGATGCAAACCCTGGAGCTTTAGAAAATAAAATCCTTGTTGAGTTTTAATGTATTCAATAACAAAAATTTAGTTTTATCACTTATATTAGATATTACTTTTACCTTAGAATAGAAGGGGAACAGTTTTTATATGATGTATATTGCTGCTGCATTTTTTGCTTTGAATGCAAAATTACGTAAACAGGAACGCATTGAAACTTCAGCAAATAAACTTCTTTGTCAAATTGTGAAACATTTTTTCAGTTTTTTGTAACCTACATTTTCAGAATGCTACAATCGGCTTTAAGTTATCAAATTCTTATGCGAAATTTTCAGATCTCAAGCTATTTTTCAGATTCTCAAGCTAGCTGTTGCTTTCTTTGGGACTAACAGGAGTGAAGATTCGTACTAAGTTGATGACTATGTTAATAAAGATACGCACTAAGGATTAAATTCAGGGAAATAAAAATGGTACACATCTGAATTTTTGTATTTTTGATTCCTTCTCATGCAAAATTCAATTCTCACGCAAAATTAATTATTTTCTGAACACTACTAATGACTGAGTAGTTAAGACCCCTGAATGCTGTAGTTCGACATGGTTCGATGTCAGGCGGTGGAGTTGGCCCTATATTTAGTTTTGTTTGTTTTCCCATGTGAAACGTATATACGAGCAAATTTCCCCTAAACGTTCTCCACCAAGGTATCCTTTCCTTAAGGTAGGCAGTCTTCGTGTGCTTTCCCATATTCAATTAACCTAAACTAACATATCTACTTTCTGAACGAATTGATACAGATATGACATTATAGACCGAAACATATGACAATGAATAAATTAATAAGTTTTGAAACTTTTTAAATTTTGAATTATGAAATGTTCCATAATAATTGCTTTAATAAAAATTCGTGTTTCATTTATCGCACAAGTAAAATTAATTTTTTCATCAAAATTATTCATTAAAGGAAGGGTTTCTAAACATAGTTATGAAACGCTCATAAGTTTAGCTTTCTTATTTCGAATATAATTTTATTTTTATTTGTTGCATCAAAGAAAGTGTTATCTACCTAATCAAAGGGGGCTTTCATGGAATTCGAAAATTACACAACCTTTAAAGGTCACTTCATTAACTGCCAGATTTTTTTGGAGACCGTAAACTGCCTTGAAATTGCAGTTGAGTATTTCAAATACTTCTTTAAGTTTCCACAAGCGACCGTAATCAGAATTTGTCTTCAATGGCGGGGTTTCATTATTCGCAAACTGTAAAAAGCGAAATTGTTTTTTCACAGCAGTTAAGAGATATGATTTTTTGGAAAAATAGAGTCTCAATCAATTCATTTGTGCTTCAATAATCATTAATTGAATCCTTTCCTATGTGTCAACACAGCAATGTCACTGCTAGAAACGAAAACATTTCAGATCTGATAACATCTTTCCAATTAGCATGATGTGATCTTTTCCTCTCGGAAGAAATTTTCCCTACGCTTTTTTTGTTTTGAGCAGAATAACAATTTGCTTCCTGTACAGTTTTGTCTATCAGTTCGTTATTGAAAAAACGTTTAACATAATCAAGTTCATTCCTATCATATAATTCATGTTTTAGTCCTGATGTTCCTGTAAAATCGTAAACTATTACATTTTCTGCATTTGTGAAATTATCGTACAGGTTTTTTCATACAAAGTTTTGTTTCGTGATTTACAGTAGAATGTGATAAATCAATTTGATCGGACGAACAACAGGCGTTTCTGAATTATTTCTTGTTTCTGCTATTGAACTTTGAAATTCCACTTCCATATGATTTCTTAGATCCGTGGAAGCAGAAAATCGTTTTTCTCCGTCATCACAAAAACTTTCATCACAACTATCAGAATCGCTATCAGCAAATGTTTCATCCAGCTCATCCAACCGCGCCACGATATCTGAAATTTCTTCTTTCGTTAGGTATCTTTTACATTTAGCCATTATTTAAAACTGAACTCCAAAAAATGATATATCAACTGAAAGAACTAGTAACCGTATTTGCGCAGGAAAAAAACCTAAAAAGGCAAATAGAATAGAAGAAGTAATAAATGAATAGAAGTGAGAATAGAAGAATAGAGTGGGAATAGAAGTAACAATTTATTCTTTTTATTTTCTCCTCTCAACAAAATATTTCTTGGAAAGTAACAAATTTGAAAACAAGCCATGTGGGTTCAAAACACGGACAATTTTTCCCAACCCATTAAAGGAATCCCACAAAAGAGCGCACTCTCCGGGGTGAAATAAAACAGTCATCAAGCCTCAAGTGCTAGAATTCGTACCTCTGCCACCGACGACAAACTGTCCCGAACCCCAGTTGCTGTATACTTATACCGGGAAGAGTCTGCATACTTAGCTGGGACATATATGTCCCAGCTAAGTATGCAGACTCTTCCCGGTATAAGTATACAGCAACTTCCAGGGAGCTGAGACATATATGCCCCAGCCCCCGGGAAAAGGTTAAATCATCTAGGCGAGCAGCCATTTGATCCACTGGCTCTTGGACTTGCGCAGCTCTGATTGGGTGTCGGTCTCTGCGACTTGCTTGCTGTGCTGCCTAGAATTTCATGGCGTACACCACAGCACTTTTTAAGTCCTTCACATCAGCCATTTGTAGTGCTTTCTGTATTTCAGGATCCCGGATGCCATCGATAAAGTACTGCAGGGACAGGATTTCCCTTGCTTGTTTCCCCAGGATTTCCCTTGTCGGGCACTCCGTAAAGGCTAAATGGGACAGCCTTTCAACATTAGTGGCAAGATCTTGGAGTGTTTCGGTGTGCTTCTGTTGACGGGATTTTAATTGAAGCCTACTGTAGTCTTTCAAACATTTCTCCCCGAAGCGCAGCTCCAACGCTCCGGATAAAGCTTCAAAATCTAGTCTTTGGTTTTCGGGAACAGTCTGAAGAGTATCCGCTGCATCTACTTTCAGAGAAGCGGCGAGATGACAGGCCTTAGATTGGAATTCCCATCCATTCGCATCCGCATCTATAGAAAACTGTGTCTTATGCCTTCGGCAGGAGGTATTTCCATCATATGTCGATAGCAGAGAGGGACGAGCAGGCATGGGTAGAATAGAAATTTAAAACTATCCGAATTGCTTCCTGCCGTCGCTACGAATTTCTGTAAATTATCAACTTCTTTGGCTACATCAGAAACCCTGTTATCACTTTTTTGTTCGATTTGGTGTTGGACGGCAAAAACTCTTTATTGATTTATTCTTTGACAGAAGAAACTCCTTAACCTATTTGTTGTTCCACGGCCGAAACTCTCTCTTCTATTTACTCTTTCACAGAAGAAACTCTTCCTTTAATTTCTCCAACTTTGTTTTGAACAGCGTTTATTCTGCCTTCCACAGCCTCACATTTGTTTTCTATTATGCCGTGATCTCTTCTTTAACAGATTCCTGAACAACTTTTATCTATTCTTTAAAAGTTACTTGGCCAGCTTTCACCTTTTCATGAACGGTTTCCATCTTTTCTTTAACGCATTCCTGTCCCTCTTTAATCTCATCTTTAAAGGATGTTTGGCCAGCTTCCATCTTTTCTTGGAATGCAGCAAAAGCAGTGAAAGCAGTGAAGCAAAGCTGTCTCAATTGTTCTTCATTCGCTCTTGTTATTGGCATTCGAACCCCACTCTTCACACCAAAAATTGTTGCATGCATACAGGTTCATAATGGATTGAATGCACAAGTCGTTAAAAGGTTAATAAAATTTATTCTTTTCGCAAGAAATAAAACAAAATACTGAAATATTTCCTAAGACATATTCGTACAATATTACAATATCTCAAACGTTAAACAGAACTCAATCCAAAACAAAGAAAGTTAATCCAATCTCACAGCGAATTCGCTACAATCAATAACAGCATTAAGTAAACAAACAGCTCTCTTAAAACAACAGCAACTAAGCTGAGGTGTTTAAATACGGCTTTTATAAGCTTTTTAATTATTCACGAGAACATTCTGGTAAAATCTATAAATATCTCGACTTTTCTGGACGGCAACAGCAATTACGAGATATTTATTTATCAAATATTAAATGCACGCGCTCTTGTATTTTTACTTTTCCGAAGTAGCTTTCTCTTCAAATTCGGCTACGTTGTACGGGAAAATAAAACAATTTTAATTACAATTCTAAATAAATAGCAAAACAAATACAAAATCCGTAACAATACTGTGTAATTATATTTCATGTATTAATAACAAATTTTTTAAAATGTATATTAGAGTTCGTCAGTGAATAGAATTCAGTATTAAAAGAAATTGCTCTTTAGAAAGTAAGTGAATTTTCACTTGTTGTGTTAGAGAACACACTTTTAGCATGCAAAAAGTTGATGAAATTTTTACAGCCAGTCTACGACCAAAACCACAACCACGATCCTTTAAAACATCTTGTACCTGTTGCCTAATATTAGAGAACACCAAAACTACATCGAGGTTTGATAATGCTGCATTATAATACATCTGTGAATGGCAGTCGTAGCCCTGATACACAAGTTCAACTTGATAAGCATTCATGAAACTCTCTAATTCTCTACCAGCGAAATTGTATGATATATCCTCCAGAGTGTCCATGGGCATTAAAATCACCCGTAATCATGGAATATATTGAAATATTTATACCATCAAAATTTGGCTTATTACCTGGTTTAATATATAATGAATAAATTATAAATGATTACTATTTTTACAATTCCAATTTTATCTTCCTGGATTCAATAACACGCCAATCATTTTTCTCAAAGTTCGCGGGCAGTTATTATCTTGCTAGCACAGAAGATAGTACTGGGGATCAGAGGGTTAAAGGAATGAAGACTAAACTGGTCTTCTAAACGAACGATGTCCCAATTTTAATTTTAAAAATAAAATGAACTTCTGTTAGGTGGCCTCATGCCCCGATGTGCGGATTCCTGCGAAGACCTATCCCAGTATACGTATTGAAAGTCATACGCAACAGCATAACATAGCTTGTGTGGGTAGCAATTAAATGTACGATTTGGCATGATACCAGTAGCTGATGGCGAACGAAATATAGCATGTGATAAGCAGTGGAGGGAGTAGAAGAAGATGCGAAATAGTCTTAGGTCGAAAAGAATAAAGTGAACGTTTCTGGTGCCATAAATTATTAAAGGGGCGCAGTTCATCAACAAACCCCACATCTTTGTTTAAAAGAGAATTTTTAAAAAGTTTCTTGCATCCTTTTCCTGTGGTGTGGGACATTTGAATCTTACGTATTCACTAAATTAAATAAAGCTAAAAAAATTAGCTTATAATAGGGATTCAAAATTTGCTTCTTAATAAGGTGCAAGAAATGACAGACTCTGTTGATTTGTTTTTCTATTCACTGTTGGTTGAATACTTGACTTTTTAAACTTCTTTTCTTTCATCAGTCTCACCCGGGAAAAAAAAAAGCATAGTTGCTGAAACCAGTCCTAGAATTATAGAGAGATAAGGTGAAATAGCTTATTTTGTGTAGCGCTGGGAAGGAAGTCGAGAGCAACTGATAGCAAATTTGATTATTATTTTCAATGAAAACTTATAAATGAAAGTGAGATTTTTCGTAATGTGGAAAGCCGAGCCTGACTGAAACTCTAAATATATAGAGAGAGACACATCGATATCCTAGCAAGAAAAAGAGTTTAATATATTTTGGAAAATCGTTCGCAATGCGTTTATTAGAAATAGTATTAAAATTAATACCATAAATGTTTTCAAATCTGGTTTACATAATTATGCAGTCATCAGAAAACAGGGTAATTATGGTAAAAAAATTATCCAGCCCTTCAAAAGACCCAGAACCATATTCTATAACAACAAAAAAATTGTGCATCACGTAAATATTTGTTTATATTATTTTACAATGCCTGGTAAAGAATTGTGAACTTTACGCGTTCTACGCCTGGTATTGCCAAAACTTGGACTTTATGCTTATCTCCTATTTTAATATTTCCTTTATTTACACAAGAATGTGTTTACTATTTTTATTTTAATAGTTATTTTATTTCTCGAAGAACTGTACTAACTTCGAATACTGTGTATTGTGAATAGCTTTTCACTCACGTGATCTGAAAACCTACTCATGATTGGTAGATGCACCCAGTTATAAAAGAAATTTCAACTAATTTTCCTGCAAATTCTACATGCTCTACGCATCTTACTAAAATTAATTCTTATTCAACAGTTGATGAACTAAAATACACTCACGTTTGTGAAAATTGCAACACCATGAAGGACTTACGCGAGTGAGCTGAAATTTTCAGGAAATGCAAAGTAGCGCATGATATGCAAATGATTAGAATTGCAAATCCGTAGCGCATGCGCATGCTGAGCAGCGCTCTCTGAACGGCTGATGGATCCGAATAAATAGACGGCTGTAGCGAGGCGTGTATGGTTATCGGTGGTTATCTGCTAGTGGTAAACGTTAACTCAATCTGTACTTATGCCTCGTCGACGAAAGAGAGCGAGATTTGAACAACTTACAGAGTTTGAACGAGGGAGAATCATCGGCCTTCGTGAAGCTGGATTGTCGTATCTTGCAGTAGCCTCTCGTGTGCAGCGTAACAGCAGCACAGTGATGCGCGTTTGGAAGCAGTGGACGGACGAGTGTCGGACAACTCGGAAATCCGGGAGTGGACCCCGAAATGTGACGTCAGCTCGCGATGATAGACACCTGGTCCGCATGGCGCGGACGGACCGTACAGCTTCCTCTAGACAATTGGCAGCACTGTGGTCAATAGCTACAGGTGTTTCATTGTGTGCTTCATCAATTCGTAGACGTCTGCTGCAGTGTGGACTGCGCGCACGGACTCCTTTATACAGGATCCCCCTAACGCACGACCATCGCCGCCTGCGGCTACAATGGGCCAATCAGCATAGAGACTGGCGTGCTGATTGGCAGCATGTCGTGTTTTCTGACGAATCCCGCTTTAATTTGTGGTACCATGATGGCCGCATTCGTGTCAGACGCTATGCCGGTGAACGCCACCTTCCGGAGTGCATTATCGAACGCCACAGTGGACGAACACCCGGAGTTATGGTCTGGGGCGCCATAGCATATCATAGACGATCTCAATTGCTACGAATTGTGGGCAATCTGAACAGCAACCGGTATATCCGTGAAGTTCTACAGCCCGAAGCTGTTCCCTTCCTTCAAAGCTTGCCAGGCGCTGTATTTCAACAGGACAATGCCCGCCCTCATACTGCTCGGATTGTTAAATCCTTCTTTGCAGCGCAGCAGGTACAGCTTCTTCCTTGGCCTGCGTGTTCCCCGGATATGTCGCCAATTGAACATGTGTGGGATGTCATTGGTCGGCGTCTTGCTCGTGATCCTCGTCCTGTTGCGTCTGCAGACGAACTTTGGGTACGCGTACAAACGATATGGAATGCTCTTCCTCAGTCAGACATTCAAACTTTGTTTGACTCCATGCCACGTCGTGTAGCAGCACTTATTGCGGCGCGTGGTGGCCACACAAAATACTGATTCTGATCTCTTGTTCTTGTTTGTTTGCTTTGAACATTTAATCATTTATTTGTACCACTACCACTCAACTGTGTATTAAATTGCATTCAATTATGACGATTCCTTCTTGGTGTTGCAATTTTCACAAACGTGAGTGTAATTGCATTATAATAATAATAAAAAAAAGTATGCCATGCTTATCATTTCAAAAATTGCCATACTTCATGCCAACAACTTCTACCGTGGCTCATAGATGGCGCCACATTTGCTCATCTTCGTCAAGGAAGCAAGAAAGTTTCATTTCTAAGTTCCACAAAGAATACCCAGTAGGGTTAATAATTGCTGAGTAAAGGCCGTTAAGCCGAATACTCCCATTCACTGCCAAATTCGAATTCGGTGACGTAAATCTTTGCTTAAATGTTCAATAACCCGTTTACCCGATTGTGTGTAACGGTAAGTGTGGAAAAGAAAATATACGACGTGATTGCGTTTGCCTTCTCGGTTAATCTTTTATTGTTCCCATCAGAGGTTACAGTACCGACGAGCTCAGCAGCTGAGCGATAGAAAATCAACGACTTGGACTAGGACTTTACATTACGGGTTCGATCCTAAGCCGAGCTTAAAGATTTAAAGGACTTGTATATATTTTAATAATTTCACTTTATGCATTTATCTATTCTTATTTACTCCAGAAAAATTTATTTTACTTATTTATGCATATTCAATAAAATATATGCCTATCAAGATAGAATGTTTATTAGTTGCTCAAATTGCTGTGTAAGTATTTCTTCATTTTTTGAAATTACTTTATCTACAAATGGTCTTCAAAATAATTTACTGGACTCAGAAAAGATGCTCTTAGGACTCTCCTGATTACTCAGGGCTTTTAATTTTCACTAATGGACTCCGAGTACATTGGAATATTAATATAGATTAGTAAAGGCCTGCAAAGGTCATATACCTCTTACAAAAGCGATGGTCTATAGACGGTCTACGAATAAAAGCGATGGTCCTATACGGTCTTCTATCCCTATCCATCTTATTCAATAAGCCGAGGAAAGAAAATGTGTGACGTCAAACCGATCCAATGCTTTAATTACTGCGCGCGAAATAACGGTGATAGATTAGGTGTCTGCGCCTAGTCTATCACCGTACCTAGTGCCTCTTTCTATAATCGCCTTAAAAATTGCGAAATACATTAAAGCCATAACTTAGAGAAAATAAGAAATCTGTGATTCTTACTAACGTAACTTTTTTTTTTCTTTTTTAATAAGAGTTTAGAAAGATCTACTATAGTATAAGCCAGAAAGCTATCGAACCGGTGATAGCAAGTGTGAATACTACGAGCTAGTAGTGATGTAATAGAACTTACAATAACTGCATGCAGATTTACAATATACAAAAATATAATAAAGTACAGTACAAAGCCCGATATCGGGACTCATCGGGACTTGAGCAATTCCAGATTTGGGATTTTTTCGGATAATAGGTCATCAGTTTAAATCTAGTTAGATGGTACGCAGAAATTATAAAATTAAAATTCTAAATCGTGATTTATGAAATAATGAGTATTTATGATCTAAAGGGTATCACAACTTGCAAAAAAATCTTAATATTTATTTTTTTACTTTATTAAAGTTTCTTTAATAAAGTAACTTTCAGATGTTTCGTTTTTTGGGTCAATACTTTTTCTTTAATTCTATAAACCAACTTAATTTCTTGTGCCGAGAATTCCGACTAACTTGTCAATGAAATTGTTTTCGTTTTCAATATCCTCTCTGTCATTTTTTTCACTATGATTAGCGGTATTTTCTGGATCTAGAACCAGAACTACAGATTTCGGCGTCCGCTAATTGATTTATGATTGGGGCATTGTCATCGCAATGAAAAACTACTGTTATATCAGCTTTATTTATTACCGCTGCTCCACATTTCTTTACAAAATCCATTAAATGGAAAATTTCACCTTTGGTTGGCGATATCCGAAATCCTTCCAAATTCGTGACTATCATCTTCATCATCCTCACCAAGAATTTATGGTAGCTGGCCGTAAATTATTCCAAGTATTTCTTAAAGTACCTGGAGACACGTCCTCCCACAATCTTGCGATGCTGATGTTATGTTAAAATATTTCAAAAACTCTTGAATAGTCTTGCCATTGTTCACGAAATTTAACATGGATTTTAAAAACGCTACTTTATATTTTCATTTAATCGCGCACATTATTCCAATATCAATAGGTTGCTGAAAAGCGCTAAAGGCCTACTGCTAAAAGGGGTAGACACGCCCCCGTATCTTAAGTTCTAGTCCCCGCGTTGTGAAGGACAGACGTCTCAATCTTCTAAAATTACTATTCCTCACTAACTGCACCAAACTGCTATCGTCTACTCAAGTTCAACTGAAAAGTAGTCTTCTTTGCCCTGTAATCAATCTGTTCGTCGAAAATTAGAAAAAAAAAAGTTGAACGCCTTCAATTTTTTTTTCCTAATTTTAGGTCAGCATTATTTTACTTCATGATCTCTTGACCTTCAGTTATTCACATCACCGTATTGTAACTTATTTTAAAATTAAATATCCTACTCATGCATGCCCCTCCCACCATCCAATGCCTAACTTGCTATGATGAGTTTGGCGCATGCTAAATTCTTCTTAGTATCCTTCGGAAACTTTTACACCAGTTGGAGCCTTTTCTGTAGAGGTTGCCGAGGTATTTCGCGTTACATATTGCCATAAAAGACCAGTTTCATCAGAATTGTAAATTTGTTCTGGAGATGACTTTTCATTAATAATGAGTTCATCGAATTCATCTGCAAATAGTTCAGCAGCTTTAGTCTCAGCTGAGCGTTTTCCCATGAAATTTTTGAATGCCTTATAAGATGGAAACTTTTAAATTTGGTTAACTAACCTGTCGAATATGTACACTCAGTTTTTAAGTTCATTTCTTTATGAAATATTCTGGCTTGGGCCATAGACATTAGACCCGTAAACTGCACGCCCTCGCTTGCGACGCTGTGTAACTATTCAATCACCACTTTGTCATAATCGTCACTTTTAGCATACCGAAACTTTTTCTGTTATTCATTGCAAATGGGATGTCGGAATCCATAAAAAATTCAACAAGCTTCATTTTCTTTTTTCTTATGTCATATATAGTTTGACTTTCCAATGCCATACTCATTGCATAATTTTGAAACTGACATGCTTTTATGCCCTTTTTGCAACAACTCCCCTTTTTGTTTAATGGACATCGAAGCATGCTTTTGCTTCGTATATCCTGTTGCAGCTCCAGAATTAGAAACCTTTTCGACATACTCGATAGTTCAAGCTTTAATTTTTATAAAATTGCTGTAATAATAACAGTCTGGTAATAATAAGCTGGATCAAATTAGAAGATTATGGAGCAGCACAATCTGTTATATTTACTGAAATTGCTTAGAATTATTAAGCATAGATTTAGCCTAGTTAATATGGTTCGCTATGCATTATTGGCTATTGTCCATGAGATCGGCGACGAACGACAAGTTTTTCCGCTAAATTTTATCTTGCTTCTATCGCGTACAGAGAATTAGGATTGGATTGCATTAGTTATTTATTATACTTACGTTTAATTCTTGCACACGTTTAAGATTAATCTGAGTTCTGAATAAATAAACTTCCATATTATACTTAAGGCGTATCGAGGGCCGGCGGTAGGTACCTCCTAATGTAGTCTCTGCGGGTCCTAAATTCTGCTACAAAGCGTCTCCCTATGTTCTAAGTTCTAAATTTTTGCCGCCCCTAATCTCTAGAGCCCAGTGCCTTCCGTAAATTATAAAAATTTGGTCATCCTTTAAACTTGGATCTCGGTTCTTCTGTAAATTCCAAAAATGTTTTCTTCCTTAAATTTTGCCGCCCTGTGCGGCCATATCAGCTGTGACGCATGACGGTTCTGGGGCTTATGTGAATAACATATGAGTTATTCTTAATACAAATAGCACTAAATGTAATCTTTTGGTTTATGAGTTTCATTAACAAAAGCTATTTTTAACATATGAAAAGAAATTTTTGTTAAATTTTTCCTCGTCACATTTAACTTAAATCTGTAAACATCGTCAAGCGTACCGTCAGCATAAAAGTTTGACATACTCCTTGTTATTTAATTAATAATTTAAAAAAATTAGACATCGCTGCATGAGTCATTACTCAAATTGACATGTGTTGATAAGCATGGTAACTATGCGGTGATAAAAGCAAAATATTATAAATAATAATTCCCCAGATTGGCGTCAGGGAAATAAAATACTAGTAGGTGTAAAATCAACGAAAATGTAAAATGTTTCGTTTTGAGATGTATGCCAAGGAGATGCGCAGCTATGGAGCCAAATTATGGATCTCACAAATTTATGCTAAAATGATTGTTTCTTCAATAACGATGTATTTTATTAAGTTCCTAAGTGAAATTAAGAGTCCGGATTCTCCATATGTTTTATTACGAGAGGAAAAAATAAAATGCGTATGCGTAATGCATACCAAAAAAAGTTGTTTATGGCTTTGAGATCCGGATTTTAGATCATTCCGGATATTGCACGTCCGGATCTCGGACTTCGGTATATAACAATAACTTGTTTGCTCAGAATAGACATGGGTGTTTTGCTATTGCGTGGATCATTATGCTTACAATTATAAATTGATAAAATAAATTGCGCTACCTGGTCTGAAAGTTTTTGGCTAGACGATAAAAATAGGTTCTGCTATGAACAATGAACCTTACTCCCCATGAATCTTACTACTTTCATTATGTCTGATTTTAATGATGGTTGTATTTTGTAGTATTTGTTTTGTTGTATTGCATTGACTTTGGTTGTATTTTCTTGTTCTGTCACTGTATCATGGTATCTGTTTGTATCTGTATTTTGTACATTTTGTTGTATTGTATCTTGAATGCTCTTTTGTTTTTTAAGAGTTTCTCACCACTCATCCGGCTTTGAGATTTTGTCATCGTTTTGCCTTGGTCCTGCTAGGCCCCTCTTTGCTTTTCTCCGACTTCTTATTTGAGATTTGTCCAGGCCCAGAGTTCATCATGTCCTTTCGGGCTTTAATTCATGAACCGGTAATATTGCTTCTGTAGCAGCCCGGTAATAATAAACAGTGTAAGTCTTTATCTGCGTACTTGATGTTATGTGCTAAAACTTCGTTTTCTAATGTGGTAAGGCATTTGCGTTGTTCTGCTGTTAAGTCAGGGGTTTTGCCAGTTTCGAATAGCTGATCAATTTCGTGTTCTAACTCTGAAATTCGGTGCATATGCCAGAGTGGTGAACCAATTGGATGTCTTTTGGAGAGGGGGTCTTTGCCTCGTCGATGCATAATGAAGTGTGAAGTGATCGCGATTTGTCATGCCAGAGAGTCAGAAAAAGCCAAAAATATACTCATAATTTGGTCAAAGACGCTCGTCGATCTATAATTGTTCGTCGATCTGTCTATTTCACGGTAATTGTCAACTTCCTCTTATGTTTCTTGATCACAGAGGGAATTTTCAGTAAAAACAATGGAGAAGTATGAAGTAAGAAGAAATTGGCGAGCACATGGCTACTTACTTCTCTACCGTTTTTACTGCAAAATTCACTTTATGATCAAGAAACACAAGTTGACAATTACATTATGTGACCTACAGGCTAATTTTTCCATGTCTTGTGTTTATCTCCCGATGGACTTGGACTAATGTACATATGTAAATAATATAGAGGACTGGTTTATGCAATTATTTTACTATTTCTACTTTCATGTATGTTTTATATTTTATTTAATTGCAACTTTGGCGAAGTATTCTTTAGAAGATTCGCAACCAATGATAAGTCAGCTTCCAGCCCACGTGACAACTGGTCACGCCCCTTCACCATTAGCTCCTGCCCTTTTGGACTCACGCTTCGGACAAATTCTCTCTTCAGCGCCCACAGTGCAAACATCTGATGACAGCCGGAACACATCAAGCAGAATGCTTGATAATCTCGGCATAAGTGGAACTTGGAACTTGGAACAATTACATTGAAAAACTGAATGCTGAAATCACCACAGACAATACTGGCTTTACTAATCATGACGAAATCACTTCCATTATCAAAAACCTGAATGTTAACAATATCAAAACTACATCCGCGCATGGAAAGATATTTGAAAAAGCGATCTAGAATAGACTGATTTCCTTCTTAAATACCAATAACATCCTCTCTGACACCCAATTTGGCTTCCGCCAAGGCCACTCCACTGTGAACCAAATCACCAATATTGTGGACAGCCTGTCCGTAATATTTCCTTCAAGAAAAAAGAAACTGTTGCTGCTTGCTTTATTGATATTCAAAAAGCATTTGATAAACTTTGGCACAATGCTATTCTCTACAAACTCCACTACTATAGATGCCCACTTCCATTAATTAAAATTCTTCAAAGCTACATTATCAACAGATGCTTCAAGATCAAAATCAACAACATTCTTTCTTCCACCAAACCTATCTTCAGTGGAATTTCACAAGGATCAATTTTAGGCCATTGTGCATTTAATTTATATATAAATGACATGCCTATACCACTGGGAGCTAACATCTAGAAATATGTTGATGATACTGTGATCTTCAATTCTATCAATCCTGCACATGCAGCTGACAAACTTCAAATCGCACTCAACATCCTTGAAAATTTAAAAATTAAAGTAAATCCTGAAACATGTCAGTCCATCATCTTTAGAAGGCACAAAACCAATATCAAAATTAACCAGCAGTTCATATGCAGCAATATCCTATTCCAATAGTAAATGAAGTTAAATACCTGGTTGTCATTCTCGACAGCAAACTTAAATTCAATGCACATATCAATTATATTTCTAAAAAGGCAAACGCTGCTTTTATGAGCATTTTTCCTTTAATCAAAGGAACTCTACCCTTTCAGTGGAAAATACAAGAAAGCTCTACCTTACCATGATCAGACCCGTCGTAACCTATGCTATCCCTACTTCGAGCCTTATCAACAGTAATTAAAGAAATAAACTTCAAGTCATTCAAAATAAAATTCAGCCTCCATCTACCTTAGAAATGATCAAATTCACTACCACTTAAAACTTGACCCCATTGAATCTAACATCTTGTCCACACCTCACAAGTTCTTCGCCAGTTTTGAACATTTATCCCACCAAAGCATCAAAGCTCTCTCCAACTATGATCCTCTTCCCATACAAGACTGCATTTGGACAAAAAATATATTTCATACCCGAAATTCGTAATCTGCATCATTTTACTTCACTCCTGCAAACAACCTCTTAAAAATTGCTACATCCATTATGCGCTGCAACTCATCAATTCATCATTTTACTCATTTGCACCCTTACAAAACTTCGACTTTGCCTCTTACAAAGCATTTATAGACTTTAATTTATCTCACCATCAGTTGCTCATAATTTACTCCAATGTTATTAGTACTATTTATTCAAGTTTTCATCATTTACCAAGTGATTTTCTGCATAACGCAGAAACTCTTATAATTGGGAGTGCTTCTGCTATTGCAAAAGTGCTTATTACTTCCGTTTCTACAACTTCAAATGTTTCAACAACTACAAAATACTCATTACATATGTACATACCCGAAATTCGTAATCTGCATCATTTTACTTCACTCCTGCAAACAACCTCTTAAAAATTGCTACATCCATTATGCGCTGCAACTCATCAATTCATCATTTTACTCATTTGCACCCTTACAAAACTTCGACTTTGCCTCTTACAAAGCATTTATAGACTTTAATTTATCTCACCATCAGTTGCTCATAATTTACTCCAATGTTATTAGTACTATTTATTCAAGTTTTCATCATTTACCAAGTGATTTTCTGCATAACGCAGAAACTCTTATAATTGGGAGTGCTTCTGCTATTGCAAAAGTGCTTATTACTTCCGTTTCTACAACTTCAAATGTTTCAACAACTACAAAATACTCATTACTACATATGTACAACTTTTTACTTCACCCCTGCATTCCATTTAAAATTACTGTTCCGATTACTGTTACTGCGTCATATTTACAAATTAATTTGTTCATCATTAATCTCATTCTCATTGTTGTAAAGCTTGGATTTGCCTCTTACAAAGCATGTATATAGACTTTGTTCCATCTCATCATCACCATATTTATCCAAGAATTATTTGCCCTTTTTACCGAAAATTTTTCATCCTCCAACAAGTGATACTTTGTTTAACATATAAGTTTTTTACAATTATGTACAATCTGCATCAGCATAAGCGGTTGCTACTCCATGCCTTCAACTCAAGTTGTTGTTCATCATTGTGCTTTTTCAACTACTTCATCCTCAGTTAAATAACTCCAGCGTTTGTGCATCAAATTATGTTTCTACAACAATCATCATTTACTAACGTCAGCTACTCAGTAGAATACATGATATAATTCTACTCAAAGTGAAGTTTATTTATCAAAATTTACACCTAACTTTATGTTTTGCAATTCTATATCTCATATTCTGCAAATGCCATATAACTGCTTTATCACCAAATTTGCTATCATCCACGTCATTTACATTAACTGGCAAAAATCCTGAGATGCCAGAACCTTATCTTTATCGCGTATTTGGCTCCGCTCTGCGCACTACTCTAATACTTCAAATGCTCCACTTAAATTAATGCAAGCGTACAGCCTTAAGGCTAGGTACGTGTTCAAAAATGAAGTATTTGGATTCTATTCGATCTGCGTGCTTCAGTAGCTTAGAATCCAGTGGGTTAGGGAGGTCGTTTATGAAAATATTAAAAAGACAAGGTGAGAGAACAGACCTTTGTGGGACGCCGCTGTAAATTATTTTCTTTGCAGAAAGCTCATTTCCACATCTAACTTGGAATATTCTTTGGCTGAGATCAGAAGGTGAATGAAACTAGTTGGGAGTATAAAGTTGCTGAGTTTGTGAATCAGTCCTGCGTGCCGCACTCGATCGAAATTTTTTTTCAAAATTGAGGAAGCACGCAGCAACTATTGAGCAACTGCTCTCTTCTTTTAAAAATTATTTGCAATATGTTCCACAAGATTCAGAATTTGGTGGGTAGTACTATGTTTGGTTTGGAAGCCAAATTCATTGCTGTCAATAAGGTCGAGTCTTTCCTTAGACGCGTTCGAAAACTTTACCTAGGGCAAGTAAGAGACTTATTGGTATGTACGTAGTAAGCAATCTGCTTGGGGTCTTTTCTTGGTTTAAGAATATTAATAATTATGCTGTGTTTCCACTGCTGAGGGTAATATCTTCGTCTGATACGATGTTACAAATATTATTAAATTGAACTATGCATCGCATTGGAAGGGCCTTCATGACTTCATTTCCATAAAAATCTTTGGCTTAACGTGATTTTAAAGTTTTGATAATTTGTCTATGAAACCGGTGGGAGTTCTGTTGTTAATGGAGGCAATCGAATGATTTATTTCATTTTCGTGTTCAAAATCTTCAGGTGAGTGGGGCTTGAAAGTCTTTTCAAATTATCCAGCCATTGCACCAGCTATTGAGCGTTTAGAGCAAGGATGTCAAACTCGCGGCCCGCGGGCCGCATGCGGCCCACAACAAATATTTTTGCGGCCCGGCCAATATATCGGCAAATAATAATATATAATAATAAAATAACATATCGACGAAGAAAAGAATGAAATGTTTACTGCTAAGTAATTAACGATAATTTATTCAGTGTTGTCAAATTACTCACAGCGAGCTGACACACACACTACTTAAATTACAAATGCCTGTGAGTAGCTTGCGTTCAGCTACCTTCGGCTTTTGGGGGACACGTGCACTCTGAACTTGTACGCATCCCCCGATAGCCGATTGTGGCCGAACTCATGGTCTCAGTTTTCCAATCATAGTTTTGTACGATATATTGGTTCATGCATGTACATGCACTTTGCTTACAATATGAATTAAGTAATAATGCCATTGCTATTATTAATTAATTAATATTGTTACGGATTTCATAGTTATTTATTTAGTTAGCTTTTTCTATTTAGAATTGTAATTAGATTTGCTTCGTGTTGCCTTAGCAACGCAGACGATTTTTGAAAAGACAGCTGCTTTGCAAGGTTAAAAATAGAACAGCGCGTGCATTTAATACCTAATAAATAAATATCTCGTAATCGCTGTTGCCATCCACAAAAATCCAC
>KK119548.1:123449-235055 GCA_000611955.2 Stegodyphus mimosarum | reverse complement strand
TAGTTCTTGTGACAAGAATTTTAACATTTTTGAGGAATTACTGGAACTAATACCGATGCCTGGTACTACCACAGGAGAAGATATATTTACTTGTGTTTTTGGACTTCTGCAGAAATACAATCTACCTTTGGCAAAATTAAATTCTGTAGCTACAGATGGCGCTCCATCAATGACCGGGAAAAACAAGGGCTTCGTAGTATTACTAAGAAAAAAACTTAGTGAAATTCACGGTTCAAACATTCATCATATGCATTGTACAATTATACATCAAGAAGCTCTATGCACGAAAGTAATAAATATGGAGAATGTTTTGTCATATATTAAAAAAGTTATAAAGTTTATAAGATCTCGAGGTTTAAATCATCCTCAATTCACTGCTTTCTTAAGTTAGTTAGATAGTGAATATTCGGGTTTGTCCTACTATAACCGAGGTACGTTGGTTATCTTGCTCCAAGATTCTCGAACAATTCTGGGATTTGAAAGAAGAAATATGTCAGTTTTTAAAAACGAAAAATCAAGACGTAAGTTTGGTTTACGGTCCAATATGGATACAAGATTTATCTTTCTTGGTTGATATAACCAAATACTTAACCGATTTAAATTTATCGTTACAAGGAAAATATCATATCATTACGAACATGTTTGACATAATTAAAGCATTCAAATGTCAACTAGTTCTTTGGGAAAACAACTTAAAAATGAAGATTTGACTCACTTCCCGACGTGCAGCATGAACAAATCAAGTTTAGATGATACTTGTTCGTATCAAAAATACGCAGAAAAAATTGCAAATTTAACAACTGAATTTGAAACGAGGTTTAATGATTTTAGTTCCCTCGAAGACAAATTTTTTTTGTTTTCTTCGATTTTCTCAATAAGTATTGACTCAGTACCCAGCCATATGCAAATGGAGGTGATCGAGATTCAATGCAACTCAAATTTGAAAGCAAAATTCATTGAAGTGGGCGTGCCTGAATTTTACAAATATTTACCAGCCAGGTTTGAAAATACTCGAAAATTCGCATATGAAATTATTTCCATGTTTGGTAGCACTTATCGGTGCGAGCAGTTATTTTCAGTCATGAAAGGTAATAAGTCTCCTATTAGAAACCGTATTAATGATTCTCACCTTGGGTCAGCGTTGAAAGTTAACACTGCAAACAAAATTTCTCCCGAAATAGGAAAGATAATAGCAGAGAAGAGATGTCTCAGTATCAGGAGGTAAACATTAAATTTTTCTTGTTCTTTTCTATATAAATATATATATATATGTTTATTATTGTATTATTCGAAATAAATCTACGTTTCTATGGATATTGATTTTTTTTTGCGGCCCGCCTAAAGTTAAACCTTGTTTGTTTGGCCCAAGTGTACCTATGAGTTTGACATCCCTGGTCTAAAGGAAACGTGTAGTAATGTATTCCATCAGATTTCGACGAAATCTTACTCTTGCAGTCCTCAAATCCGCAGTATCGATACGCCATTAGGGAAAATTAAAAAAAAAATGGTTCCGAAAAGAGCCTTTTGTAATTAAAAAGTACAAAATTAATAAGTTATAAATAACACAACCAAGGCATGTTAGAAGCTAAACAACCAAATCAAAACAACCAATGACTGAAAAGAAAAGGAGCATGCGCAGTTTTACTGATTGTGTTTCCACATCGCCACGGCTAAGAGCGCTGCGGTCGTTTCGAAGAGCAATTTCTCCAATTGAAGCGTCGACGCTTTACTTACATACAGCTTTGGTTACAACTAGGATGCCGTTTTGTGTCGGTAATGTCAAGGGTCTGCAAGCGGGTGCGAAAAAGTTATAAATACGAAAGTACCTGGATACCTGGATAAGAGCTATACCGGGCTACTGCCTAGGCAGCGATGCCGGTTCTTGAAATAAAGCCCTAGGGCACATGACGTAATAGAATCCGGACATGGGTGAATCTCGGAAGAGAAGACGGAGGCAGAAGAAAAAAGAAAAGGAGGCCTAGGACATCGCGAGAGAAACGACAAGACCAGATCTGCGGAGTAAGCAATTCATCTGACATTGAAAAGAAGGCAAAAAAGAGACGAAAATCTTGTCAATATACGAATATTAGTTCAAAAGGTGCTACAAAATTCCAAAAATTGATATGTACTAAGATATAATTACACAGGTACAAGGAAGAATTTAAACGATTATATACAAATGTGAAAGAAAGTAAAGCAACTACCAACGAGGAGTTGTCGTGAGTGCTCTTGTCAGACTCCATCTATGATTGTGTGAGCAGCTAATGGACGAATAAATTTGTCTTCTGAAAGGACTTTATAGTTGAATATCTGGGAGTAATTCACAAGGTCACACTGCACAGCTTTGTTGAAAAATTTATCATTTGATTTCTTTATATAGTCCTGTATAGATTCAAGCTTGAGATCTCTGTGAAGAAGTTCGTTTCTTATAAAAAAGTGGGCATCAGTGATTATTCTAAGGAATTTATTCTGAACGACTTGCAGGTGATAAAGTTGTTTACAGGTAGCAGTGTTCCAGGCTGGAGAAGCGTAACAAAGAATTGGCCTAATACAGGAAGTATAGATATGTCTTTTGGTGCGTAAACTGAGACTAGAATATTTTCCAATAACTGGCAGAAATCTAATCATGATGCCTAATGCCTTGTTCTTGACGTTTTGAATATGATCAGACCAGGTAAGCTTACTATTAAGAATGATGCCAAGATATTTAGCTTTAGATACAATGGGAACCGGTTCTTGAAACAAAAGAAGATCTTGAAGGTTATTGAGCTTTTTAGATTTATTGAGGATAAGTAATTGCGACTTGGTGGCGTTAATTTTGACTCTCCAATTAGTGCACCAGTCTTCAACTAAATAAAGATATTGTTGCATCTTGGCGATGGCTTGTTTCGCTTGGATGGATTTAATAGCAATTGCCGTGTCGTCGGCGTAGCAGGCAAGAAGAGAATAATGATTAAGTTTTGGTTTAGGGAAGTCTGAGATGTAGAATAAATAGAGAATAGGTCCTAAGATACTTCCTTGAGGGACACTTGACCTGATGGGCTTGATATTGGATTTTTCGTTGCCTTGAATAACGTAAAAAGTACGATGCTGGAGAAATGAGTAAATAAGGAGAATCAGCTCTCGTTGGAGACCCATGTTGATAAGTTTGAAAATGAGCCCCTCATGCCAGACGCGGTCAAAAGCTTTTGCTACGTCTAGCATAAGGAGCGCAACACTTTGCTTGTTATGAAAAGCAGCTCCAATAAATTCGACGATGCGTACAAGTTGTCTTGTGGTACTAAGATTCTTCCGGAAACCGTACTGCTCATCAGGAAGGAGAGGAAGATAGGGTTCCAATCTTGTGAGAATAAGCCGCTCGTAAATTTTCCCTAAGCTCGAAAGCAGACTTATAGGTCTGTAGTCATCTGGTTTGGAAGAGTCTTTTCCAGGCTTGGGCAGGAGAAAGATTTTGGCTTGTTTCCATGAAACTGGAAAGTAGTTTTGAGTGAAACAGGCATTAATAATACTGGTAAGTTTGCAGATGATGTTGTTAGGGAGGTTTCTGAGCATTTTATTTGTAATTTGATCAATACCTGGAGCCTTCTTGATATTTAGTTTTCTGATGATGTTAGTGATTTCCATTGGAGTGGTGAACCTGATCAGATTATTCACACTAGGGATTTGCAGCCAAGAGTGCACGTAGTTTTCCAAGTCTTTTTTGAAGGTATGATCATGGGTTCTGTATTAGGAGTAAATTGATTTTCCAAATATTCAGCGAAGATTTCAACTTTGTCTTTGAGTGAGTAGGCAACTTTGTTATTTGAATAAATAGGTTTGTTTTTAATGCTAGGTCTTTTGAGATTTTGAAGGTATTTCCAAAGGGAGCCATCATTTATATTAAGTTTTGAGATAAATTCATCTCTAGTTTCTTGTTTAAAATCTATGATGAGGCTTTTGATTCTTCTGTTAAGGGAGTTAATTTCTCTTTTAAGTTCTGGATCCCAATTCCTATGCCAAAGTTTGAGAATCCTGTTTCGTTTACGAATAATTTCTCTATTATGCCAAAGTTTGAGAAGCCTGTTTCGTTTACGAATAATTTCTCTGATGCTGTGAGGAAGTCTGCAGTTCTTGCTTGTAAGCTGAGTGGTGGTAGTAGCATCTCTGAAGGCTTTTAGGTTGGTGTCAGTAAGGCATTGAATGGCTTGATCAATATCTTGCTTAGTGGAAAGGAAAGTGAGTTTAGGAGGATGCTTGACCAGGATATTATAGAAGGAAATCCAGTCCGTATTATGTCTAGTAATCGGCGGGTCTTCTTTGATGACTCCTACGTCAGCAATAACAGGAACATGATCTGATGTGAGTTCTGCTTTGACTTCAAGGGATATGGGGATAGAAATATTAGAAAGCATGATGTCCAAGATATCTGAGATTCTAAGATTTGCAGGTCAAAATGTAGCTTCAGAAGGTACATGAAGATAAATAGGGTGGTTGCAGATATAATTGTGTAAAATGCGACCATTGGTGTTGGTGCGTCGACAACCCTAGTCGATGTGCTTAGAGTTAAAGTCCCCAGCAATGATTACTTGCTGGTTTTCAGGAAAAAGTTCAGTGAGCATTTCGTTTGAGAGTCTATGTTTAGGAGGATTGTAAATTGCAGTAAAGTGGATGGTGTCGTTTTGAGGTAGAGTGACTCAAAACGACTGAGTGTAACACTCTCAAAGCCTGAGGATTGGTTAGGAGAGACAAGACAGGACTGTAAGGACTTCTTAACAAGAATGGCTGTGCCACCGCGACGTTGTGAAAGTCTATCTCCACGGTAGGTGTGGTAATTTGGTACATATAGTCTATCTGCTGGTATGAGATGAGTCTCTGAAACCATGCCGATATCAATTGAATATTCAATTAAAAAATTTGTAAATTCTTCAAGTTTGCTTTGAATGCCATTAGCATTCCAATAGCAAATTTTGAGAGGAGAGTCCATATTATTGAACTTGCTGGTTTAAGTTGGAAACATCTGACGTATTTGGATTGTCTTGTTTTCTGATGTTTTGAGCAAGTAGTTGTATGCCTGAACTTTTTAAGAAATTTACAAGAGTATTTAGATCATCAAAAATCTTTTTAGCTTCTGTGATGAAGCTGGGAGTAGTTCCATTTGATGTTTTAAGTGCTTCAGCAAAAGATTTGTTAATTACAAATCTGTCAGCATAAGATTTAACATCTTCTTTCCTTTGAGGCTTGGGGAATTTTTCACAACCCCTAAATGAGGCTGTGTGTTTAAGTCCACATTTTGCGCACTTAGCAGGTGCATTCTTATCTTTTTTACATGTTCTGGAGTCGTGTACTTCTCCGCATTTCACGCACTTGAAGTCTTTATGACAAGCAGCTTTTGAATGATGGGAGCTTTGGCATCTGAAGCACTGGCCAGGGCCTGTGCGCCCTTTGTATGGTTCTACCTTGATATGTAATCCGGCAATTTTCCTTTCAGTTGAAATTTCCTTGGATTTTTCTGTTTTTGGAAGAGTGATAAGAAAAAGGGGATATTTTTTAATTTCCCCTTTGTATCTTTTAGTAAGTTGAGTAACACTTATTACATTGTAGTTTTTGCTTATCAGATCATCTTTGATCTCTTCTGTGTCAGTATCTATAGGTAAGTGACGAATTACCACTTTGTGATTCTTTTCTTCAGGTAGTAAGAAGGAATGGTATTTAACTTCTTTTGAGTTTAAGATACGAGTTATTTTTCTATGTGTATCTATGCTTGATACTTTAATTTTGAATCCATCCTTTTGCATATAACCAGTATAGTCAGTTTTATCAGATAAATCATGTTCAAAGAATAATGATTTAAGTTTTGACCAGTTGTATAATTTATCATTAATATATATGGCTGGAGGTGCTTTGCCTTTTCTAGTTTGATTTTCTTGATTCATTTTATCAGTAGAAACTTCATTAGGGTCAGTCGTATTAATATCCATTTGTTCTTGGTTGAGTGAAGTAGCTGTATGTTTTGACTGTGCAGCATTCATGGAGTAAGAGAAACCTTTTTTCCTTTTTCCTACAGTTCTGTCCCCTCTAGGGCGTTATTCTTCTTCAGAACTATCCGTGTCTTGAACCAGTGAGATTTCTGTTGAAATTTCTGTATTCACTTTACTTCGTGAACTTTTCAATTTTTTGCGTTTAACAATTTTCCATTCATTCTCTGTAGGTAAAGAAGAATTTTCTTCTTGATTTTGTTCAATAGATGTTTCAATTTCTTTTTCAGCAGTTATTAAGGCTTCATACACCTTTTGTAATAAATCCAATTCTCGTTCTTCTTTAACCAAAATAGATCCATCTTGCTTTTTATTTTTGAGCTCCTCGATGTTAGCGGCAAAAACTTTCAAAAGCGTATCCATGTTTCCGAATCCAAAAGAAAAACCTATCCAAAATGGAGCCTGTGCAAACCCAAAACCTTAATGGATGGAGAACGGCGCCCCGGAACCAGACCCACACGAAGGTGTTCTGGCAGACGGATGAGCCGTTGGAACCTCACAAGGCCCTTGACTTCCACCTGACAGCGGAAGCTAGAGGGTAACTATGTGAGGTATGAAATCCAACCAATAAAACGATCCGAGGATCAAAATCCAACCAATAAACGATAAGCAATTAATGGCGTCAAATCTTCTGAGGGCGAAAGAGCAGACGATCATTAAACAGCAGCGAACGCAGGTCACGTGACAGTACAGGTAGAATCCTCGCAGAGAGCAGCGTCGACAGACGACCTTTCCTCAGCGCATTTCCCCTCTTCTAATACGAAAGTAGTGGTTGGCACTTCAAAATAAATCGGTAAGTTTTGCAAAAAAAGTATCAATAAATCTCTTAATAAATATATCAGAAAATTAAGTTTTTTCCTAAGTCATTATTTTAACTAATATTCAATACGGCTATCACTTACTGAGTATTCGCGAAAGCACTACATAAGATGAGCTCCAGCAGTTCTATTTGTTAAATTTTCTGCAATTTCAGCAGAAAATTCTTTTCATTTCTTAGCATTTTATTTTACGAATGGCAAGGCTTGGAAATCCATACCATTTCTAATATGAATATTCCTCTTTTCCGTTGGGAACAATGTTACGGATGAAAATAGAAATGTTTAAAGAACAATAAGTGTACCACCCCCGAAAAATTACTGTTCAGTAAGTATAATATATTTACCTCAGTTTCCATGAAAACAGTGAAATATCCGTTTCTGAAACTAATAATGACACTTCAAGTGAAGTGATTACCGAACAGTGTAGAAGCTGGCGGATGGGCATGACAAATTTGTCACGTGTACTATGTATTAGTACACTATATAATGAACATAAATGCACTATATGATAACAATTGCTTTGTACAATATAAACGATAATCGATTTTGCACATTTTAGCGTTTAGCAAGTCGGTGTCACCTGCTTATCGTGTTCGTTAACACCGGGTTTTAGTTCATCATGGCGTCATATCTTCTGATTTGGTGTCAGCGCTTCAGCTTATTTCTCGCATAGAATAGAACGAAGAATGAAGCCTATAGTGACCAAGAGCTAATTACATAGTGAAATACTAAGATAAAGGTTCATCCGTAACTAAAACCAGGAACTACACATGGGAAAGAGCACTTATGGACCTTTCTGAACAATGTAACCAAATATGGCATATGATCATATGAAATGTTCACCTGTACAAAACGTTCTTTTTCTTATACAAAATGTTTAATTGCAGACACTTTACAATTTATTCACTTGCAGAAAATCTTTATGTTTGTTCTCAGCTTACATATCATCTCTCTGAGAGGAGGACCTGTTGTACTCATGCGTCACATATTCTACTTTGATAACTATAATTAGGTTGTCTGGGAATTTATTCAGGACAGCGTTTGATTCTTATCATTTAGATTTGTCCTCAATCCTTTTTGCTAAAATTTTATTCCTTAGTCTCTTGTTATTTCTAGCATTTTTTCATTCTCAAAAATGGAATTTAACATGGAATTTAAAAGATATGCTTTTCTTCGTTGGTGTTTCCTAAAAATATAATTTGTGTTTCTAAATGTTTGGAAATGGTGTTTTTGTATTCGATATTCAGGGCTGAATTTCAGTGAGAACCCACTGGAGCTTGATTCCGATGCTTTCTAGTTCTTGAATAAGATTGTAATTTTAGTTGGAGCTTCAAATTAAAATAGAATAGCTTCCTACGTTATAATTTAACTATTTCTCTTAATTTGTTTTATTGATATTTTATTTATCTCTTTACAGTTTTTTTACTATCTTATCATTTCGAAATTATTTCGGAAATTTAGTGTTCGAGGTGATGAGTTTAAATTTGATTTTCGTATTAGTATGTTTATACTAACCCATTCTAACATCAATATACTTAAGATTGTGGTTTAAGGAACTGTTGTGAGCAATGAACACTGAAGAACTGTTGTGAACATGGTTGCGGGAAGAATTATTATTCGCATGGATCCCAGAGTTTGGCGCATTTTGAAAATTTGGCGACTTCTTCTAAGGAGCATGTATTAATACGTAAGTACAATTAAGTGCCCTGCCCACAGTAGAAAATTCAGTAAACGTTTTCCCTTTCAAGACCGAAATAATAACAACAATCACATTTAGAGTTATTACGCTTTTTGATCTAAATTTCTAAAATTAACCGAATTTCCTTTCTTTTTTTATATTTTGTAACGAGCACTTAATGTGTGCATATTTCTATAACGTGCATATAGAGCGTTTAAATCAATCCTACCGAAGTTCCGTTTCTAAGGACTTAATTATTATAAAACATTCATTTAGATTTCAACGTCAAGCACCGAAAGACTCAATTTTAATTAGCCCCGGTAAACTTGCTATTCGCGCAATCCACCAGCAATAACGTATTAAATATACGTTATGTTTATTATAACATTATATATTATTACAACATATTATAAACTATTCGTATTCTAATTCAATCGTGCTCGGTTATCAGCAGCTTACAGAGAGGCAATACTGTTTTTCAAGAAAGAGTTTCATTTAAATTCCGAAGTATATTTCATCAGATCAAAACGTCTGAATAATACCGTCTTCCTTTAATGAACCTGATCATATGTAGTTGTGGTGTTCCTTTTTTGATCGATATAGGAAATACTGGAGAAGGAAAATTGTATCTGTATTCGTTATGTATTCTTCGTTTACAAGTTACCGCTCAGATACGTGTATCCCCTTGTTTTTTGCTCATAGCTCTCACGAATCCTGTGCCCCCCAACCGGGAGAGGAGTTAGCGATGTTGACTCCCGTAGCGAAAGGCGAGGATTCGAAACGCGGAGAAGGCATGGATTGTTGTAAATGCATGGTACTGTGCCGGATGGCGGCGTTCGAAATATGCGGCTAGCCCAAAGTAATCTCCAGAAGGTGGTGTTAAGGAAAGAGGGGTGGGAGACCGTCGGACCTATTGCTCTCCATCCAAATTGGGGGAAGGAGCAGAACTGACCAGAGTCGTACTGTCACCTGCATGGTGCTGAAGGCTCTTGCCAACGAAAGACGCATTCTTGCAAGCATTGCCACCATGAATTTCGTGGGTTGGTCCTCATGTTACTGCCAGACGAGTGAGATGAATGACAACAACAACAACAACATAATTCCTTCAGATATACTGACAATGGATCACTGCTTTCAGCAGCCAGAAAATATTTAACCAGTTTTCGTTTCCTTCCGTTCTAGATGGGACGTTTAAGAAAACATAAGACAACTTTGTTCCTAACATAACTGGAATTGTAATATTCTGACTCGTAAAAAATTTATTAACAATTGAGCTGTTAATAACCGAATATTATTATACCGAATCCTTTGTCTTGCTAAGCTTTTTCATGGTGCCTCTCCCCCTCTGTAACGTGAATACGCATTCATTTGCTTTAGAGAAGTTTTTCAAGTAATCTTTTGCCCCTTTAGGCATTTATCTTAATGTCTTAGCCGAATACGTAGTCACTACATTTCATTTGTTAAATTTCTACTGTCTGGTACTGAAGCCGCCAAAAAGCCAAGTGCAATATCCTCGATTTCAAATCTGCCGAAATATTTAGCTTGCAGCGCGATTTCAGAGTTTTCCCCAATGCGTACAAGTACTTGGAATTAATTTCTGCAGAAGGTCTTCCTTGATACATCGCCCGCCTTAGGAGGATAATCCTGTGTCCTTTGCCGTAACCTATTAAATCATCCTCAAAAACAACATAATGATAATATACGCTCATAGAAAAGATCATCTTAAGCTAAGAAGTATTCTCTACACTTTACGTGAAGTTCAGCAAAACGTTTTCTCTCGTTTCTGAGTTAAATTTGCTTTCAGAATTCTTCCTATTCCCATTAGCACTCGCATTAACTACATTTTTCACTATTTTTCTTGTGCATCACTTTTATATCTACCTCAATCACCCTATGACACATTATGCTATATTGAGGTAAAAAACGTATATTGATTTCCTGTCGTATATGGATTAGGCTAAAATGATAGAATTCCTTATTTATTCGTACCACTGCGAGAGCACATGAAATGAGCAGCATAAACTCTCGCTACATGCAGTGATTAGCACGAAAATTTCATGCTGTGTTCCGTAGCAGGGCGCTTCAAGTGAAGTGATTACCGAACAGTGTAGAAGCTCGCGGATGGGATGACAAATTTGTCACGTGTACTATGTATTAGTACACTATATAATGAACATAAATGCACTATATGATAACAATTGCTTTGTACAATATAAACGATAATCGATTTCGCACATTTTAGCGTTTAGCAAGTCAGTGTCACCTGCTTATCGTGTTCGTTAACACTGGGTTTTAGTTCATCAATACTAATCAGTTTCATCTTATAACTAATAGTTTCTATAGATCCCCTGAGGAGAAAGTCGAAACTTTTTAAGTCGTAAGACTTGGAAATCCATACCAGTTTTAACTGAATGTTTCTCTTGCCCGTGAGAGCAATACTGTAGGTGAAAAGAAACACGTCTAAAGAACAAAAAGTATACCAAATCGAAAGATTATCCTTTAGTAAGTGTAATACATTTACCGCAATTTGCTTGGAAAGTTACTCTGAAGATTATAAGAAAAATTTCCTTTTATGTAATTATTTCTGCAATTTTTTGTATTTAATGTTTTCTTCAGAATTTCTGACCTGAAATCTCGCAACGTATCAAAGACTGCTTTACATCTTATTCGACAGAGTACTCACGCCCTCCCAACATCTGCAATCCTAACTGACGGTCTCACTCATGCATTCTCCTACTTTCAGCGCTCTATAGGAACTAACTCGGACAGCCAGAATAAAACTTGCAAATTCTGCAAGTTAATCAGCAAGTTTATTCAGCAGAACTTGGAACTTGCTTGGAAACACTGAAATATCCGTTTCTGAAATTAATCACACCGTCATATGTTCTGGTTTGGTTTCAGCGCTTCAACTTATTTCTCGCATATAATAGAACGGCGAATGAAGCCTAGCTTTAAGCCGTAAGTTCGTGTTAAGTGACCAAGAGCTGATTACGTAGTGAAATACTAAGATAAACGATTCATACGTGACTAAAACCAGGAACAATGCATGAGAAAGAGCACTTGTGGACCTTTCGGACCAATGCAAATAAATATAGCATATGAAATGTTCACTTATAGAGGAGCTTTTTTTACTTACCTCCTATTACAGAACTTTTACGTTTTTTGCAGAACCTTTACATTTTATACACTTACAGAAAACCTTTATGTTTGATCTCAGCTTACAGAAAACCTTTATGTTTGATCTCAGCTTACAGATCATCTCTCCGATTAGAGGACCAGTTGTACTCATGCGTCACATATTCTACTTTTTGATAACTATAATTAAATTGTCTGGTAATTTATTCAGGATAGCGTTTGACTCTTATCGCTTAGATTTGTTCTCAACCCTTTTTGTTAAAATTTTGTTTCGCAATCTCTTGTTATTTCTAGCATTATTTTCATTCTCAATAATGAAATTTAGCATTCTCAATGATGGAATTTAACAGATGTATTTTTCTTTGTTCGTATGCTCGTAAAAGAATAATTTGTGTTTGGAAAGTTCTAGTTCTCGAATAAGACTGTATTCAGTCGGATCTTCAAATTAAAATTGAAGAAGCTTCGTGCTTTATTATTTAACTACTTTTCTCAATTTGGTTTGTTACTATTTTATTTATCTCTTTACAGTTTTTTAGTTGATGATTTTCAGTTTGCTTTTAGTATTAGTATGTTTGTACTAATACATTCTAACGCCAATATACTTAAGAGAGTGGTTTAAAGCAGCAGCACATCGGTTTTGAACTCTCGTTTTTGAAATTGTTGATCAAGAATTTGTAAGTTTTATAAAATATGAAATGAAAATAGCATTACCAAATATTAATATATTATTATTATATAAGGTCATGTTCTGACGTTGAAGAAAGGACACAATAGCATGCGATGTCACTGTATGTCTAAAAGTTTCCGTTAATGTCAGCTTTTCAAATAAATAGCTGCTGCTAGCAATTTTTTTTTTCAGATTAGGATAATTGACACTGCATGTAATTGTCCTGTTAATTTTTTTATTGCTATCGAGAAAACATTGCCATATTAAATAAAATTTAAATCATCACGTCATACGTATACCTATTAAACTGATGTGTTCAAAGGTTTTCCCCTAGTTTGGCAATAACAAATTAATTTACGAATGGTTGTTGCTTAGGAAGAATGCACTGATTTCAGTCCTATTCAAATGCTTTTAGGCATTTTATTTTAGAACTGTACATGGAACTCAACGCATTTTGCTTTAGTCGGAGCTAGAAACTTTATACAGACATTAAATTAATAGCTCATTTTAATTTCAGTTTTTCACTACTCACAACTCTGAAATATTACTTTGCCCGTAGCCCGCTAGTTCATTGTAAAATGTGTGATCGCTATGCGGAGATCGTTCATAAACTTTGCGTGGTCTTCGAACGTAAGAGCACGCCCACCGAGACTACAATCACGCATATAAGCGGAGCTGCGCGGTTATAGATGCAAATATTTTGATACTTTCGTCCGTATACTGGCTTGCAGCAGGAAGTAATGTCACAAGGATTACTGGGATATATCGCGAAGCGCAACGTCACCACTTTCTACAGCAGGAAGTTCGTTCTAGACGAATATATTGCCGCAATATCACGCCGAAGGGCGACGTTTGTGGCTCAGTAAGTTTTATTTCTAGACTAAGTGACGCAGTCACGTATTCAGGTGCCTGAGCATCGCCCTACCCTGTGTGTATAAGTGCAAGAAATTTTTGAGACAGATCTTTTTGTAGGCATAGCATATTCCGGTGAAAAACGGGAACAAGTCCATAATTGCTTTATCAGCAGATCACGGACACATCAGCGCGGGAGTAGGAGGTCGAAAATGCTAAAAGGGGGGGCGTGACCGATTGTCACAAGGCAAACAAAAGCAGGCAAACAATAAGGCAATGGAGAAGCTTGACAGCTAGAGGTCAGTCATTACATATGAAAATCAGTACAAATATATACAAAATTTAAATAGTACAAAAAGATTAAGCATAAAATTACATCTAAAATAAAATGAATAATGTACCTAATATATACTATAAAAACATTGCAAAGACAATTTTTAAGATAAGCTAAGTGGGGAAATTAAAATCCCGAGTGAGGACGTAGCGTTTAATCTTCCTGAAGAATTTCGTAATTGAGAACTTGAAAATTATTTAAGTGGGTGCAGCTGATTGCACGGTCAAAGAAGTTAGCATTCGTCTTATGCAGATAATCCTCTACATTTTCTAACTTTAGATCTCTGTGCAGGGTGTTATTTCTTATATAAAAGTGGGCGCTGGTAATTGTGCGTAGGAACTTATTCTTTACTATTTGCAGCTGCGCGATATCCGTCTTTGAGGCAGTCGACCAGGCCGACGACGCATAAGCAAAGATGCGCCTTATCATGTAAATATGCCTTTTCTTGTTCAAATCTAGTTTCGAGTAGTTTCCAATCAGAGAGTTGAAACTGTCACTGACAGCCACAGATTACACCGAGACAATTCGCGTTTTGAACTATCGGAATCTCTTCGTTGAAAAAGGTATATTCTTTTGGAAAATAAACTATTCGGGTGTCTGCGTCGTATGACCAATAATTGAGACTTGTGCGCATTTATTGCGATTCTCTAATTCTGACACCATTCTTCCAGACCAGGCACAACATTTTGTAATTTCTGAATCGCATGATCCGGCTTCCGAGACTTAACGGCGAAATCCGTATCATCGGCATAACAACAAAGAAAATGGTAGTGGTCAAGGTGCGCTTTAGGTAAATTAGAAATATAGAAGAGATAGAATACAGGCCCCGAAACGGACCCCTGAAGTAGTCCGGTTCTGATATGTTTCCTATTTGTAGAGTCTTTACCAACATTGACATAGAATGTCCTGTCTTGGATGAAGGATCTGAGGAGAAGAATCATATCTAGACTGAAGTTCAGCTGGATAAGTTTAAAAATAATGATGGTGGCACCTGAAGCGTTGAATCGGACCTGGCCGACTTCTGTTTCACCTTACATGAATTTTCATATCCGATATGTGAGAGATTTCAGAAGTGTTCTTGCCTGCTGGCGTTCTATGCGTTTCCACATAAAAAAACTGGAAGTAAAGTGGGGACTCCGTCCCTCATCCGTTGCAGTTGATTGCATTTAAAGACAGGAATTCTGAGGCTTTCTATTTCGCTTTTTATGTTTTCAGGCAGCAAATCAATTTAAGTCCCTATACAACGGCCTTTGTGTTTTTCTGTGCGTTAAAAATAAAAGTGTGAAGCTGGATTTTTTTTTTATTCTCAAAATTTGCTGAGATCTTTCGGAAATCATCGTTGTTAAAAACCTCTGCTTTCAGGTTGCCGGCTTCAGTTTTGCTTTCTAATTTTTCTACGTTTAAGTTTTCTGTAATTTCGTTCCTTATCTGAAGCCAATTTATGTTCTTTTAAGTTATGGAGGAATCTTCCTGAAAGGGTCGCGTGCGTAATGATTGCTTTTTGTCTGTGCGGACACGTCTAATTCCGCTTTCATCATGATTATCTCATCTAAGCTTTCGTTTCCATTAAGTGCTCTGTATCTAGAACTAGTGCTAATTGGTTGTGATACAGTAGAAGAGCCACTGTCCTTCCTGGAGCGTTTAGAACGCCTAACAGTTTGCCAATCTGGTTCAGCCTTTTGCTTTTTGGCATTCTTCTATCGTTTTTCCGAGTTTTCTAGCGATGGGATAATTTTCTTTTCCATAATTTTTCTAATTCATAATGCGACGCAGTTAGATTGTGGAACCATGAATATAAATCGCTAATTTCGCGATGTGAGATTATAAGCATACGTTGCTTTTGCTCATTTGGCTGTAGCTTTAACTCCTCGGTGACTGTATTAACACTCCGTGTGAGTTCTAACGGACACAGATTAATGTTTCTTTTCATATTCTGCATCTTTAAAAGACGATGTCACATAACTCGCATCCGAAGTGGAAGTGATTGCATTGTCTGTTCCATTCCTGTTTTGCATTCAGCTGGCATTCGAGAAAGAGCAAAAACGATACTTACAAATACGTCGAGCAGATAGAAAACATTCGAACTGTCTCCCTCGAGCTCAAATGTTCGAAAGGATATGATTTTATGTGAATCCGAATCTGAATCAATAAACGTATAAGAAGTCTACTACACTTCACTTCTGTAAATCATTTCACCCATAGGGCCTACTATTGCGTCTTAAATATCTGGAAAAGTCTGAAATGTTAAATAGACATGATATCGCATATGGCATAATCAGAGTAGTACTGTGGAAATGCAAAATCCTAGGAAACATCAGTCACGTGGTCTAAACATAAAAATGCATAAATCCTTATCTGGAAAATACACTTTAAAATAAAAAATAATCTCAAAGAAATACGAAAAGTCTTCTGAAAAATGTAAAAATCATCAAAATGGTAAAAAGAAGAAAAGTAATACATTTACAAATCCGAATATTCAATTTTTGTTAAACGAGTTCGACTGAGTTCGAACATGCAATCACGTAAATGAAAGCAGGTCGCAGACTAACTGCGGTAGATTGTTAATTCCGCTCGGCTGGCGCGGTGCTTCTAACTTAACAAAACATAAAGTTAGTGCAAAAGTGCAAAAGAGATTTCCAGTGCAAAAGAGATTTTATTGTTCCGGTTTTGAATATTTTTAAGTTTTTCGTAAAGATCTTTAAGTTCGAACATCATATTTTAAAAATCATTAAAGCTTTGAGATTTACCACTTTCTACTGGTCAATATTCTTCTTTTGAGGATGAAAATGCTTCTGCTTGAGATTCTTTTGCATTATTATTGTTAAAATGTGAGTGGAATTTTAGTGCTTTCCTGTTTATGAGAACTTTGTTCTTTTTCCGGCTTAGTATCAGTTTGATCTTGTTCTTGGTTTTCGGGGAGTTTCGGACAAAGTGCTGCTAGCTGCGTGCGATCCGCCACATAGAACACATTTAGCAGTAATTTCAAGCTTTCCTTTAATCGGACATTCAATGCCATCTATACGAGTTGAGGTATCTTACACATCAGGCTTCATCATACGTCTTAACATCGTGCTTTATTGCAACAAGCTCTTTGAGTGTGCCCTTATGCCTTGACAGTTGAAACACTGCGCCGGATCTGGCCGCCTTTTGTATCCACCAACTTTATTCGCATATCGAGAATATATGATACTCGATAAATCTTTTTTCCCTTCGGGATGTCTCGAAGTTTCGAAGTAAAAAATCAGTCAGCAGAGTGTCGGAATACCTTCTCGCCTTCGCTGCAGTTGTTGGCATTTGATGACTGGGATATTTAAATTCATTAACTCTTATTTGATGTCCTTTCGATATCATGCAGTGCTAGCACCAGGGTGCCTGGGCCAAAGGCCCTACCCCTCATCGAATAACTTAAGTAGATTACGAATAGTATGATAAAAGAAATAACTTATAACTTAATTAATAATATATATATGTATACACAGATTAAGAGCTGAGTTGGTGACTAACCTATGGAAAGAACTATAAAATAATCAAGGCACAGTGCGAAACGTTCGGTGTACTAAGGTAAGTGAATAATAGTATAAAATACATAACACAATGCAATGGTAATACAATACAAAAATTTATCTACATATAAACAAAATGAGAGGTAGCAGCAGTATATATAATATACATATCATTACCAACAGGAGCAGTGGAATTTATGGTAAATTATCATTTAAAATCGCCATGGGGCGATGAAAGTTATCTTCATCATAAATGTCATAATTGTAGAGTGTAATTGATGGATTATTGAGATTGTACAACCCATCGAAGAATCTTCTGGCCAGGCGACAACAATAATTCCTGACCATCTCTATGCGTAATTCTTCATGAATTTTTCGATTACGGATGTACCAGGGGGCACATGCAATCTGCCTCAAAATGCAATTTTGAGCTGTCTGTAATTTATTCCGGATAGATTTGTTTGAATAGGCCCATACCGGGCATGCATAACAGAAAATGGAACGCAACATGGATTTATAAATAAGTAACTTATTATCTATAGATAGAACGCTGTTTCGAGCAATTAAGGGGCCAAGTGAGGCTTTACGCGCTCGAAACTTTTTAAGACATTGTGTAATGTGTGGGTTCCATGAGAATCTTTTACTGAGGATCACCCCAAGATAAAGGACCTGCTTGGCCCAGGGAATGGTCTCTCCATATAGCTTAAGTTGGTATGGAAATTTTTCCTTCTTAGTGAAGAGTATTGCCGTGGTCTTGTCCACATTTATCTTGATTTTCCATTTGGTCAGCCAAGTCTCGAGTAATTGTATGTGATTTTGTAACCGTTGGATAGCTGAACCAATAAATGCAGTTTGGGTTAGGATCGCAGTGTCATCAGCATACATTGCGAGTGTCGTGTTGTGTGTAGTGGGGATGTCGTTCACGTAAAGGTTAAAAAGAGTGGGGCCCAAAAGGGACCCCTGGGGAACCCCTGCTAAAATAGCCCGGGGGGATGAAAGTGTTCCAGAGACGTGAACAACAAAGTATCTACCGGTCAGGTAGGATTGAATAATGTTTGTGATGTGACCTGGGAAACCCAGGTGGTGTAATTTGTAAATAAGGGCATCCAGCCATACTCGGTCGAAGGCCTTAGCAACATCTAAGAACAGTCCACCTGTAACCTTCTTTGCCTTGAGTCCACTCGTAACCAGTTCCACAACTCTGTATAACTGATGTGTGGTGGAGTGTTTGCTCCTGAAGCCAAACTGGTATGGTATAAGTAGATTGTTTTGGTTCATGTAATCTTTCATCCTGGTTAGGATGACTGCTTCAAGTAGCTTACTTAAGGTGGAGAGAAGACTGATTGGTCTGTAGGATCCAGGCTCTGTCGCAGGCTTATTTGGTTTCAAAATAGGGATAACTTTGGCAAGTTTCCATGATTCAGGAAAATGCTGTTTCTGCAGTATGAGATTGAAGATTTTCGTCAGATCGCAGATCGTCTTGGGAGGGAAATTCTTTACCATGATGTTCGTTATCTTGTCATAGCCTGGACTTTTTCCATTTCTCATCTTCTTTATATAGCTACAGACCTCCGACGGCATGACCGAGATGGTGTTGTCTGTGTAGGGACTTGGAGTAAAAGTGGAATGAAAGCTAGAAATAAGGAGTTCTGTCTGTGTATCACCAATGTTGTTAGTGAGAAACTGAGATTCCAGATGCACAGCTAAAGCTTCTGCTTTCTCAGCTTCAGTGTAATGGATCGTGTCAGGGCCTTTAAGGGGCGGAATGATATTGTAGCATTTAGTATACCTTTTCACAGCCTTCCACAGTGAATTATCATATTTGATGTCCTCTGCTGTAAGTCCCTTAATAACTGATCTTAGGTTCTCTTCAGGATGGAGAAAGAATGTGTGAAAAGCTATCTTTTCTTTCTCAAATTTGGCTTCAACACGGCGGAAATCTTTACTATCGAAAAGCTGTAACTTGAGAGCATCGTCGTTTCTTTTGCTTTCTAATTTAGAAATGCGTAAGTCTACTTTTAATTCTTCTCTTAATTGAAGCCAGTTAACTGTGTTCGTAATGCCAATAGGTGTGATTTTTCGGAGCTGGTTTCTAGGGTTTTGTGACATCGAATTTTCTTGAGTTTGAGGATACCCATCCAAATCATTCAAATTCTGGTATTTGTTTAATGTGTTAAAGCCTGAGTTAGTACTAATAGGATTCCATTCGACAGAAGATCTACTGTGTTTCCTTGCGCGTTTGGCTACGTTTAACGTTTTGCCACTCTTCCAGCGATTTTTCTGTTTCTGGTTTTCACTTTTCTCCATCGTAAAAATATTTTTGTTTTGCCATGAGAGTTTTCAGTTCACGATGTTTTGCTTCATTTCGTAAGAACTTTTGATAGGCTTCAACTCTTTCGACTTGTAAGCTTTCGTTCATGCGACTCTTTTCGGCATCAAGATGAAGCATTATTTCAGCTTCGAGATTTTTAATACTTTTGCGTAACTCTAAAAGATGTCCCTTAAAGCGATAGGCATTTTACTACTACATCTCGGAGTCTCATTTCTTCTACCTGGAGTGGACGTGAAAGCGGATTCGGCAGAAGCGATAGCCTAATTCATCCTAAGATATTCATCTGGCTAATCGCAAAGTGAAAAAGGAGCATTTTCAGAAAATGAGCAGGAAATTCTGAGCCGTTTATATGAGCTCAAATATTCAAACGGATGAGATTTTATTGATACTTTGATACCATTCTTATTATTCAGGCATGCGGCGGGGAATTCCTATCCCTGCTCTTTCCAGATTGCTGACTGAATCCTTGGCCTGACGTCTGAGGAAGTCCATTAATAGGATTCTCCAGATGAGACATAAGCTGAGGTGGGAAAATCCTTGATGTCCATTACTTCCTGCGAGAAAATGCCAAGACTGGATGGAGCTGTAGAAGGGGCTGTGGTCAGGCACTGACCGCCGCCATGGTGAAATAATTTATTTTTCAGTTTAAGTGACTAATAATACATAAAATGGATTCCAAAAACGATGAAATTTTTCATGTGGTTGTGGATGAGAATAATATTACTAGTAATAAAAATGAAAGTTATTTGAATGATAAAATACCCCAGGGAAATGTTATAGTGCATAAAGATACTTGGAAACTAGTACCTCCAAATAAACTGATGGTTCTTCTGATGGGTTACTGACTGTTATTAAGGAACTTTATAATTACTTGCAGAGGATAGAAGATCTTAAAAAAGGTGTGCCATGAACAATTTTGTATGGAATGAATACAGCATTCAACAGGATTTTTGATATTGCAATGCTGCATTGTGCGAATATGTCTGAAGCTAATAAATATTAAGGACTATTGGGAAAGATATGGTTGAAATTAAAGATCTTAAAAATAAAGGGAATGAAAAAGACAATGTTAAATTGGAAAAGAAAGTTAAAAAGAGAAAAAAAGTTAAAAAATAGAGGAAATGAAATGATCTTCAAACCTACTGCTACTGATATTGATGTTTTTGAAGAGTTATCTTCCTATTTACTACTAAGGGATGTGAATATCGAAGTTTTGAACTTATTATAGGAAAAATGAAGATTTTGTCGTAAGGGTTAAGCATAAGAATGACAAGAAAAAACTCGCAAGGTGACTGAAGAAAAGCAAAATTTAAGGACTACGGTATCTGTTAAAAGCAAAAATTTAGAATAAAATCATTATTTTATTTTTCTAGGGTTATCATGTATAGTGTTCCGGATTTTGTAAAAGTGAGGAAATCATGCAGAAGTTTAAGTTGGATCGTACCTGCTCCCGTGATTGTGTCGGCTTTCTATTTTATGTGGATAAAGATAGAGAAAATTGAACTAGCCACAGAGTTTTCATCATTAATGAGTGTCATCGTATCATCTTGTCAGGTCGAAATCTTGGAGAGTCACAGGTTGATAACTGGCTGGAAATATTACCCAGTCAGGTTCTTTATTCAGTTCAAGCGTTGTTTAAAATGTCTAAAATTCGCACACTTAAAATACTGTAGAAATAGAGTTAGCAGCATAAGATGTTCTAGAGAACACGGAAAATATCACTGTATAGAAGAAAAACTGTGTCGTGTTAGTCTTCGAGTTTCAAATACACATTTCATACAGATTAATCGCGATACATTCTTCAAAGGATGCCCAGTGTATAAAATAGAAGTTAAATACATTTTGGAACTCTTGGGTGTGGATATATAATTAGACTTATGAAGGCAATCTATACAATTTAGTTTTATCATTGCGGCTTTTACTTTTTTTATATTTTTGTTTGTTTTATATTTTCGTCTTTCGGATTTTAAATTACGCAAATATTTTAATGTATTAATTTATTTTGTGTTTTATTCGTATGAAGCTCTTATATATAAACCTTAATCAGTGTTCAGTTCCGGCAAATTAAGTATAGAGAAATTATTGAAAAAGATTTAGGCTGTGATATATGTGAAGGAGCCATGTCTTATTGAAAATAAATTTGCCTATTTGGAAAAGGTTTGGAGATCGGCAATAATGAGTGGTGGCAAATCTGCTGTTGTGTTTGGCAATGAAAATACTAGATTTACGGCAGATCTGATTTCGGATACAATTGTTGCGGTTTATCTTTCTAACGAGAATGGATTTATGGAAATTTCTTCTGTATATTTCTCTCCAGTGGAGGGTTTGCGTAAAACTTTAATTAAATTTCAATACATTATGAAATGTTATAATAGTTTTCTTGCATTGGGAGATTATTAACCGTAAGCATATTAACTGTGGAGCCAGGAGTATTGATAATTGGGAAATTTCATCTTTCGATTTCCCTTTACAGACTAATTTTTATTCTCTATAATGACTCCAAATCGTTGCCCCACTCTGATCTCCAACTGAGGAGGGTAAGACGGATTTAAATTTAGGGTCTTCTGGAATGTCTTCAATGTCAGTGGAATTAATTATTGAACAAGAAGATTCACTGAGCAATCATAAATATATTTTTTTTAAATCTGAATGAAATACGTGTGTAATATGATGAAGAAGTTAGATTTTTACGTGATACAGAAAGAGTCGAAACGTATGCTGAAGGTTTAAGGAGTAAAATGAAGAACTTAAGAAAGGAACTTATAAATATTGCCAAGAAAGATGAGCTTGATGACTTTGTTGTTAAATTGGAAAATATATTAGTTGATAGGTCCAATAGGGTGCTCAGACTCAAGAGGAAATATAAGAAAGTTATTCTTTGGTAGACACCGAAACCCCAGATCATAAAACGACGGATTCTCGCACTTAGAAAACAGTGCCAGATTAAAAATATCGATCAAAATTTTCGTATGGAAAGGAAGATCCTGTATAAAAAAGAACTAGCTGTATATAAGAAAATGATAAAGGTAGTAAGACGCCAGAGTAAAATAGGTTCCTTTGCTGAGAGCGCAAAATATTATGGAGGTTTCTTCGTATGGCTACTGGTAAAACACGTGTCTCGGAGATTAGGATAGAAATAGGTAACTCTGATGTAAATAATTTTGTGCGAATGAAACTTTTGCGTGAATAACTTTGATGTGAATATCAATACTCCTGGCTCCAGAAAGGATTATTTTAATAGGAACTTTGACTGTGGCTCTGTTGAAGAGGGTTTTGGGGTGTTGATTTTTTGCAGGATGACGGAGGCGTTTCATACGATCTGCCGTTTAGTTTCTCAGAAACTATCAACGTGGATAAGAAATTGCGTAATCGTAGTGCCCGAAACTGAATGGGATCACGGTCATTATGGTAATATCCTTATTTTCGAAATATTCTGATTTTTTGTGTTATTATCTAAACTGCGGAATGTTTCTAGATTTTTGTTTATTCCAAAGTTTGGTGGGGAGAACAGAACAGTATGTTTGCCGAAACTGTGTGCAAACGTTTTGAATAAGCTACTTACAAATAGACTGTACTACGTTTTATTAAAGAATGACTTTGCTTGTATAAAACTATACGTATTTACAATAGGCAGCTCTACAGAAAATGCTCTTCACGATCTTGTTAATATTATTAGCTCACAAAAATCTGATTTCTATGTGGCTGTGGTCTCCTTCTATGCCTCAAGAGACTTTGACTCTATTATGTTGAATGCCTTAAATATCTGGGGATTTTTTTCGACTGTAAACTGAATTTTAAAGAACATTTTAATAATATTTATAAAAGAAATAACTCTATTCTGGTGCATTATAAAAGAAATTTCTCAGTTGAGTCATTAGCAATGAAAAGTAACATTATTAGATAATTTTCCAAATTGTTATTACTTTCATTATTATTATATGGTTTTGAGGTTTGGAGTTTCAGGACCGCGGACCTGCAGCGAATCAGAAATAAATTAGATAACAATACAACGACCCTGCTGCTGCTTCTGACCAGATGCTTTAAAACTGTCTCGACGGAAGTCGTTTGCATATGGGTCGGTATGCCGCGTATCTCCATATTTTATTATTTTTTTTATTATGATAAATTTAAGTTCACAAAATGTTGATTTTTTTTTACTTACGGAGGTTTTGCTGTACATAATACATGTTTTTTCGTCTTTAATATTAGCAGTATACATCCAGCATTAAGAAAAATAGTGGAATACCGGAGAACAAATGTTTTGCGTAGGAGAACTGCACATATTTACTGACGGTTCCAGTTATGTTTGGCGAATTCTTGCCAAGCTGGCTATAACAATTAGTAGCAAATACCATCATCAACTTGACGATATCTCGGTGATTTAGCGGATAGCCATTTTGAGCGAAAACATTGGGAGATAATCCTTTACCTCAAAGTTAAATGGACTTGTAGCTGTAACTTTATTTTTCTGCAGCGCACTTTCTCAAGCACAGTTTCTTACATTATACAAAAGTTACCGCACTTTCACGTATGATCACATACATTCACATGTAAACATATACAATCTTAAAGTGTTTTACATATATACAAAATTCTTAACCATAATAATTATAATGTAAATGAGGTATCGTGCAAATAATAATAATAATAATTAACACATTGTTATATTAAATAAAATGAAACACTGCAGTTACACTCAGTTTTTGTTTACAATTTTATTGTAAGAAAATGTAAAGGGAATTACCAATTCAATTTCGGAACGATGTGGTTACATTACGAAAATGAAAAATGTAAAGTGTTCATGGCTAAACTACCCTAATATTATTTACCTATATATTAATAAGAATAGTTCTCAATAAATATTTAATTAGATATAGTAATTTCCTCTTCCGTGTATCCTGGATCTCGCCTGCACTTATTGTTGTCCATTGCTACTGTGTAGCTATAAAAGCAAATTAATCATACTGCAACTGCAGTCTGCCTCTTCTGATATAACTTCTAAGTTGTCTCTCTCGTCATTGTTGGCATCGTCGTTTTCACTCTTTAGTCTGATATCGTCTTTTTCACTGTTTTGTGTGACATCGTCTTTTTCACTGTTTAGTGCAGTAATCTCGAGAACTATCGGGAACGTCAGATCCTGATTTTCGTAAAGAACATCACTCTTATACCTCATTCAGTAGAGCCTATGTATCCAGCACAAATGAATTAGCAAAAAGAAACAATCATTACACGAACGAATTCATTTTAAATTTCGGGAGAGCTCGGTTTCTGAACGCATTGAAGAAGTTCCACATTACGTGAATCGAAATCCCTAAAACAACCTTGTATTTGGCGTACATTTATTAAAACATTCAATCGATTTCAATCGATTCGAATTATGTTAATCGAATTTTAAAAGCGTTAGGAAGGACTGGATTGGACTTAAAATCATTCACTAAATATGCTAAATCTTTGTGAATATGAAAAGCCTCAAGAAAATCCAATTCACCAACGGAAGAAAGTTTTTAAAATTCTATTAGCATAATTTTTGGTTATTATTTTTGCTGATAGATGGCGTTGCCTCCTTGCGCATGGCACTACCCGAGGATATAAAAGCCGTTATGAGGTTGCTCTCCCTTTCTAGAAATTTCTTTCTCCTGATGAGGGGGGATCTGTAGCTACCCCCGAAAGCGATTGAATGTTTTAATAAATGTACGCTAAATACAAGGCTATTTCAGCGATTTTGATTTTCACAATGGGGTGTTTCTTTTCTATTCTAATTACGCGAATACTTAAAAAAATTTCAGAAACTTGCGTTGGAAACCCAAAGGCAAAAATACGCGTCAGGTGAGCATACGCGAGTATCTGCGCAAAATTTAAAAACTAAAATAATAGAAAATCTGGTGCTCCCAAGGTTAGTCCCAGATTTCATAAGCCTAATAAAATATATGTTGATGGAAATATACTTTAAATAACATTCTAATATGATTGGTATAATGGCCAGGGGCCAAGCCGAAATATCTATATTATGTAGTGAAAAGTAGAAAACTTCCACTATATACCATCTACATACTAGATCGTCATTTGTAAAAGTTTTACGACCAGTGAAAGCCATTACCAGTCTAATTTACGTTATTCCACTTGGAAGCATGAAAAAAAATATTAATTCTAATATGGTGAAGCCAGATCGTCCGTAAAGAAAAAAAGAGTGGGAATGGGGCCAGGATCTAAACCAGCGAGGACGAGAACTGTGGCTTTCTGCTGTAACCACTGTCCTACGGTGAGGCTTGCTTGAAATTTAAAATAATTAATCAGATTCGAAAACTTCGATCAGCATTCGTACTGCTTGCAATCCTATTATACGTTTTCTGGAGGTAGTTTTTTTATTCTTAAGTTTGTTTATGATCAGCATACTATCTTTAAGGAATTGAAATATATTAGAGTCTGAAAAGACAATAAAAATCGGTAGCATTTCTTTTGTATTTCTCTCAGTTGAGGATAGGTTTTTTTTTCTTTAGAATTTCACTGTAGCTGGAGAAATTGGGTTTTTCTTAATGTTGCCTTGATATTGTCGGAAACGTTTCAGGGTTAAACCTGGAGCGGAAAGTTTCTTCTCTGATTTCCTCTGCTAACCTTTTTTGTTACTCCGTACACCCAGCGAAGGAACTGACGCGGTTTTGATCACATGCTATGCAGATGAACTAGTTTCATCGGAAATTTTTGCATTCTTTACTCCTATGGCCTTTACTCCATTTATAACATTTTTGAGGGTAAAAGCATCAGTGTTCAGTATGCTCAAACCGCTGGCATCAAAAGCGCTGGGTTGGGCTTTTAGCCATATGTCTATAGATTTCTATACTGACATTAAAGTTGAAAATGTTGTTTACTTTAAATATGGCACGACCTCCTGTGGTGTTTTCTAGTTCAGTGAAATAAGCCTGCATCTTGATGATAGTATCTTCTATTTTTCTAGTGAATTGCTTTGCCTTTAAAATTGGAAATTTCCTAACTGTCCGATTTTTCAAAATTGCTTTTTCTGGGACTGATTTGGATATATTTCAAAGTACAGCTTTAGTAGTTTTATCTGATTCTAACTGATAGGTATCAAAATTGAGTTTTTTTCATGCGTTCGATAACCTGATTGTAGGTCTTCCCGGGATTTTGTGAATAAGGAGATGGACTTGCCTTTAATTTCTGCTTCGCAGCCATTTTTACAAATTTGACTAAGAGCTTTGTCGGCTGACATCCAATCTATGGCGTTTTCTCCGAATACTATAGGGAGTATTTTCTCAATTGCTTATCATGATCTGCTTTAGTTTGACTGTTTTGGGATAATTTTTTAAATTTAATTTTGGTACTGGTCTCACTTCCCTTTTGCGGGGACGCTGGTGTACAAGTTTTAGCTGGGATTATCCAGTTATCATCTTCATGATTTGGGGGTCAATCCTATGTCAGAGACTTCCATTTGATATTCGCATTTTCTTTTTCTCGGCAAGTTCTCTTTGTAATTTAGTATACTCTAAACGGAGGTCTGAAACTGGAGTATTAACAATTTTACCTTCTTCTTGAAGTTCGAATGCATGTTTAAGTTTTTGCTGAATTATTTCGTACCGTTTTTCTACTGATAAAAGTAAATAAAGTTTAGGCAAAAGACTGTATTTTTTGACTGGGTCTATTTCCTTTCTATTCCTTTATGATTAGCAATTAAATTTAGCAAAATATGTTTGAATTCTTCGAAGGGTGTACATGAGTCCTGGATTGCTTTTGGGGTTTGAGAAGAATTAATCTGAAGTTTTTTTGGATTTCTTACAGTTGCTAGTGGGCGAATTTCTATCCATGGAAAAAGTTTCTACTTAAAATTTTGGGCTATTAACAAATACGCTAGAGTAATCCGAAGCTGAGTCTATATCTTCACTGTGGAATCTATTATGACAAAATTTGTCTGAGGTTCCCTACTGCCCGCCATGAGGAAAACAAGGAAAAAATACTTAGACGTACGATGTTGTAAATCGTGGGCAGTACTGTGACGCTCGCCAGCTTCAGTGTGGATCTCACTATCTTGCTTAGACTCTTTATTATTACCAGGCTATTGCAAGATGCAACTTTGCTGGTCCTTGAAGTGAAGCCCTAAAGAGCATGACATAATGACAACTGGATGTGGAGAAAATCTCTGAGGTGAAATCGGAGGGAAAGCAAAAGAAAAGGGAATTGGTCTAAAAGGACCAAAGCAACAGTGAATCTGACAGATGATGCAATGCCTGGCGAGAGAATAGAAATTCCGTAGGTTACACAATGTTCAAGAAGCAAAAACCGAGATACAGTAAATAGTCAAGATACTATACACAAGATGCAATCAAAAGAATATATATACAATTATAAAATGCAATACAATAAATGCAGTAAATACAACTATAGTGAAGAGATGCAGAAAGAATCCAAAGAAGTTCAAAAAACAATCATAGTTGAGATCTGATGGAGAAGGTATAGGCAACCACCGATTGAGAAGCTTAGGTAACAAAATTCTGGTCGCCATCGATGATAGTATGGGCAGCAAGAGGTCTAATATTTCGGTCTTCATAAAGGATTTGTTAATTAGAAACTGATGAATATTTGATGAAATCACATTGGATTGCCTTGGTAAAAAATTTATCATATTTCCCTTTATTAACTCTTTAAATTACTTACAATGCGTCAGATTAACGCTAACATACTACTCCTCAACTTGGGCGGTAACTGAAACAGTAGAATCAAAATAGGAGATATTCACAAGTAATAGAGTTACACAACAGGGATGATACAATCCTATATCCTACAGCGCGCAGATGAGTCTAGCAGCAGGAAGATAATAGCTATTAAGCCACGTCTAACCAGCAGTAACTGCTAGACGGAAGCTTGCGTATAAGCACGCACAAAAATTTCCTGGACTCTCTCTCTTTCTATTGGAATTTCTACTACTGGGTATTTGAACTTTTTCTCCCACTGGTAGAACACGCGCGCCCGCGCTACCAAATTTAAATATTCTGGCTCTGACAATTAGGGGAAAAAAGGCTTATAGGAAAGTAAATTAAAATTAAATTTAACTGGTTATTTAAAATAAATACAAATCTCTACAAAGTATAGGACCTAATATATTTGCTTGTGGCACATTTGATCGTACAGTCTTGAAGTAGAAATTTTTTTGCCTTGGACGAGGGAAAACGTTCGATGTTGAAGGAAGGGGAAGATGAGAAGAATCAATTCTCTTTGAATGCCCAAGTTGATGAATTTGAAGATGAGCTTGTCATGCTAGACGTGGTCAAAGGCTTTTGCCCCGTCTAGCATGAGGAGGGCTACTTTTTTCTTGATCTAATAAACTCAACAATTCTCACTAATTGTCTGGCAACACTTAAACTCTTGCGGAAACCGTATTGATCATTAAGAAGAAGATGGAAATATGGTGCCAGTCCTCTTAGTATAAGACGTTCATAGATCTTTCCAAGATCTGAAAGAAGACTAATTGGGCGTTATCTATCAGGTTGTGTGGCGTCTTTTTCCTGGTTTGGGAAGAAGAAACGTTTTGGCCCTTTTCCAAGAATCCCGTAAATAGTTTAAAGCAAGCATTAAGAATGCTGGTAAATTTACTGATGACATTCCTGGGTAAGTTCTTTAGCATTTTTTGGTAATTTTATAACTTCGAGAACTTTCTTGACATTAAGATATCTAATGATGTTGGCAACTTCCAAAGGAGTTGTAAACTTTAGCAAATTACGACACTATCTTGTTGAAATTCCATGAGAGATAAGAATTCTAAATCTGAAATAAAGTATTACTTGATAAGAATGTTTCAATATACAGTCCATTCCGCATAATCGGACCACATCGGGAAGCGATCGTTTTGGTCCTAATAACTGGCTGGTCCGATTGCAAGAACATGTCCTATGTTGTAATACGGGGCGTGCTAAATGTAGCAAACAGTAAATGTACATGTAAATCATGTACTAAATGTAGTTATGACCTTTATTGCGGACCTTTATTACGGCACACACGTATGGCGAACATAAATGTACAAATATGAACTACAGTCGAACTTTTTTCATTGAGAAAAGTAATTTAGAAACAAATTCTAAGAAACGATCTTCACGATACTCAGCATGTGAAGCGCAATGAAAACAAGTTCTTACCAAGTTCCGCTCAACGTTTGAAGAACTTACCCAATGTGATCTGACGCATTCTCTTGACGGATTGCACGTGAACGAAATCGCCACAAGCATCTAACGCAGCAATGGGACTGCCTTCATCTCCCTCCTGCATGAAATACCGACTAAACGCTTCAATGCATTTCCTTGTATTCCGTGTTGTCACTTGCACCAACTTATTAGCGGCATCACCAACTTATTAGCAACCAAATGCTTAAAGCCACAGTGAGAAAAACACTTCTGAATTATCTCACTGCTCACTTTTCGCTACAAATGTAACTGTCAGTAAGATGTTGACATTTGCACTGACTTCGCTGGCTTTTGTCGATGAAGTCAGCAATCTTTCTTCAGTTGCTTCAAGCATGTAATTAACAACCATGCACGATAAAGAGTCTTCAAATCTTTGATGATAACAAAGTTCATTGGCTGGACCAAAGCTGCGGTCGTGGGAGGTTAAAAGTTCTATTTGGATGTTCTTCAAGCAATCTAAATGAGGATGTTCTGCACTATTGTCAAGAACAAGCAGCACTTTTCTCTAGTGGCGTTTTAGCTTCCTTCAGCCATTCTTTAAAACGTTCAGAGGTCACCCACGCATTTCTGTTCGCATAATACACAACTGACAAACTGTCCATCCTAAGTATTTTAAAGAAGCGAGACTTAGTGCTTTTTCCTATAACCAACAGCCTCCTCCTGTCCGTTCCTGACATGTTTGAGCAGCACAAGACAGTTACGCGATCCATCATATTTTTGGAGCCAGAGAGTGCAACATGTTCGTAATTTAACGAGCCGTCCGGTTTAGCACGATAGTACAGCCCAGTTTCATCGACATTGTAGATGTTATCAGCTGAAGTATTTTCAAGAAGCTCGGGAAGTTTTGTTGATTTCCATTCTTCAGCGCCTACGATATCAGCACTTTCTTTCTCGCCATCTGCTTTCTTGAATTTTAAGTCATGTCTAAATTTCCACCAAGACAACCAACCGTCAGTAGCTTTATCGTCATCGTGGCCCAGCATTTTAGCGAGGTCTTCAGCTTTGCATTTTAACATTGGGCAGCTTACTCGGGCAGCTCGTCCAGTAAAAATGGCAAAACATTGATTAAGGGTCTTATCGACATCGGGATCCTTGCCTTGACGCTTCCGTTTTTTGAAAAATTCTCCTCGTCTTTCACATTGTGCCCATTCGTCTCGCAGCTCATTCTTTTGTTTTATCAAGCGCGATTTTGCTGTCTTTGCTAATCCAGTAATTTCCACCACCCGACGCTGACTAGTGTTTCGTGGTTGTTGCTTGATATTATTCGGGAAACCAAGTTTTTTGAGTTAAAGTCAAGTAACGTTGTGGCATTTTGGCAGGGAAGGCAAGGCAGGGGCACAGTTCACTGATTAAAGTAGTCTGAAGAAACCTTGGTGTTTCGGGGTCAATATATTGAGGTCAAGAGGGAGTTAAATTTGCTTGCCATTCAAAGCGTTGGCACTAAAATCATCCCAAAAGAGTGGCGAAATGTTAGCTTTCTCCCGTAAACTTTAATCATGATTGACAGGCGGTAATTCCTTTCAGGTGGAGTCGGACACTCTATTGTTCATTTCCTCGAAAATCGGACACGCGGTGGGACCAAAACATCCGCTACTGACGGCTACTGGAAAATCTGTTTTAAGAAAGGTCAAAGAAAATGGTGCGCGTGTTCACCTCCCACTGGTTTTGCTCTTGTCATGCGCTTTAAGGAATTCCTGACTTTTGATAAAGCATTCTGCTGGGAAACGCAGTTACAGATCGTCCCATATGTCACGGACAACCTGTACATCGGCTGTACGCGGCCGACTTGTGGCTTCTGTTTCTCATTCGCTGTCACGTTTTGTAATCCGATTAAACGGAATTTGGTCCAAATAAGCGCATAATATTAGGCTTATATACATCGGATTTGTTTCGGTTCTTTAGGATTCTTTCCGAAAACGCGGATGGTCCGATTATCCGGTGGTCCAATTAACCGGATTCGATTGTACATGTACAGTGATGCCTGTTTTCAGCAAGTTGAAAAGGCATTTCGAAACCTGAAATTAATTCTATACTCAGAAAATGGGGAGAAGAGGCACTATGAAATGGAGCCCTATGTGTAGTCCCTTTAATTAGCAACATGTTGCATGTTGATGTTAGAGTGGGTTAGTATAAAAATCATCATATACTAAAATGTGTTCTGAAACTATCGTTACAAAATGTCGATACGAAAATTATTTCGAATTGATAAAACACTAAAGAAATCGTAGAGAGATAAATAAATAATTAATAACTGAAATTAAGAAAACGAGATTTTCGGTATAATGTCAACAGCATTCTGATTCACATGTTCGTAATGTACTATGACTTCAATAATGATTCTTACACAAGGTTACGATAATGCTCTGATATTCTGTCTCTGCCTCCAATAATGTAGCTATCGTCAACCTTTTCCATAGTATATTTAATAGGTTGTGATAATTTTAAGACTTGTTGATTAGTAGCCTGATGCATTCCAAATCCACTCTCTGAAAAGATCATGATATCCTAAATAAAGAAACAAGGTTTCCTTTGAACATTACTTCGATTATTTTAGAGTAATGGAGTTTAGTTCCATAGGTATGCAAATATCTGGACATTGTACTTAATTATCTTTCTTCGCTATCGCAATAGCAATAGATTTTCGGCAGGCCGCTGGAACGTATGATTACCAAGAGAGATTCTAAAGAGTCAACAGGAAATTCAAGGCATCTGTACGTAAATTTTTAATGCAATTTTGCATGAATGGCATCAGACCAAGACTCATCTTCATTTCTTTGCTTCTCAATAGCAAATTTCAGTTCTCTTGTAGAAAATTCCATACAAGAAATATTTTCATGAACCAAATTATTACGATCAATTAACCGCTTTAACGTTCTTTCACGTCTCTTCACTTCTGTAGACGTTTACTATTTGCCTGCATAAAATTGCAAGGAAGCCTACACAATTTCTTTATGAATTGTGATTTGTCTGTATTAAATAAAATTGCTTCTTCTCTTTGTTCTTGTACAAATTTTACATGAATTTATACATTTTTACCATCATTTTTGTAGACAATAATAGAAATGAAAGTACTCTACCAGCTTTTGTTGGATTCTTTGATATTCAATTTCAAGATTCTTGGGAAGACACTCCAAGACCTAAAACATCCATTCTTCTTCTCGTTTGAGCAAGGCTACTTGAGTAATCACGCTTTTTTTTCACCGTCCCGAGTTCTTCGCTCCAGAAAGAAGCATAGTGCATTTTAATTGCCGTATGTATAATTAGGTTGCAAATTTTTTGCTTTGGCTCTTCTAGGCAAATTTCGTATCCAAAGGTATTCTCACTCTTAAGCATTTTTGTAAATATGGTTTGATAGTTCGATAAACCTACCTTTTTAAAATTCCAATAGAGTCTTGCCTTCGTTTATGAAAAGTTCTGTCCTGATGGACTTGAATAGTAATCAGAATGGCACGTTTTCCAAAACTAGGATGCTCTAAACACTCTCTTTGAATCCGTTGTCTGATATCAGAAGACACCAAAACTACAGCGAGATTTGATAATGTTCCATTATAATGCATATACGAAGGACAGTAGGGGCCCTGATACACAGTTTCAGGTTGACGAGTATCCATAACCAAACTAATCCTCTACCAGGATAATCTTTATATCCTACGATGTGTTATGGCATTAAAATCACCCTTAATGACCTCCATTTTGAAATATTTTTAACATAAAATTTGACTTATTACCTGCTCGTATATAATGCACAAATTATATGTATTATATCATGCATACATTATATGTATTATATCATGCATAAACCTCCATAATGCATAAATCATTTGAAGATTTATAACAATCCATTTTTACAATTTCAGTTTTATCTTCCATATTTCCCATTTCTTTACTGTAAATCTCGATGTTAGTGTAGAGCAAGCTGTCGTAAATGCATGGCACTTCTTGAAGTGAAATCCTTTTGCATGTGGAAGGTCACTTTGCATTGTTTAAGTGTCTGAACTTTCATCTTATTGTTCCTTCCAAGGAAAAGAGAAGCATGCCTTTAGAAACTAGTACCGATATCCCAACTGCTCAATTAATCCTTACTAAATCAAAATTCTTGAAATCTATACGTAGCAGGATAGCACAGTTTGTGTCTGTAGCAATTAAATATAGGAGTTCAATGTAGGATAATGTAGGATATATGTAGGATAATCAAAAGTTGTCGACCTACGAAATATAGAATTTGATAAGCAGTGGAGGGAGGTGAAGATGCGAAATAATCTACAAAATAGATTGAAAATAAAGTGAACTTTGGGTCAACCCAAGAATATGCAAAAGGGGCGGAGTTCATACACACACATCACCACTTTGTTAGAGAGTTGGGATATTTGTGTTTCGCGTATTCACAAAAGTAAATAGAGCTAAAAAAATCGCCCTTTGATGCAGATTTCAAATTTGCTTTTTAAGAAGGCCCAAGAAATGGCAGACTCTGTTGATTTGTGTTTTTGTTATCTGCTGGCTGAATAATTGCTTAAATGGCTTCAAAACATTAAATATTTTTCTCTGTATTTCCTTGATAAGGTAAAATAGCTTTTAACTCACTCTAATCACATTTTGTTCCAACTTCCATACTGGATTTATGTGAACAGTATTACAAGAGATAAGTAGAATCACCGACAACAAATTATCTGATATGACGACACTGCAAAGCAATAGCAGTTTCAGAAAGCAGAAATTTAACTTATGCGTACGTGAGTACTTTATTTCTTCAAATGTCTCATCTCTCATCCTTGACTTTGCCTTCCTGGAAAAAAATAGCATGTATGTGAAAGTAGTTCTAATTTCAAAATCCTATTATTGCTCAAATAAAATAATAACAGTACAAAAAATATTTTTGCTGAAGACGAATTAAATTAGAGAAAAATAACGTACTGGAACTTATCTTAAATAGTGTTCTTGGGTAATTTCAGAAGAAGTATTTTATTACTATCTGCAATGAGGATTTATAAACAAAAGTTAAACTTTTGTTTATAAATCCTCATTGCAGATAGTAATAATAATAGATTATTAGTCATTGCAGATAGTAATCTGCAATGAGGATTTATAAACAAAAGTTAAACTTTTCGCAGCATGAAAAAAAGAATGTGACTGACTTCTCATTTTAAAAATGAAAATAGATAAATTTAATAAGCGATCACCAGTATTATAACAAGAAACACAGTATAGTTTATATTCCAAAACCGTGTGATGTTACTTCGGTGGTGTGAAATTGTTACCTGTTCAAGAACTCGTTAAAGCTTTTGCGTTTAACGCTGAGTTAAGAAAGAAGTATAGAGTCTGTTTCCCAAGTACAGTAAAGTAGTTGTTTTCGTTTTCATGTGTACGGAGTGATTATAATCAAAGTTGCGATTTCAAAATGCTCTAACCTTAAAACTATATGTCAGAATGACATGTTATTACCAGAACAATCCTGAAGCAGTGGAATTCACAACTGCAGTTGGTATGCAAATTACTAGGACGTAACATGCGTACTGCAGACATAGCTATGATAAAAATGCAGAGTACTAATGACAGACATCACATTTTGTCAGTGCTTTATCATGACTCTGACGAAGAAGGATCGTGCTCATCTTGTGAAGCTTTTCTGTCAGAATGGTGGCTGTGCATTAACAGCTATTAAAAAGTTCCGGACGTTAAAAGGTATAAAATTCGTCCCAATGACCACATATGGCCTGCAGAAAATGATAGAAAATTTCGAAGAGACCGGTTCATTTGACGTGAAACGAGGTGGAGGACGAAAACCAGGCAGTGGAAAATGCGGCTACACCGTTACAAGAACAAACAGTGATGCAAGAGTCAACAGTGCACGGGTGACTGGCCGAATGTGGGATATGCCTATCAGTACAGTTCGTAAAGTCCTACGGCACATCTTGTGCTGTTAACCGCAAAACTCACGTGCAGCAGTTGCCATCTGCTGACCTTGAAGTTCGAGTCGCATGGTGCCTGGCCTGAAGGCCTTACCCCTCATCGAATATCATTAGTAGGTTTCTAACAATATGTATACAAAAAATAGCTTACATTAAATTAATAATAGTTTTTTATGATAATCTTAAATGGAGCAGATGCTCACTAGAGTAAAAAATTAAAGAAGGTATATACAATATTTACAAATTAAAGTCTCTACCTCAGCAGTGGTAATAATAATTAAATGTGCAGAAAGCCGAACGAGCTGGTGGTTATGAAATAAAATACAGAATTAAGCAAGGAAAAGTTCGCACTTTTGGTGTGACAAAATAGAGGTATAAAGGTTACAAAAGACAATTGAATACAATAGTTCATCTATAGAAACACAGGAGAGAGAGCAGCAGATAGAAAGAGGCACATTAAATACAGAGGAGATCGAATTATGGCATACAATCGTTGAGTATCGCCATGGGGCGATGGAAATTATTATCGTCATATATATCATAACTATACAATGTGATGGAGGGATTATTTAAATTATATAATCCATCGAAAAAACGTCTGACCAGGCGAACACAAAACGACCTGACCAGTTCAATTTTTAATTCTTCATGAATTTTAGCATTCCTAATGTACCATGGGGCACATACAATCTGTCTCAGAACACAGTTCTGAGCTGTCTGGAGTTTTGATCGAATGGACTTATTAGAATACGCCCATACCGGGCATGCATAACAAAGAATAGAACGCAACATGGTTTTGTAGATAAGCAACTTATTATCTATAGATAAAACACTGTTTCGAGCAATTAAGGGGTTAAGTGATGCTTCACGTGCTCGAAATTTTTTCAAACAACGTGTAATATGTGGGTTCCATGAGAATCTTTTACTGAGGATCACCCCCAAATAAAGGACTTGCTTGGCCCAGGGGGCCTGCAAGCTTGCTTGAGCCTGCTTGAGAATCAGCTGAAACTCTCCATAGAGTTTCAGCTGATTTGGAAATTTTTCTTTTTTGGTGAACACAATTGCTGTGGTCTTGTCCACGTTGATTTTGACCTTCCATTTGGTCAGCCAAGTCTCAAGTAATTGTATTTGATTTTGTAATCGTTGTTTGAGTCAGGATCGCAGTGTCATCATCATACATTGCGAGTGTAGTGTTGTCTGTAGTGGGGATGTCGTTCACGTAGAGGTTGAATAAAGTGGGGCCCAAAAGGGACCCCTGGGGGACCCCTGCGAGAATAGCACGGGGGGATGAGAGTGTTCCAGAAACGTGAACAACGAAGTGTCTACCGGTTAGGTAGGAGTGAATAATGTTACTGATGTGGCCTGGAAAACCCAGGTGGTGTAGTTTGTATATGAGGGCATCCAGCCATACCCGATCGAAGGCCTTTGCTACATCTAAGAAGAGTCCTCCTGTAACTTTTCTGGTCTTCAGTCCACTGAAGATAAGCTCTACCACTCTGTAGAGTTGATGGGTAATGGAATGCTTGCTTCTAAACCCAAATTGGTATGGGATGAGTAGATTTCTTTTATCAATGAAGTTTTGCATTCTGTTAAGTAGAACAGCTTCCAGGCGCTTGCTAATGGTGGAAAACAAGCTGATAGGTCTGTAGGACCCTGGCTCAGATGGAGGCTTTCCCGGCTTAAGGATAGGTATTACTTTGGCGAGTTTCCAGGACTCTGGAAAGTGCTGATGCTTGAGAATGATGTTGAATACTTTAGTAAGATAGCATATCGTTTTCATAGGAAATCTCTTCACCATCATATTCGTGATTTGGTCGTATCCAGGGCTTTTTCCATTTTTTAATCAGCTGACCTGGAAACACGTGAATCATTTGTACAACAATTTCTTGCCTGCATGGGAGTGGATAATGACTGGCTTTATTGATGAACATTCTGTTGTCTGATGAAGCTGATTTCCATTTGCAAAGTTCTGTAAATACGCAAAATTGCAGGATATGGTCTACCGACAATCCGTTTCGGCTACAGCCATTACCTCTTCATTCTGAAAATGTCACTGTGTGGTGCGGAATAACGGCAGAGTTTGTCGTCGGTCCGTTCTTCTTCAATTAGATCACATTGGGAGTCGCATTACCTGCACCGTTACTGGCAAGCGGTATGAAGCACTTTTGCGTAATCATGTCCTTCCGGCACTTCAACAACGTCAATGTGTGTATCACACAATATTTATGCAAGATGTCGCTTCTCCGGACATTGCTACTCCTGTGAAGCAGCTGCTAACCTCTCATTTCATAGATGATAGAATTATGAGCCGCCATTTTCCAACACCTTTGCCGCCACGCTCGCCCGACTTAAGGCCGTGACACTTTTTGTTTTGGGAGCATTTGAAGAATGTGGTTTACAGTGGCCGGAATGCGAATCTGGCCGAATTGAAGGCAAATATCCCGCACCACATTCATAGCATCAGCACGGAGGCCACTATCTTCTAGACAGGCGGCAACATTTCGCTGCCGGATACTTATGCCCTCAGATACTGAATGCAGTTTGTTGTTTTTAAAGACCAAGGAAAAAATGTATTCTTTAGAAAGTACAATCCAAGTATTTAAGGATCTGTAATATCTTCCAGATATGCCATGTGATTGTAGGTGGCGATTTCAAACGTGATGATTAAGTTTATTTTCCTATTAATTCACCAGACGTAATCTGAAGGGTAACAGAGGATAGCAACCAAATGAGTTTATCTTTAAACTGTTAACCTAAGTATTTCCGAATGGTGGGACATTAGTTGCTGTGTCGATGGTCATATTTCAAGGAACTCTATTGATACGGCCACTAATGAATACTCCGGCTTCCCCATGAAGCGTGGAGATGACAGGTTTTAGCTTGCAAATCCCATCCATTTACGTCCGTCACTACAGAAAATTGTTTGTTATACGCTTGCATGGAAGTCTTACCATCATATGTGGATAGCTTTAGAGAGGGAAGAGAAGTCTCTTTGTGTAAAAATTTAAAATCCTCAGAATTGCTTCCTGTCGTTATGCACTTCTTTAAGGTGTCAACTTATTTGGCAACTGCAAAAGACACTGTATCATCAGTTTGGTGTTCGATTTGCTGTCGGATGGCAGCAAAAAACCTCTCAACTTATCATTCGATTCTTTGTTGGACGGCAGAAGCTCTTCCTTCGATTTGTTGCTCCAGACCAGAAACTCTCTCTCCTATTCGTTCTTTGACAGAAGAAACTCTTTCTTGAATGTGGAATGTTTCTAGAATTTAATAAACAGTGGAGGGAGGAGAATGCAAAATAGTCTACAAAATAGATGCAAAATAAAGTGAACTTTGGAACCCAAGAATATGCAAAAGGGGCGGAGTTCGTACAGACACCTCAGCACGTTGTTAAAGAGCTGGGATATTTGTGTCTTATGTATTCACAAAACTAAATAGAGCTAAAAAAATTACCTTTTGATGGAGATTTCAAATTTGCTTCTAAAGAAGATGCAAGAAATGGCAGACTCTGTTGATTTGTGTTTTTGTTCCTTGGTGGTTGAATAATTGCTTAAATAGTTTCAAAATATGAAATATTTTTTTCTATAATTTCATGATAAGGTGAGATAGCTTTCAGCTCATTCTAATCCCATTTTGTTCAATTTTCATACTGGGTTTATGTGAACAGTATTGCAAGAGATAACTAAAATTGCCAACATCAAATTATCTAATGTGACGAACACTGCAAAGCAATAGTAATTTCAGAAAGCAGAAATTTAACTTATACGTACGTGGGTGAGTACTTTCTAGACTTTAAATGTCTCATCTCTCATCCTTGAGTTTGCCTTCCTGGAAAAGAAGAGCATGTAATGTGAGAGTAAGTCTAATTTCTAAATCCTATTATTGCTCAAATAAAATATTATCAGAACAAAAAATATTTTTACCTGAGACGAATTAAAATTATGGAAAAATAACGTACTGGAGCTCATCTTGAGTAGTGTTCTGGAGCAACTTCAGAACAATTGATAGCAAATGTGAATTTTATTTGCAAAGAAAACTCATAAACAAAAGTTAGTATTTTCGCAGCATAAAAAGAGAAATGTGACTCAATTCTTTTTTACATATGTATTAATTTAATAAAGGGTCACCACTAGTATCATAAAGAAAAGTGTATAGCACTTTTTCCAAAACAGCGTCGTTTATTGAATGGAAATTCTTAATGTCTTCATTTCAATAAGCTGTTAAACTTTGGCCGTTTAATGACGAGTGAAAATGAAAAAAAAAAGATGTTTATTGCTAAAGCAAAGAATGTGAAGGGGAGAAAGAGGCAGCTTGTAACATAGATTATGTAAACAGCTTTCGCATCAGGCGACTTTCGAATCCAAGCACGCATGCGGTGAAGCAAAGGCTCAGGTTGCTATCGAAATTTATTTTGCTTGAAATGTTAAGTGACGTACGACGCATAGATCTGCTATTTCATAATTTGTTTTTTCTCTTCTTTATACTTAAAACTTACTTCTGCAATGTGCTTTGCGTAGCAGAAAATGTTGCTGATTTTATAATTTTTAATTTTCTAACTTAAATATTTAATAAATAGTTGCTATTATATTAATTTTTCTAATATAATATTATACTATTAAATTATGCTTTTATTTTAAATGTCTATGTAACGTATTTCCATAAATAAACTCACAGACGTAATATTTTTATTACTAAAATAATTAAAGAAAACCACGCAACCGAGTGTTTAAGTAATGCTTTGCATAGGTACCCTCCCAAACACTGACCACGTCCGTGACTGCTTGGTTTTAAGAGAACGGCGAAGGAACCTATTCTTACCCTTCAGCTAGCGGACGTTGGCAAACTAAAGCATAAGCAGAATTTCAGCAAGTTGTTAATTAGGATGATTTAGTGATTTCGAAGATGCTTTCGAGTTTCTTCATTGTGCAAAAGAATTCGGAAACATTTTTATTTGGGTTAATGTTTTAATTATTTCGGCATAAGTTTTAGGTTTTAAAATAACAGTTAATATGAAATTGCTCCTGGCTGGATACTACTTTGTTCTTTTGAGAGGAAGTTTTTCAGGATTGCCCATTTTGTGGTTAGTGTCTTTATTATGTTAAAATTTGAGGGATTTGATGAAGTTCGATTTTTAAAATTTTGGCCATCCATAGATTCTTAAAAAAAAAGAAAGATAATTTACATCGCATAAAAAACCTTCGTACTGTGGTACATTTCACACATTATTGATTTCTTTAATAATCTGGGTTACACTTTTAAAATAAAATGTTCCAATTACATACAATTTTTGCATTGCCTTCTCATGTCATGAAATGAATTTTAAACAAAATTAAAGCTGGCAGCTTAAACATAGCTCTAAGATTAAAGAAATAAGAATTTAGGCGAAGAATTCACTTTTTACACCATTCAATGCAGCGCTCTGACAGGTGAAATTGCCTTTAGCTCTAATTACATTTTCTTCCAGCTTTCATACTAGATTTATGTGAACAGTGTTACAAGAGATAACGAGAACCGCCGGCATCAAATCATCTGACATGACGACACTATAAAGCAATAGTAATTTCAGAAAGCAGAGATTTAACATATGCATAGGTGGGTGAGTAATTTTTATTCTTTAAATGTTTCATCTGTCATCCTTAACTTTGCCTTCCTGGAAAAGAAGAGCGTGCAATGTGAAAGTAGTTGTGATTTCCAAGTCCTATGATTGCTAAAATAAAATATTATCAGTACAAAAAAATACTTTTCTTGAAGACGCATTAAAATTAGAGAAAAATAAGGTACTGGAGCGCATTTTGCATAGTGTTCTGGAGCAACTTGAGAGCAAAAGAAAATTTGATTAGCGAAGATATAGCAAATTTGATTATTATTTGCAATGAAAACTTTTAAACAAAAGTTAAATTTTTCGTAGCATGAAAAGAGAAATGTAACTAAACGTTTGATTTTAAAATTAAATATAATAACTTTAACAAACGATTACTACATTTATAACAAGAGAAACTATTAAATAAGTTTTCCAAATTGAGCGTGTTTTGTTGGAAAGGGTTAGTTGTTACCTGTTCAATAAGCCGTTAAAAATACTGCGCTTAACGGCCAGGTAAGGAAAAGTGCCTAGTGTTAGAATGCGCGTTTTATGCGAAAGTAAGGTTACATAAAATTTAAGTAAAAGTTAAGTTTTTTGTAATATGAAACAAGAATGGTGTTTTCTTGAAATATTTTAAAAAGTCGTTAAAGCTATTGTCTTTAATGGCCAGTGAAGATGGAAAGCCATGTTACGTTAAACGTTTAATATTAGAATTCGTCTTTCACGCGACTATTTGGCACATGTCTAATTCTCTCGATTGTAATCACAATCTGTGTCTCTTAAGGGTTACGGATACGAATATGTTTTGTACCATGAGATTGTAGGGCTGCTATGTAGTACTTTAAAAGCATCCGGGATCCTGAAAGTGTCAGCTACCATCGGAAGGCTCCTTTCCATCATCCGATTCGAAATTCCGCTACAAGACGCAGTTTCGCATATGGAGTGAGTCCCAAAGAGCCCAGTGTTGCTTTATCCTAGGACTATATAGATCGAAACGTCTTGCTAGGTGGGGTTCTATTAGAACATATGTACTCTTATGGAGTTACTGTCACTGTCCTCCAACCTGTTTGTTCTTCGTCACTCCATGGGTCTCGATCTGCCGACGTTGGAGTTGTAACTTGTCGTGCGATTGGGGTAAGCAGCTTCGACCCTGAAACAATATCGACTGCTTTCTGACCAGGGTCTTCTAGACAGGCGTCGGTATTTCCATGCGAAGGCCCCTTTCGACGACGAATGCTTATGGCCTTAGAGACTGAATGTAGGTTGTTGTATTTAGAACCTGAGGAAAAAATGCACTTCCTTAGAAAGTGGAATGTCTGCCACAAATGCTGTAATGACTGGAGGCGGAACGTGATGTTTAAGCTTAATTTATCATCAATGTCGAATCTATAACCAGACGCAATCTGAAGAGTAACGCGGGATGAAACGCAAATGAGTTTATCTTTAAATTGTTGAGCTAAATCTTTCCGAATGTGGTGACATTGGCTTTTGTGTCCATGGTTATATTGCAAGGAGCTCCATTTATAGGCCTATTGATGAATAGTCCATTATTGCTGCCATTCACTGCAGAAATCTGAAGCGCTAAAAATGGAGCTTCTCATTAACTTTCAAACTCCGCTCCGCGAGATGGCCACTAATTTATTTCCTGCATCGTTGCTGGGGTAAGTTCGATTTTTTCTGCTCTGAGTTGTTCTGCAGTTCATCCGCACGTGGCATTCACTCTCGCCTTTCTATCAGTTTAGGGATGATTTCTTGTTTCAAAACATTGACTTGTATGGCTAAATCTTCTAGACGAGCACTCACTTGATCCACTGGTTCCTGGACTTGCGCATCTCTGATTGGGCAGCGGTCTGCTGTAGTCGTTTAGACACTTCTCCCAAAGGGGCACCTTCAACGCCGGCGGCAGAGCTTTGAAATCTCGCCTCTGATTTTCGAGAAGAGGTTGAAGTATATACGCTGCATCTGCTCCTCCATGAAGCGGGGAGATGACAAGTCTTAGCTTGCGAATGCCATCCATTCGCGTCTGTAATCATAGAATAATGTATGTTATACGCTTGAAAGGAAGTCTTACCATATTATATGGATAGCTTTAGAGAGGAAACAGAAGGCAGGAGTAAAAATGTAAAACCTCAAAATTGCTTCCTGCTGTCATTATGCACTTCTTTAAGGTGCCAACTTATTTAGCGACTGCAAAAGAACTAGTATGATCAGTTTTTGTTGAAATTGTTCTTGGACGGCAGCAGAAAACCTATCATCAACATGTTATTCGATTCGTTGTTGGACAGCCGAAACTCTTCCTTCGTTTCGCTGTTCCACAGCAGAAACTCTCTCTTCTATTCGTTCTTTGACAGAAGAAACTCATTCTTGAATGTGTCGAACTTTATTTTCAACAACTTATATTCTGCCATCCATTTGCATCAAATTTGATTTCTATTATGCAGGTATTTTCTCTTTTCATTTCCTCTTGACCAGCTTTCATCTTTTCTTGAAGGGTTTTCATCTCTTCTTTTACTGATTTTTCGATAGTTTCTTTTACGGCTTTCACCTTTGCTTCAACGGATTTTTGAGCAGCTTCCATCTTTTGTTATACGGCTTCTATGTCTTCCTTAACAGAGTTGACTGCTCCTTCCATCTTTCCTTGGAAAGCAGCAAAGGCGGCAACGAGCTGTCTTAATTGCTCTCCATTGCTCTTGTCACCGGCTCGTAATCTCACTCATCACACCAAACCGTTTTGCGGCACACACGTTCGTAATAGATTGAATGCATACAGGTCAGATGATATTCAAATAATATAAATAATTCAATAAAATTCATTTTTTATCAAATGAAACACGTAGTGTACAGCGCACCTAAAGAGAAAGGTAATCCGGAGATATCTCATTTTACGCTAAACGAACATTTCACAAATACAAAAGTAAACAACAACTGAAAGCAGATGCTCTCTCTTTGGCCTTAAATCGTTTCCACCCTGACGCCGAGATATTTCTAGTACTTCTCTAAATTGCTGGAAGCCAATTCGACGGTCGAATTGCGGTTAAGGCTAACATAGTGGCCAATTACATTTATTCAATTACAATACCTATTACGGTGATAGGGACCGGACCAAAATGTAGCCAAATGGTCGCCAAGTTTGCCGCCAAATTGTATATCTCATCCACTTTTATAAACATTGGCGAGCTATAATAATCTAATCAAATAAAATAATTCGCCAAAACCGTTGCCAGCTTGGCGATATCTAGCTAAATTTTTCGAGATACGCGTTTACTCAATGTTAAATAGACTTGCCCTGTATTCTTTCGTTCCCGGCATAGCCTGTTCTTTTTAGATTTTTTCTTATGTTTCATTACACAGAAAAATACAACTGCAAATATAATTTCGCTAAAATAATCTATCTTTCCACTATTCGTAACAGTATAGAAACCCCAAAATTATTACTTTTACGAGTTTGTCTGGGATCGGACTCGCGATCACGTAAAATGTTGTTATGCAATACTACACGACCTCCGAATGCTGGGTAAGTTAGGTAAATTTTTCTAGTGCTTTCAAGACGAATTCAATCTTATCATTCTTGTTTTGTATGTTTTTATAATTGTCATATAAGGCTTTGAATCTGAAAATCATCTTTTTAAAATCAGTGAAAGTTCCTGAAGTGCAGCTTGATTCTTCAAGTTTATCATCATTTTTTGCGGCAGCTAGAACGGGCGCGTACGGTTTTCTTTCAATAATATTTCTATTGTTTATGGAATGTATCATGCATGGCGTGACATTTTCTGTGTTTGGGTTATTTTCCTATGGCGTTGGAACAGTTATTCCCCTGTCCTTTAGGCCGTAGAATGCCACTGGCAGCATGAGAGCCAGCACCGAGCACACCTTTGGCCGCTATCTCATTTTTACTTTTATTGGACTCTCGTATGACTTATGCTATGAGAATCAAAACACGTCACAGATTGAGGTTTGTTAAACCAAGCTCTCTGCTTGGCACTGAAGGGCAATTGCAGGGTAACTGAAGGGCAATTGACCTCTGGCAATTGAAGCATTGGATCGGCCCAGGCGGACTCCTATATACAAGAGTTTTGATTTTCATGTTTTATGTTAAATGTTATATACTTAACGTTATACACTTTCTTCTGCTCTAGATTTATGGGCGTTTCGACATAAATAACAGACAATAATGTTCGATTTCTCATTCTCTGTAACTGACGACATTTAATAACTGGAAAATTTAAATTAAGCAGCTCTTGTTCTAATTCGACAGCCAGCATATGTGGCGTCAAATCTTTTAATCCAGTTTTTGATATTTTTCTTCGGATTAAGAAGGAAGTTATGAAAAGGAATTTTTCCATTTTCTAATTTGTTTTGCACTCTGCGGAAACCAGCAGTATTAAAACGTTGAACCTTAAGTGAGTCGCCGTCTATTCTGCTTTCGGATTTAGTAACTTGGAATGCTTCTTTGATTTCTTTAGGCAGCTGAAGTCAATTAATATTGATTTCCTTTATTACTAATGAAGCAATTTTCTTATTTGGATTACAGATGTGTTGTTTCGCGGCATTCTCGTGTGTTGGCGTGTCAATATCGTCTACATCCACATTCGGGTCGTCTAAATTTTGGGTATCATTTAAGGCCATGTATCTGGAGTTGGTGCTCATTGGTTGAGGCTCTGTAGAGGAACCGCTTTTTTGTCTTATTCAATTAACTGGTTTTGTCTCATACGCTTAGGGCGCTTAACTGTTTCCAGTTGGAAACATCTGATATGCAGTTCTCCTGATCTTTAGATTTTTGGAGACTTATATTTTCTTCTCCCGTCGTATTGGAAATGAAATTATTCAGAGCATCGTGTTCCTTCATAAGTGAACAACCACAACAAATTCTTAAAATCGCTACTGCTACTGAAAACAACTGCGGCGTTTTGTAATGATTGTTGCCATTACGTGAGTTTGAGTCCACGCTTCCAGACACTCTGTTATCTCACTTCATATTAGGCACAAAGAGACAAATGCTAACTACAAAGATGGGAAAACGCCAATAGGCTAACACGAGGCAGAGCACATCAGCTGAGAAAGGGGGCCTCAAAAAGAAAGCCAAATAGAAGAGGGGGAACAAAACAAAAAGCTTTGTGAAGTCAAAAGCAAAAAAAGTGGGGAGTCATGATGGCTAAAACATGAAGTCAAGGGACGGCCAGAGAGGTTATTTTCACAAAAATGAACATACATTCATAAATAAAAATATATGTATAAATGAACAATAATATACATAAATGAACAATAATATACATAAATGAACAATAATATACATACGAAATAGATACATAAATGAACAATAATATAGATACGAAATATATACAACGAAATATATACATAAATGAACAATTATATACATACGAAATATATACAACGAAATTCTATACAACGAAATACATATATTAATAAACAATAAATGAAAGCAGAGTTAAATTAAAATAAACATATAAACAGATATACAATTTGTTACAGATGTAAGTAAACACTGTAGTGACCAAATAATTTGACGTTATTTAAGTGTTTCGTAATAATCGTAAGTGGAGCAAAAACTCTTTCCTCGTCATTCATGAGCCATACTAAATTATTCCCGGCAACGGATTTGCTAATATAAGATTTAAGCTGACTAATAATATAATCATAAATGGATCTGCGAGGCGGATTATCTTCAGTGAATGGTATGTAAGCGCTGGATGGCTTTAACGTAAGGCGGGCGAAAAGAATAAGCAAAAAATATCTTACCATGATTCCATATGTCACGAAACTTGCACCTTTTTCCTCGAGCTCAGTGGTACAAATGCTAGATATTTAATGAAATCGACCAATGATTTTGCCTTAGAATTAATATTTTCGTAATGGTAAACATAAGAATGAAAACGGTATCAGATATAGGTTTACAAATACAGGGTGTTTATAAAGTCCCGCATTCATTTTGATGTTTAATAAACAAACTTATGGCATTTATTGATGAAATAACTTACATATTTTCCTTTTCAGGTTTGAATATCTTTACTTTTGTAAATATCGTCTGCGCGTATGGTTAATTTCAGATAATTTCTTTTTTCAATCTAAATATCTGTACTTTTCTAAATATCGTCTGCTTATTAATTGCATTTTTTCTCTCTTTTGTTTTTGGCAACTATTGAAATGTTATGTGGTATTATTAAGATGGTGCACCACCTCATTGGGGTACCATCGTTCGTAGTCTTTGAATGACCATTTTACAGGAAGATGGATTGGCCGAGGAGGTCCAGTTCCTTGGCCCCTCAGGTCACCTGATATAACGCCGCTGGACTTTTTCCTTTGGAGATTTGTAAAGGACAACATTTACAAGAGGAGAGTGTCGAACATGGATGACCTAAAAGCCAGAATGACAACCGCAATAGCCTCTGTGGATGCTGACATGCTTGCCGGTACCTGGCGTGAAATTGAATATCAACTTGATATTCTCCGTGCGACGAAGGGGGCACACGTGGAAGTTCATTGACAAGGGTCATGAAACTTTTTGAGGCTATCTAACCATTTTTATTATTAATTTTAATCTATCTTTATTATTTTATGAGTTATTAAGCATCAAAATGGGTCCGAGACTTTATAAGCACCCTGTATTTCCCAAACTATCTCTCTTAAATGCAAACATGCATCACTTGAAACGTTGAACACTGCTATTTTTGAACAAAAATATTACAGATCCTTCTTTTCATTATCGACAAACGAAATGTTTTATTTCATAGATGTAAAACAATCATGTACGTGGATTTTAGAAGATTTTCATTTTATACAGCGTTTTAAAAAATTTTGTGTAATAGGTATCAGCAACGAGGTTTCGAACCCTTTTGGAAGTTAACGACAGTTAAAATAAAAATTAACCACGTTATAACACAGGAAAAAAGGGTTTACAAATAAATTTTAAAAAATGTCAAAAAATGAGTACTTTTCAGTAGTGCCGTTCGGAGCCTTCGGCGGAAATAGAAAACAGCTCTTCGCTCACATTCAGCGAGCGAGTGTGAGGGAGACTATCATGACTCGCAATTCATTAATGCAGTGTTTACTCATATGGGCCACCTGTGTTGTTGGTTTTAAAATTTGTAAATGAAGATGCAGAATATGAGTTCTCACAGTACATAGCAATATGAAAATACTAAACTTCACGGATAATTATCATTTACATTAGTGTCCCCGAAATGATCTTTAGTTAAGCGCCAATACATTTATGTTACGTATATGCTACAGTACTTAATTTCGATATAACATAAGTTCATTGTGCACTGGATTGAAATACAGTGTTTATTAAGAAAATCACAAAGCATCAGCAAACATTGCAGCAGTCATTGTATTCCAATTCAGTAGGAAACTAGCGCTGGCACCCAGCGAAGCGTACCTGTATAATAAGGTTTCACAGATTTTTAAGGCGTCAGTACAACTATATATTTATTCCCAAGAAGGCAATTGATAAAACGTTTATATTTCGTTGTGTTCTCTTTCTTTTCTACAATGTGTTGGTACTTTTACTATCCTGAATATATCTCTAGTTGATGGAAAATTTATAAATCTAGCAAAAGAGCCATTTGACAGATAAGCAACTGAAATACGGAAGACGATAGTCTGTCATTATTTTTGCACAACGTTACAAATGTTATCGAACACCAAACGTCATCAGCTGTCGAGACGTAATGAAAAATAAAGAAATTTGTAATTATTTACTTACAACCATATGTACATTTCCTTCGTGTGTCTTTAAAGATACTTGTACATAGAAGGAAGAGAAGCGGTTGAAGATAATTATTCTCAAATATTTTTCACTGGGGAAGTTTACTGGGAAAATCTAGTAAGTTTTCATATTTTTTTTATTTATGCTAAAATTTCTATAAAACTGGCATGCTTATAAATATTTATAACTTGAAATCATAAATGTATGGAATATTTCACAAAAGTTGTCAGCCAATTTATTGTTTGAAATTAATATAAAAAATTTTAAATCCATTAGTTTCGTTTCGAGACTATTGTTAACTATTCTTCTTCTTATGCTGAATGTTCTTAAATGTAGAATGTTCAACTTAGAAAATATTATATAATCTTTTGTAAATATCATATCAAAACTGGCTCCGAAATTTATTAAAATTGCCTTCCCCCGCCCAGAATCACAATAAAAAGAATATGTGTATTAAGAATAGTTTTCCATTATTTACCGTTAAAAAAGGCAGAAAATAAAAAAAATAATAATTAAAAAAAGGGCCTTATTTAATTTAATAACTTTCCTTATTAACGTATGTTATTTCGCAGTTTTATTCCCACGGTGTAAACAAGAAAGCATAACTAACTATAATAACTATAAGGAAATAATAATTGACTGTAACGAGTAGCAGCAGAGCATATTAAAGTATTGTTAAAATAAGTAAGGAAAATATTCAACATAAACCCCCAAAAAAGACAAAAACTATCCCGAAAGAATTATAACAAACAAAAGTTATGCAGAAGTGCTCAGCGCTCACATAAACTTTGATATTATCACCGAAGCACACTCAACTCATTGAGCTAGTAAAAGCCATTAAAGAAACCGATCTACAACTTATTATCCAACAACCTTCAAAAAATACTCAATACGCACTTTCCACCACTTCTAATAATGGGTAAAATTACCAAAAAAAAAAGCGCTCATCCATTTCGTTGTTCGGCAAATGACCGATCTCGAGATCGTACTCACCTCATATAAAGAAGTCACGAGTCGTCATTCTTGAAGAGATATTCGGACTTCATCATTTGGTTATCGAGTTCAACATCAGTTTCAAGGATTTCGCGCTGGTACGTCTGTGACTCTCAGACGTGAGGTTTTCTATTCCTTCTTCTGAGATCTTTTTCCTAAGCATATAAAAGGTTGCCCACCGGTCTTAAGTGACCAAAGTGTGTAAAAAGGCTTTCGTGCGTCTTTACTGATCAATACTGCTGTTTACTGATTGGATTTGCTATTGGAGTCTGAACGCCATGTCTATAAACAGGCAAATTCTCGAGAGATTCCAGGAGCTTGAGGAAGCCTCCAAGCAAGGCCCCCTGACTGGAGATGACCTCATGGACTATGCATTTCTAAAGAAAATTCTTGGATTCTTTCCAGAGCCACTGCTTAGGGAGAAATTCCCGGCTACTCAGCCGCTTGCTAGAATTGAAACCGAACGATCTCCCGACACGGTGCAGGATATGGACTAGAAAACCCCGTCAACCACTGCAAAACGACCTGCTAGCCCGGACCACGAAGTCACTGAGGTACAAAATCTCTTTCAAATTCTTGCTGATCACTTAGCTAACGACGATACTACGGAATTGCAAAGCCGCACACACAGTACAAAACTTGGAGCTGCTGTTAAACTCCAACGTAAATATAAAGCGAAAACTGTTAGGCCTACTGATAATTCTCCGATACTAAATAATGGATCTGTTCATCTTGTGAGTTTGCTGCCAGTAGCCAAGATTCTGTGACGCCATCTGTTGAGGTTACCGAGAAGGAGGTTCTTCGACGTGTAGGCTCTTCGACGGAAATCGCTGCTCGGCCAATCGGTAGTTTGGGTGAGATCACGTGCCCGGCTGGGCCAATGGAAAGTGATGCTCACGGAGGTCAGACTGGAGCAATTCGTACAGAAGATAACTTCACATTCCCAAATCGAACGGGGAAGATGCCTGATCGTCTTTACAATTGGAAAGATTTTGAGATGCTGGAAAAAGAGGATCTTAAGGACTTAACGGCCAAACAGAAAGGTGAAGGTCAATATGAAATTCACACAAAAAATTCGGGTACATTCAGGAAAATGACTAAGCTGTTTGATTCCCTTAAACTCTCTTATCATTCTTTTCTTTCCCATAAAAGAAAAACATTAAAGTAGTCATTGACAACTTACCCATTGATGTTGACCCTACGTATATACAAGAGAAACTGCTGGGAAAACACTTCAGTGTTCTCAATGTTGAGCAGTTAATGCGAGGCGAAGGTCCGGATAGAGTAAAAATGCTCCTGTATTTAGTCACTCTACCCAGGACTCACACAAATGAAGTTATTTACAACTTAGCTTACTTAATGCACATATGCATCAAAGTCGAACGGCAGAGAGGTCGGTGTGGGCCGACTCAGTGTTATCGGTGTCAACGGTACCACCATGCACAAGCGGCGTGTCACCACCCGCCTCGTTGCTGCAAGTGCGCGGGCGATCACGAGAGCCGGGAGTGCCCTCAACCGAAAGACTCTGAGCCGAAATGTTACAATTGCCTGGGGAAGCACACTAGCAACTGGAGGGATTGTGAAGCTTTCCCCAAGCAAAAACCTAGCCATCCCAAAAATCGCGGATAGATTCGTAGTCGATGAGTCCTACGCTGAGGCCGTCAAATCAGATATTTTTGCTGATAAAATACAAAAAGCGGTCACAGATGCCCAACAGGTCATGAAAAAAAACCTATCTCACCTTATTGTTCTCCTGCACAGAACTACTAGCATGGCTGATGTGCCAAACACAGCGAGGCGCGAAAATGCTTTAAATTATTGATCGTAGGTCCCTTAACAAATTGACACCTATAACGATCATGGCGTGCACCGTGCATAATCTGACAGGGAAACTGAGTGAACTGCAGGACTTCCCCGCGGGACACAATATTGACATCACCCTTATTTCTGAAACGCATGCAACTCCCACTCACTCGCTATGCATCCCTAATTATCGAAGTTATCGCTGTGATAGGATTAGGCACCGTGGTGGAGGAGCCCTCTTATATGTTAAAAGGAATTTGGAATCCTGCTTCTACGTTTCTGATAACAGCCAAGTCAGGGTTATCGTTAAAATCCCAAACTGGGGTAATATAGTACTCTGTGCTCTTTAGAATACCCCTGATCTTAAATTGCAGGATACCCATTTACACAGCCTTCTTAGCAACCCACACCCTACCATAATTGGCGGCGACTTGAACGCAAAACACATCAGTTGGGCATGTCGTAAGACCAACAAGAATGGGGAAATTCTTTTTAACTTTCTTTACAATAATCCGTTTTACATTTACCCTCCTGACGAATACACTTTTACGCCTACAGACCCGCGACAGAAGCCCGACATATTCAATCTTTTTCTCATATCAGATAACCTTCCAAAAGTTACTAAGGTTGTTAACGACCTTTCGTCGAATCACATACCTGTACTGGCGCACTTGGGAATTCAAAAACCGGACACGTTTGACACTTATAAAGTTACTGACTGGAATAAATTCGCAAGCTATACTAACGCGCACCCCCTTTCTACTAATTCGTTCAAAACAATAGAAAATATTGATGAAGCAATTTTGAACTTAAAGAGTAGTATCCAGAATGCCTATAAGAATTCTACGTCAGAAGTCAATAGCAAAAATTATCGTTTCAAAATGCCACATGACATTAAAAGAGTCATCCAATCAAGACACCGGTTAAGGAAAATTTATACATATTCACCTGACCCAGCGATCAAATCAGAAATCAATAAATTAAACAGAACAATCAAACGAATGATCGACGAACACAGAATCAAATTTTGGAACAACAAATTGATAATCTAAATACTGAAGACGGAGAGTCCTGGAAATACGTTAGAAATCTTAAGGCAAACAAAACCAGTAGAAAGCCCCTTAAGGATGACACAGGCTTCATTTACAGCAATGAAGATAAAGCGAAAGCTTTTGCTACACATTTTGCAAAACAGTTCACATCTAACAGTTTTCCCGCTGATCCCAATTTTATCCGTGATGTCGAGAGCTTTGTAAAAAATTGGTAATGCCAATCTAGTGCCACTAATCTCTCCGCCTTCACCTTCCCTGAGGTAGTAAAAACAATTACCTCTAAGCTCCGTAAAAGAAACGCGCCTGGCAAGGATAACTTTTCAAATCTTACAATAAATCTTCCAAAAAATATTGTTAGCATAATCTGTGGTATTTATAAAGCCTGCCTGTACCTGAGTTACTTCCCTTCGGCGAGGAAACAAGCAGTTGTTATCTTAATTCCCAAACCCGGGAAAGACGGCTCACGAGTGGATGTCTACAAGCCAGTCAATTTGCTCCCAACGTTGGGGAAGATACTGGAGAGGATTATTTACAAACGCATACATCAAGCATTAAAATATCTTCCTAACCAGCAATTTGGATTTCGCATTGGGCTTTCCACTACTATGCAGCTGATTCGCATTGTGGAATTCATCAGTGCTGCGATTCACAAACACCAAACAACTGCTTTTATTATGCTAGACGTGGGAAAAGCCTTTGACCGCGTCTGGCATAATGGCTTAATTTATAAGATTATTTCTCTCGATCTCTCTCGAGAGATGATCCTCATTTTGTGCTCCTTTCTTACCAATAGAGCTTTCACTGTCAGGCAGGGCGACCACCAGTCTGCTACTACCAACATTGAAGCGGGTGTGTCTCAAGGTTCCATCTTTGGTCCGATTCTCTATCTCATTTACGTAATGGATTTGCCGATGTTCGACGATAATCCAAATTTCATCACCGCTTGCATATGCGGACGATACGGTGATTCTTTCCAGCTCTCTCAATCCCGGACATGCCATTACGCGGATTCAATCCCGTATCCACGAGATAGAGGATTTATGCCGCAAATGGAGGACTTGTATTAATGGCTCCAAGTCTAAACTACTCCTCATTGGACGCCACAAAAGAAAATTAACCAATATGAGCTTGACACTTTTTAATGAGATGGTGTCAAGTGTCAATTAAGCTACTTATCTTGGAGTTAAATTTAACGGCACTCTTATATGAATGCACATATTTTAGTGGCAGTAGGTAAAGCCATTGGAATCTCAAGAAAACTCAAACACTTACTCAATCCCGCATCACCATTAGACCTTGCCAGGAAGAAACGTATCTACACTTCTATCCTACGCCCCATCCTTACTTATGCCTCACGCGCCTGGTGTACTGCCTCTAACAGTGATTTCAATAAACTGCAAGCTTTTCAAAACAACTTCTTTCGTAAAATTACTGGAGCCCGCTGGTTTGTTCGAAATGAAAAATTACATAGAGACCTCAAGCTTCAGCATCTCAGAACATTCATCAGTAAAATTAATGGCAATTTTTATAACAAAGCAATCACTAATGAAGCTGTAAATTACGCTGATAACTTTAAATATAAACTTCTGGAAATAGACATAAATCTCAGGCCTTATACCACACATTTTAATTACAATAATACCTAATTTCCCCTGACGTCTGAATTTCCCCACTGTTTACAAGAGCGAATATTAAGCAACGTCTCTGGGTCAGCATTCGGGAGGGTGACTTCCCAAGTGACTGCCTATGACCAGGACTGGGTCGTCTCGCCAATACCCCTTTTCGGATACCGGTTGATTGCCGCCCTTATAGGCATGGGCCTACCTTCTCTCTTCTATTCTGTTAGTTCTCTCTTGAGAAATATGCATGAGGTTTCATGCGCGAGGCTACCCCACTATCCCCTGGGACTATCTGAGGTGCCGGAAATAGCGTGATAAAGTTCGCTTTGATGCCGGCCTAAAGTCAAAGTATCATGTTTCTCACCTAGAGTTTCTGTTTTATGACTTTGCGGCGAGTCACTATGAATATCCTTTTCACTTTTCAAAATGTTGCCACCAAATATTATCGCCCTGTATTTTCTTTGAAGAAACTAAGTCATGACAAATCTGCATAACTGTATGTATGTTTCTCCTATTGTGTTAAGATAACGGTACGTAGAGCCATCACATTTTGAATGACGTAATCCTACTGCGAAAATGGGCATCTGGAAGCTCAAATTTGGAATTTGTCTTATCGATTTCATATTTTGTAAAACCTTAACGTATTCTTAAGTAACAAACTCGAGGATTTCAAAGCAAGCAATGGCATCGTTGTACAGAAAAACCATTTTTATCTCTAGAGGCGAGAGACTGTGTATTGGAAATTCTAAAGTTATTTTCAATTTAAAATTACTTTGCGATATTGCTGTTGAACCGAATTTTATGGTTGAAGTGCGAAGAACATGATATTTAATAATTAAAGGTACACACAAAATGTTAAAGAAACGCCCCTTTGGACGTAATTTAAAATCTGAAACATTTCAATTTTTTTTCTTTAATTTTTTTCTGCCGGTTACTTTGCTTAATATCAGGTGTCGTTTAATTACAGAGCATTTTACCAATCCCAGGATGAAAAAGGGATAATTAGCATTGAATGTCCTTTCATTCATAATTTTGCCTTCCACTGTTTGATTTTTTTTTTACTGTATTAATATTGTATGCCTTCTTTTAAACTTTACCACTACGACCGCTTGCATTTTGCTCTTAGTACCTTGCTTTCCCAGCACGATCAGCTTTATGAATCTCCTCCAACTAATTAATTAACATTTATACTGTGTTTAAAAAAATATTAATGCATATTTGTTATCGTTTTTCTTCACGTGTTATTAAGTATATTATTTCGAAATTTTTAATCGTTGAATTCGGAACAGGGCACTGGCCGCAATTACTCGGGTGTCAACACCCTTATGAGTGGTGTAGCACCAGGGTGCCTGGGACACATAATAACGTTTTTCTGAGAGTTGTACAGTGAGGCTTTTAAAGGATCTCGTTTTCAGGATTTAATTAAAACAATATGGTTAGGATTAAATTCAAAAATGTTACCAAGCAACACCCCAACACTTTTATTAAAGAGGTTGGTTCTTGTAGTGTCTGGAATGTTGAAACCAGCACACATGACAATAGACACGCCCCTTACCCCACCTTTACTGTCCTCCTAGATCCAGCTCCAGTATTCATTCTACCTCCAGTGGCACATACCTTACGACACCCGGATAAAAACATGTAAATTGCATGTTATTCTCGTCATATAGCGGAACTTGGCACTAGCTTTCAACACAAACAAATAAGTATATTTGTTCTAAGTCTTTTTTCTAAGCTATTTTTGGTCGAACTAAGGCCTTGAAACCTCAGAAATTAGACAACGTACGTGTAAAGGCCTTCCAAAAATTTATAAAATAAATATTAAAAACTGAATGAATGGTTTAAATTGTACCTCTAGAACTAGGAATCCTTAACAGACAAACCAGGGGCAAACGTAAGGGAAACAGTTATTCATAACATGATGATGGTTTAAAAAAATACACTCATTGCCATAAAAATTTGCGCACCAGGAAATAATTGTGGACTCTTAACGAAACTTGGCGTGAAGGTACATGTCGGGTAGACATGCAAATGATTAGAAATGCAGCGTGATTGCGCGTTGTGTAATACCACTAGAGGACATTGAACTTCGTTCTTCTTGGAGTATTAAACAGGTAAGCAGAGCTTGTTTGATTGCGTGAATTGCATTCGAGTGTATTTTGGAGCCATAGGCACTCCGTAAAACAAAATCATTGGCATTGGTTTGAGTGTGCTTAATCTTTTGCTAAGGAAACGCTGACGTAGACATGCCTTGACGCCGCCATCGAAACCAATATCAGCAACTGTCAGAGTTCGCGAGGGAAAGAATCATCGTGATGATGGAAGCTGGCTGATCAGCTCGGCGAGTAGTTCGTCAGGTAGGCCGCTCTGATTTTACTGTGACGACGTGTTGGAACCACTGCACAGAAGAGACGTCATTTACATGGCCACCAGGCTCAGGACGCCCTCGACAGACCAGTCGTCGAGAAGACCATCTTATTATACGACACTAAAGCGTAGACACAACTGCCTCATTGGCCGCTCTTCAGACACAGGCAGCAGCTTCATTACGGGCCCCTGTCTCTTCCCAAACCATCGCAAGGCGTGTGGTTGAAGGACATTTGGTATTGCAGCGCCCATTACGTGTGCTGCCAATGACACCCATCCACCGACGCTTCCGTTTGGAGTGGTGTCGCGGACGACAAGAATGGACTTTAAAGGAATGGAACCAGGTCGTCTGCAGCGACGAATGTAAATTTAATTTCACCAGTGATGATAATCGTGTTCGTGTGTGGTGGCCCTGTGGTGAACGCCTCAATCCTGCCTTCGCTTTACAGCGACACACCGTTCTCACAGTTGGTGTGATGGTATGGGGTACTATTGCTTACGATACATGGTCACTCTTAATATTGATCCATGCCACAATGACAGGCCAGCGGTACGTTCATGACATCCTACAGACACATGTGTTACCACTCATGGCTGGGCTCTCAAGAACCTGTTTTCAACAAGACAATGCTCGGCCACACTCACCACGGATCTCAAAAGACTGTCTCCGCCACATTAACACACTTACCTGAGCTGCTCGATCCGCAGATTTGTCACGAAGCGAGCATATCTGGGAACATTTGGGACGACAAGTTGGACAGTCTACGAGATTGGCTGAAGTAGAGACGCGTTTACAGCAGCGGTGGAAGGAGATGTCTCAGGGAACCATACGAAACTTGTATGCATCAATGCCCGCTTGTATCGCTTTGTGCATTCTCGCTAGAGGTAGTCCAACAGACTACTAAAACTTCTGTTAATGCGTATTCTTTCTGCAGTAAATGATCCTTTTTCTTTGATTTTGTAATCACTTATGTCAAAGTAGCACTCACATATGTAAGATTTCGTTTCATTCTGGCAACTCTTTTTTGATGCGGTAATTTTTATGGCAAATTTATTTTTATTTTTATTTTTATTTCTCAAATCAAGTTTCCAAATAGCCTTGTTTCATAGTTCTATAACATTCTGTCGGTCAAACAGCCTTTAAATTAAACAATTCTAAACGTGTTGAGGTAAGCAATTTATTTTTATACCGATGTATATTTTTTTTAATTTCTGATATTATTTAACAAAATGCTGAATTTTCAAAGTTTTCAGATTTTCTCGCATTCCAAACTTTTTCCAAATTTTTCTGCTATACATATTTAAAAAGATTTATTTGCACGCCACATAACTTCCCTCTACGGAATATTAAATTATACTCGCTTTTGCTGCATTTCACGTAAACTTATTTCCTTGAAATTCATTAAAGACATATTTCTCATTCAACTAATCATTCTCATTCAACTCAGTTCGCAGCAAGGCTAAAATACATAAAACATCACAATATATTCATTAAAAATTGAAAAATATAGAAAAAAAATAAAACAGGAAATATAGTTAAAACAAACGAAAAAACAATTTTTACAATTAAAACCAGAGTTTCTACGCAAAAGCAGGATATTCGACGAACAAGCAACAAAGCGAAAATTTTCCGGGTATAAAAATGGAAGTTTAATTTTGGTTCCAGTCGGCAAATAACACTAAAGGTTCAGAAACTTAAACTTAATTCACCATTCTCCTAATATTCAAATGTAAACAAACATGGTTGCTATGTCAAACACAAGTTACGCTTAGCCGCATTTAAAAAACTTGTAAATTATACATAATTCTGCTGCTATTGCATGCAGATCTACTAAATGTATAGAAACCTTACCCGGAAGATAAGAACAAGATTATTCAATCATTTTTAAAGCAAAAAATGCGCAATTTAGCAACCTATCAGAATAAAAAAAACTGAGTTCATTGAGCCGAGTAACGGAGTGGTTATTGGTAGTGGGCGCTTTCGTGGTTTTATCCATGTAAAACGTGCACAATCCAGTTTCCTAAGAAAATCTTCTACGAAGGCATCTATCCCCTTCGGCAGATAGCCCTCGAATGACCAAGGACCAAGGAAGGATTCTATTACGAGGCACTTAGACTATAAGCCTTTATCCCCATATCATCAATGAATAACACAGGGTGTTTATAAAGTCCCAGACCCATTTTGATGTTTAATAATTCATAAAATAATAAAGGTAGATTAAAATTAATAACATAAATGGTTAGATAGGCTCAAAACGTTTCATGACCCTTGTCAATGAACTTCCACGTGTGCCCCCTTCGTCGCACGGAGAATATCAAATCGATATTCAATTTCACGCCATGAACCGGCAAGCATGTCGGCATCCACAGAGGCTATTGCGGTTGTAGTTCTGGCATCCATGTTCGACACTCTCCTCCTGTAAACGTTGTCCTTTACAAATCCCCAAAAGATAAAGTCCAGCGGTGTTATATCAGGTGATCTGGGTGGCCAAGGAATTGGATCTCCTCGCCCAATCCATCTTCCTGTAAAATGTTCATTCAAAGACTACGAACGATGGTACCCCAACGAGATAGTGCACCATAGTGTTGCAAAAAGACATGTGGAAGAAGCTCTTCTAGTTGTGGAAATACGAAGTTTTCCAATATGTCTAAGTATACGACTGATCAGACCGTCTTTTCTGTAAAAAAAAAGGCCCAATGTCTCAGTTGTGCATTAGTCCACACCACACATTAACCATTGGGGAATTCCTTTGTGCCTCATGGTATTCATGGGGGTTTTGTGATCCCCATATGCGCACATTACGGCGATTAACAATGCTAGAAAGATGAAAGGATGCTTCGTCGGAGAACATTACAAAAAAAAATAGATATTTAGACTGGAAAATGAAATTATCTGAAATTAATCACACGCACAGATGATATTTACAAAAGGAAAGATATTCAAACCTGAAAAGGAAAATATGTAAGTTATTCCATCAATAAATGCCATACTTTTGTTTATATCTTCATTATTTTATGCGTTATTAAACATCAAAATGGGTCAGGGACTTTATAAACACCCTGTATAATCTTTTGGTGCAACCGATTACAATCGAAAAGGGAGGGGCACAACTACATATTACAGCAGAAGTGTATACAATCACGTACGTACCTACAGAGGCCAGGAAAAAATTTCTTCTGAATCCATTTTAAATCAATTTTATAATTCGTTGGGGGTGGAAGAGTCCTTTATTCCGCCGTTACGTACAGATGTCACGCCAGAACACCGTTATACTGCATTCGAGAACCATCAAAATGGATATTTTCGCTGAAATATGATACCGGGATTTTTCGTGATTACAATACTTCCTTTACTTCGTATAAAGGAGTAAAACAAAGTTGGCTTTGATTTCAGAATATGTACTCAAATAACAATATGTATACAAACGTAAACTTCTTCTATGCAGAAGAAAAATTTTTATAGCTGCCTACGATTGAAAGTATATCTTAAGTTGTTTTAATAGACTTCTCACGGTGCTTTTCAAAAATATATTACTTAAAATAAAATAAATTTTAAAATAGTTATAATAAGGGGAAGTTCTAGAAATAAAATTTAATTATTATGCAATCAGTTTTTCTGTGAAAAAGTTAAGTAATTTAATGAAAATTTCCACATTATTCTGGGTGGACACTGACTTACACTCTTTAAAATGTATGTTGACTGAACACATATGAACACTGTTAATTTAGTTGCTCAATTATAACTTTCCATATAAGCTGCGCATATATTACATTATATAATATAGTGTAGGTTATGATTATATGAATTAAACTGCCCAATTTCCAGCTTACAGATTGTCGGCATTTTCCCCTTTCTTTTATTTGCTTTTCCACTGCAAAAAAAAACACACTTGGCCACCCATCTAAAGGGAGGGTTAACTTCAGGAAAATCTTTCTCTCGAAAATTATCTCTTACGAAGATTTTCGTCTTTGATTCTGATACGATGACAGATCGAAAGAGTTCCCGATAAAGATTTCGAAACGTTAACACCTTATACAGGCGTTATCAGCTGTTGCAATGCATTATACAATTTAAATTAAGCTATATCAGGGAGAAAAATATCGTCTGTCCCTGAGCCACAGATATGGAAGAAAGATTTGCCGATTAGATTGCCAACGGGCCTCTTTGCAAGTGTTATGCCGTCTCAGATTGAGTCGTGGAGGGTAAGAAAGGAGGAGAAAATAAGGAAGTGGAATAATAAGTCAAAAACTCTGTTACCTTTATATACTACTGCAGATTACATTTAAGCACTAAAATTTACACCTCTATTTAATATTCCGACGGCACAAAACAATTATTCACCACTTTTTCTAAAATGTTATAAGAGATTTTACCTTATTTTCTGCCAGGAACGTTACCGTTTACCAGGAACGTTTAATGATGTCAATGACAAAACACCAAATGTATCTGAAAATTCAGGGAAAACCCCTAAACTACCATCGATTACACTTAAACCCACCACCATGAAATGGTCGGAAATTTGCACTGAATTTCATGCTAGGAAATTAAAATTCTTTGGACAAAGAATTAATGGAAAGATTAAAGTTACTGCTTTTGATGCAGATAATTATAGAAGTATCGTCAAAGTCTTGAGAGAATTTAATATAGAACATCACTCTTTTATTCTTCCTCAAGACAGGAATATTAAGGCAGTGATAAAAGGACTTAATGAAGATACTGAAATTGATGAAATAAAAACAAGACTTGAAGAGTTAGGTTATGTCATTGAGCATATAAAGCAAATGACTAAAAGAAGGAATGGTGAGGTTTTTCCCCTCCCTATATTCATAGTAACACTGCCTAAGACAGTGCAGTCAAAGAAAATTTACAATGAAAAATTCCTCTGTGATCTTTGTGTCAAAATTCAAGAGTATAAAGGACGCCAAGGTCCATTACAATGCTTCCGATGTCAGGGGTTTAATCACACCCAATTAGGGTGTAATTATTCCCCTAAATGTGTCAAGTGTGGCGAATCACATTTTTTTAATGACTGCCCAGTCAAAAATGATAAGGACTTCACTCCTGTTTGTGTAAATTGCGGAAATTCTCACACGGCCTCGTTTCGAGGGTGTGAGAAATTTCCAAAACCTAAAACCGATCAGCCAAAAACATTCAGCAACCGGGTGGTCGAGAACAAATCATATGCTAAAGCCCTGTCAACTGGCATATATTCTGATACATTAAGCGAAGCTAAAAAGGTTTTTGCCGATTTAGCGGAGCTCGTCTCGGTGATTAAAACTGCTGGGTTTCAGTTGACTCAGCAAATGCAGCAAATCAACAAGTGTCAAGAAAACACCAAGACAGAATTAAATAATGGGTCCAAATCTTAAACGCCCCCCTACCAAATTCGTAGTTTGGAATGCGCGTAGCATTCAAGATAAAATTGCTGAATTTCATAACTTCTTAAGCTGCTATGATATTGACATAGCGTGTGTAACGGAAACTTTTGCTACGCCAGGCACAAATATTAACATCTCTGGCTATAGATGTTATCGTTGTGACAGGTTGACACACCGCGGCGGAGGTGCTGCAATTTATGTAAAAGCCACTCTTCAATCCTGCCAAATCTCTACGATACGTAGGAATGGACACGAAATTGTCACTGCTTCTGTCTACCTTCCCGTTTACGGAATTATTTACTTCTCTTGCATGTATCTTCCACCATCCAACATCTTAGATCCTATGATACTTTTAGACCTATTACCTGCTAATAAACCAGTAATTTTAGCTGGGGACTTAAATTCAAAAAATCAAGAATGGAACTGTCGACGCACCAATAATAATGGTAAAAAACTGCTTGAATTTATATTAAATCATCCTATCTACTTCTATGCTCCAACTGACTTCACCTATCTTCCCTCAAACCCACGCAAAGGAGATATTTTGGATATTGTACTTACAACCATACCGATTCCTATGTGCTTAGAAGTTAAAGTTGACTTGACATCTGATCACGTTCCGGTTATTGGCACTCTTGGAATCTCCAAAACTGAAAAACCCTGCTTAAAAAAGATTACTAATTGGATCAAATTTACTGAAATTCTATACAATTACAACCCGCCCTTCCTTCCCTTGAAGAATAACACCGACATTGATAGAGCTATCAACATGCTCACAGATACTATTATGCATGCGTATGATAATGCAACGCATAGCGTCCCGGCGGATAGATTTACTGGAAAATTACCAACAAGCATTCGAGAAAAAATGAAAACCAGAAATAAACTACGAAAACGATGGAATTTATCATGGGACCCTGGATTAAAAAGACAACTTAATAAACTTAATCGTGAAATTAAAAAGGAAATTGCAGATCATCGCAAGGAAATCTGGGATGAAAAAATACTTAATTTCAACGCGCCTGACAACTCCTTCTGGAATTTTACTAAGCGCCTGAAAAATAAACCTACGATAAATAAACCCATTTATGGGGAACAAAGAATTGCTCTCACTAACTTAGAAAAAGCTGAGGTCCATGCTGATCATCTCGAAATTCAGTTTTCGCCTAATGAGTCACCAAATGACCCAGAATTCACTAATTATGTCAACCATTATATCTCTGACTGGATTAATGCACCTGCAGTACATAGATGCCCTAAATTTGCAACACCTCAAGAAGTTATTTATATTATCAAGAAGCTCAAGAATCAAAAAGCCCCAGGGCACGACAAGCTTACAAACATTGCAATCAAACATCTCCCTACTAATGTTCTATGCAGATTTGTAAATATCATAAACGCATGCCTTACAAATTTATATTTTCCCGTTTGCTGGAAAAAAGCCAAAATTATCCTGATTCCTAAACCTGGCAAAGATCATATGAAGCCAGAAGGTTACCGACCTATCAGCCTTTTGCCTGGTCTAGGCAAAATTTACGAGCGAATTATTATGAACAGACTTCAAACTTATTTCGATCTTTTACCCAAGGAACAATTTGGATTTCAGAAAAACCTTTCAACTGTTAAACAGCTCGTTCGGCTAACTGAATTTATTGGAAATGCTCTGCATAACAAATCTTGTGTAGCCTTACTCATGCTAGACGTGGCGAAAGCCTTCGACCGCGTCTGGCATGAGGGGCTCATCTACAAGCTTATCTCCTTAAACATTGAACCGGAAATGATCAAGTTACTATACTCCTTTCTTACAAATAGAAAATTTTTTGTTTCCATAGAAAATGAACACTCAAGTCTCAGGAATATTAAAGCTTCTGTTCCACAAGGTTCTATTTTAGGACCCCTTCTTTATCTCTTTTATGTGTCAGATTTTCCGCCCCTGGATCTGATTAGCGGCTGCTTTATCGGCTGCTATGCGGACGATACTGCAGTGGCTGTCAGATCCATTAGGGCTGAACATGCAGTATTAAAACTTCAAAAATTTATGCCTTCCATTGAATCGTGGTGCACCAAGTGGCGTATTGCTATTAATGCATCAAAGTCTCAACTTTTACTCATCCGGAGAAGATATGCACGCAAAGGATTCTATGGTGAATTGAAATTATTTAATGAAAAAATACCACTTGTCACCAAAGCCAAGTACCTTGGTATCGTGCTGAACACCTCCTTTAAGTGGAATGATCATATTGCAAAAATTAAACAGAAGACCATAGGAGTAATTAACAGCCTCACTCCCTTACTTGGAAAATATTCAAGACTAGACCTTTATAAAAAACGTCACATATACACTGCTATTATTCGTCCAATTATGACATACGCTTCACCCGCATGGGCAGCCTATAAGGCAAAGGATATTAAAATTCTTCAAATTATTCAAAATAGATTCTTAAGATTAATTACCGGAGTTCACTTTTATGTTTCTAACGATATGCTACATAAGGATCTACAAATTGAAACTATGGAAAAATATCTGCACAAATTGAACAAAAATTTCTTCGATAAAGCCATAAATTGTGACCGACTGAAGCACTTCAACACGTTTGATTACATCATCCTTGAAGAGGACGTTGACCTTCGTGCACTTGCAGCATTCCTCACGCGGAGTGCTAACTTCCCCACGTAATAAAAATTCATGACTGGTTTCCGTTCACACAATGTTTAATATCCTGTACATGTTTGGTGCCTACCTTACTTATACTTTTCAATTTACATTAACTGTTTTGTAACTCATGACGTATTTACGTATTTAAACTTGTATATTTTATATTTATTATGCATTGTATATCTTTTCAGTCGTCTTGTATTTGCCACTTGTGGCTTCCCTTTTGACCTTTACTCTTTTATTTTTTATTTGTCTGGACATTCAACGTCTTGTGGCCTTTTTAGGCAAATTTTGTCATTGAGCCGGTAAAGTTGCATTATTTGCAATAATTCGGCTATAAAATCACTGACTGACTGACTGAACGTTACCGTTAATCTATTGGTTAAAATGAATATTGTTTACTTATTATTTTACAAGTTTATATGCTTTTCTGATATTTATATTCCATACCACAATATATAAAGTAGTAAATTGTGCTATAATACTATGTTGCATTGCTAACCAGGTGCCGAGGTGAGAGATTTTTAAACATTGCTGTCTCGAACCCAGCTGAAATGCTGGCAAGCAGATTTCGTGTTTCAGAGTTATCGCAACTTTCCCATGTGCAAAGTAAATACTCTTTAGTTTCCTTTAGAATGTCCCAACACTTTTGCCCTTAAACAGATAGATTTTGTATGATTTTCATAACATAAATAATCATAATCACATTGCATCCATTATATAATGTAAAGTAAGCGTACTTTATTGGCATTGCTAATATCTGCAAATATATAACTAAACATCTAAACTAACAGGGTTCACATACGAAGTGAATGTTTATTTTAAAGGAGTAAGACTGTGCCGACAGAGAAAAATATGGAAATTATCCTTAATTAACGTTTCATTAATAACGTTAAATACCTGTTTCACAGCAAAACTGATTGTGCAAAAAATACATTTGTTTACAGTAACTTCATATTATTATAACTATCTATATATATGAAGGAAGAAGTCTTTATGTTTGGTTGTCCTCTAGCTAAAATCTGAGATATTAATTTAAAACTCGGAAAAACGATAATTTTCATCTCCATTTTTCCGAGTGCCAACCGTCTCGTAAGCTGGAGATGAAAATCTGCTCTATTTCGGAAGTTCTTGCCACTGCTCCCTTTCAACGTCTAGAATTTGTTAAAAATTTAAGATGAAATGATGTACATACACTTCAATGCAATTCATGCAAGAGCTCCAATGAATGAGACAGGGTTCTCGCTATTAACCTTTCAAAAATAGGCCGTTTAAATAATAATAGACGCAATCAGAAACACAGAACGAATTACCGACAGAGAAATATCCCTAAACTCAGCAGGCCCGCTACTTAGCAGTTACCCTTGATCATTGGCTCAGTTGGTCCCCACAGAACACACAATTCTTACTAAGTTCCGAGGGCGTAAACATACACTTGTTCCCTTAGTTGCTCGGAACAGAGCTCTCTCTATTGTTAAAAAGTTACTCATTTATAAAACCATGTTGCATTCCATTATTACCTATGCCTGCCCTGTCTGAGGATACGAATGTTGTTGCTCATGCTCACTTGTCTGACAGAGTCAGCCCAAGCCCACGACTCGTGTCAAGGAACTCTAGATTATGTTTGTCGTTGGCAATAGCCTTGAGCATGTAACAGGTGACAGTACGATTTGGCTCAGTTCTGTCCCCAATTTTGATGGAGAGCACCCCGGGGGGACGGATCCGAGGGTCCCCACTCCTCTCCGCTTCCCCCAAACCACATGAGAGGACTTTCGGCTCGCCGCATATTTAAAGTGCCGCCATGCCGCGCCGACACTATACATTTACAAATATCCATGCCTTCTCCTGGATTCAAACCCGAGCCCTTTGGCACGGCAGTCAGCGACGCTAATCACTATACAGGTTGAGCGGCGGATACGAATATAAAACCTAAATGCAGAAACTGCAAATTGCTCGAAATATTGTACCCCGAGAAGCGATGAATTGCAGTTGGCTCATTACAAACTCGGCGATTCACCACAAGCTCAAAATTCCAGAATTTAACATCTGCATAGCCAAATTGATCAAGACCTTTCTCCGAAAAATATCGGATGTTACAGTGTCACTATCCCAACACTGAATTATGATTATTGTGCCCAGGAAGCTTATAAACGGCCGAAGGCCATACTAAGACATATCTCATAACCCCTTATAATATGAGTATTGCATCTTATTTAATTTTATATGTTATGTCTCCTCCACGTCTTATTGCTTTTGTTTTTTCTTTTGTTTTTGCCTTGCTTTTGTAATGTTACGTCTACACATATATTATTTACTATTGTACAAATAGACTGAATTGATTGTGTGAAACTGTTTTCTGCAATTTGGGCATTTCTTTTTAAATTCGGCTTTTCACTGGCCAATCGCACACCCATCTTCAACGAAAGCTCCAAGATTTTCATAGCCTACCTGGACTTGTCGCAGTTAGCAGTAGCATATAGTCTCTGTCGGTTGTATGTGACCTGGAACTGATGAAGTTAGGAGGAGAGGTTTAATGGAACTTATGATAAATCCTTTAATCTCTGTTATCAAATTACACAGACTTTACCTGATGAAATACATTAGAAACTCGGATGTACTAGAAAATTTTCAACGTTGTTATGCCGGGCTAGCGATTTCACGCGGGTTCCCGATAATAGCATATGCCTTGCGCCTGAACCAAAAGAGAAATATCACACAACTCCATTGATTCGATCCCTTTTTTTAGGACTCGAATGTTCCAATGACGAAAATAAAGCTACCAGAGTAATATCAAGAATAAATAATGAAATCATGACGTTTGGAGTGCATCCGGTATAACTTTAGCCAACAATAATAAATAAAACTTACCTTCAGTCTTTGCTTCAGCCAAATTTTCTATCTGCATCAAGTGCAAAGTGTTTTTCACTTTCACGTGTTAATGCTTATAACCTTCGGCCTGGAGGAGGCTGAATGCTTTCCTACAGGCAAAAATCACAAAACATCTGGACACAAAATTTGCTTTAATTATTTCTAAAATTCCTATCACATATGCTATTCGTAGGCGGAACAGGACGTAGACGGACCACGGCACAAGATAGAGACCTAGTGCTGGTATTGGAGAACGGAGCTGGTAATTTTACAAATGACATTTCTTGGCAGATTTTTTAGCATTTTGTTGGTGATTTGATCTTTAACAGAAACTTTTTTGACGTTGAGATAACGAATAATATTAGTAATTTCCAATGGAGTAGTGAGCTTAGGAAAATTATGAGCAGTAGGTGAAAGAAGCCATGAGTGAACATAACCTTCCATAACATCTTCGAACGTAGGGTTCATTGGATCCATGTTGAAAGTAAATTGATATTCCTGATGTTCGGAAAAAATGTCAGCTTTGTCTTTAAGAGAGTAAGAAATTTTGGAGCCCGGGTAAATGGGCCTAGTATTGATGTTATTCTTTTTGAGATTTTGCAGGGATTTCCAAATAGAGCCGTCACTGATGTTAAATTTTGAAGTCTTCTTTAGTTTCCTGTTTGAAGTCGAAAATAAGTTTCTTAATTCTTCTATTTAAGATGTTAATTTCTCTCTAGAGAGCAGGACCCCTATTCCTATGCCACAATTTAAGCATTCTGTTGCGTTCTTGAATTATATTTCTGATGCGTCTTGAAGTCGGATATTGTTATTAGTAAGATGAACCGTATGTGCAAATAATTGTAGATTACCATTTATACCAATGAAAACGATAGTAGCATATTGGTGGGAAAATTCTGATGTTAAATTTCTTGAAGAAATTTAGAATGAGAAGTGAAGGTTTCTATTTTAATATCCCATACACTCCCCATCAGATCCATCACAGTTGCGCCGTTTCGTTGGAAAACCAGACATGGTTGTCTCGCTAAACATGTGCACCGGATTGGTGTATTTGACAGTCTCTTGGGCCTTATCCGAAACCAGAATTTGAGATGGACAGAAATCATTTGCTCAAATATTCCTCGTTGAAGGGCTAAAGTCCATAAAGTCGATTTCATCCAATTGACATCCACAGACTACAAATAATGCTTAACAGAGATATACATTATTCCATTTTCCAGTTTCAGTGAAGTTACTGTAACTGTGAAGAGATAAATTACCGTTTTGTCTTTATGTAATTTTACTTTTGTATTTCTGATTAGTCAATCTGATGCATGGGGCCCAGTGATGTATAATAAAGTGCCTTTGTGCAAAAAAGGGGGAGGGCGGAAGGGGAATAAAATTATCTTTCAAGGAAACGATAAAATTTTGATTTCTTAAATTACTAGTATTTTTGCAGCCTGATTGTTCCGTTGTAGCCACAGATTTTATGGCGGCGGTTATGGATATTTGTTGCTAGCATAAACAGGAAGCATTGTTTATCCCTTAAATATGCGCTAATTGACAAACAGCCTAATACCAATGCATCCAAAAGTTTTTTGAAAAAATGTACACAAACGTCGGTATGAAATTTTGAACTTGAATTTTAAACATTACTCTGTTCTCAGTTTACCGGAAAATTCAGGGATCCTCCCTCATCTGATGTTAGATATTCTACATAATACAACATACATATAGCATTTTGCATAAATTCTATAAATATATCGTCCGGATATTAGTCTGCAGAGGGTTGGACTCTTAAAATATTGTTTTCTTACTGTCATTTTTGATTAAAAAAATTTTCAGTATTCTCTTTCCAACTTAAACATTTTTCTTAAAATTCATTAACAACGTTTAACCTATCTGCTTTTCTTCGCACGTGTGTCTGAAGAATAACTGGTGCTTCTAACTGCAATAGGAAATGGAGAAAAATGTCATAGAATTTGAATCGAAAGTGGGTAGTAAAGGTATTTATTTACCTTCTTAAATCAACAATTAAGATTAAAATTACTGAGAATACGTGGTGTCAATAACCCGCAATAATCTATAGATATATGCAAATGTGAGATTAAAAATGTGTGATCTGTGAAAGAAATACAAGATCAAAGTAAACTTACTCCAAAAGATGATAACTCAAATATGTCACAAGAAAATCAATTATTTTTCTTTTTCTTTCAGCATTACTCCTAGAGAATAAGCATTAAGGAAGAATAAAGAAGGTATTTGCCAGACAGACAAACGCAGGTACTTAAAAACAACATATACCCGGAACATGTGACACTTGAGTTTACGAAAAATTAAGAATCTAACGCTGAGTTCTTCAATATAGTCAATCAAGTTCCATCTATGCGAAATGAAAGTTCTGGAGGGTAGAAACCATCAAATATTAAATTAGGCAATAAGCATATTCGGTAAACGATCGACTTTTTTCTATATCGAAACAAGAGGAAACACATGTGCGCGAAGATCAAAGCGAGTCGAAGACATCTTAATCGACAATGTACCACGACAAATCATTATCAACAGCAGCGAAATTATAAGGATCTGGAGAAATACTTTGCAAATAAAATTTGCAAGGTATTATCACTCACATTCAAGAACAAAAAATGGCTAGTCACGTCGGCAGGAGAGGAACAGACCCGAAGGCCGTCTTACACCTCCAAAATCCAGCAGCAGAAAGAGTCGGAGAAACCGGTTGTTGCATTCTTTTTGGCGTCGTCATCCTGCGGTTGCGATTAAAAAAAACATGACGCTTGAATAATGTGGAGGCTTGCCTGCACAATCACGTGTCTTGGAAAAGTACAATTTTAATGTATATTCGGACGTAAAATTCAGCGAGTATAGACTTGATTTCGGCTCTACTAGTTTTTGAGTGATATTTGAGTTTGAGACTTAAATTCAAAGAGAATGGTTTTTGACATTATATTCAAAACTTATCGATCTTAATTTGTTAATTTTTTTCCGTTATCTGACTACTATTTATTTTTTGTTTTATAATTTCGAAATAATTTTCCATATGCATTTGCTATAACGACGATTTCAAATTATAGTTCAGTAAACCACTATGTTTATACTGACAGATTGTAACATCAATGTATGCAATATTGTAATTTAAAGGAGCCAAACGTATGATTCCATTTAACCACTTCCCTCATTTTCTGAATATAGAATTAATTTCAGTATTCGAAATTCCTGTACTAAGTGGAGAAAACACGCATTCTTTGTCAAATATATGGGAGATTGTGTCATGAATTACCATAGTACTCTAGAGTTTAGAATTTTTTTCTCGCATATAGTTAACGTTTTCTACGCATTTATGACTTTTTGGTGGCACTTGGAACAAAGAAATAATTGACCATATCTAGACGCGTTTAGTATATGACTGGTTTCTCATTCAAGGCTTCAGTAGCATTTAAATAACTGCGTTATAGTAGCAAATCCCAAAACGTTCGATAGGAAATTTCAAAAGGAATTTACTGCCAAAATTATTAACGAAGCTTTTAAAGTCAGTAAACAAAAATCCTCATTTGAATTATATTAATAGCGGTTAATTTCAATACTCATACGTTTCTTGTAAGCGACTCTAAAAAGGAGTAAATCTTGATGTGTCTGGCCGCTGAAATAACCGTAACAAGGAGCTACCGCTCGTATCTTTCTTCCTGAAGGGCACCAGGCTTTGCAGACTGCAGGGAACGTAACGCTTGATCAGACAACATTTTAAAGGTAATTTTCTCTTTAAAACAAAATTATTGTTTGATATGAGCAATAGTTGTATATCAATCAGTTCAGAAGTTTCCAGGAAAAAAATTAATTTATACAAAATTATTTAATCATTATTCAGCTGAGCCAATAAATTAATTATAATATTCGTTGAAAGTTGGCGTTGAAGTTTCCATCTCGTATTTTGAGGTTTTATGTATTTTAGCCTTACCGCGAACTGAGAACAGAATTAGTTGAAAGAGAAATATGTCTCTACTGAAATTCAAGGAAGTAAGTTTAAGTGAAATTTAGGAAAAAACAGTATAATTTAATTCCGTACAGGGAAGTCATGTGGCGTGCAAATAAACTTTTTTAAATATGTATAGCAGAAAAATTTGAAAAAAGTTTGGAATGCAACAAAATTTGAAAATTCAGCATTTTGTTAAATAATATCAGAAACTCATAAAAATTTAAATAGGTATAACAAATAAATTGCCTACCTCAACACGTTTAGAATTGTTTAATTTAAATGATTTCAAAGGCTGTTTGATGGACAGAATATTATAGAACTTTAACTATGAAACAAGGCTATTTGAAAACTTGATTTGAGAAATACAGAAAGGGCAAAGAAATCAAGGATTTTCACACACACTTATCGCCACAAAAATTTGCGCGCCAAGAAAGAGTTGTTAGAATGAACGAAATCTTACATATGTGAGTACTACTTTGGTATAATTAAGTGATTAGAAAATCAAAGAAAAAAGGATCATTAATTGCAGAAAGACGTACACATGAACGGAAGTTTTAGTATTCTGTTGGACCACCTCTAACGCGAATGCACGATTCAGTACGAGCGGGCATTGAGGCATACAAGTTCCGTATAGTGTCTTGAGACATCTCGTTCCACACTTGCTGTAAACGCGCCTCTATTCAACCAATTTCGTATGCTGACCAACTTGCCGTCCCAAATGATCCCAGACATGCTCGACTAGTGACAAATCTGGAGATCGAGCAGGCCAAGTACGGGTGTTAATGGGGCTGAGGTAGTCTTGTGAGATCGGTGTTCTGTGTGGCCGATCATGTCTTGTTGAAAACAAGCTCCTGGGAGCCCTGCCATGAGTGGCAACACATTTGTCTGAAGGATGTCATGGATGTACCGCCGGCCTGTCATTGTGCTATGGATCAATATTAAGAGTCATCGTGTATCGTAAGCAATGGCACTCCATACCATCCCACCAACTGTGGTAGCGGTGTGTAGCTGTAAAGCGAAGGCAGGATTGAAGTGTTCACCACGAGGCGTCTGCACACGAACACGATTGTCATCAGTGGTCAAACTGAATCTAGATGATTCGTCGTTGCAGGCGAACTGGTTCCATTCCTTTAAAGTCCAATCCTGTCGTGCGCGACACTACTCCAAATCTAGGAGTCGGAGGGTGGGTGTCATTGGCAGCTTGCGTAACGGGCGCCGCGAAACCATATGTCCTTCAACTACGCGCCTTGTGTTGGTTCGGGAAGATACAGAGGCCCGTAATGAAGCTACTGCTTGTGTCTGTATAACGGCCAATGAGGCAGTTGGGTCTACGCTTGCATGTCGTATGATGTTACGGTCTTCTCGGCGATTGGTCTGTCGAGGGCGTCTTGAGCCTGGTCGCCGTGTAAATGACGTCCTTTCTTCCACTGGTTCCAACACCACTCACAGCAAAATCTGAACGGCCTACGTGACGAGCTACTCGCCCAGCTGACCCAAAGCCCCCTGAAGAACAGAAGACCTCACAACCAAACTGCGACGTCACAGAAGTTAGGAAACAGTTCGTCGCCCACCATGCTTGGTGGTCAGTCACTGAGTTCTAGTGCATGTTTGTGCTTTTCTGATAGTTGTTTGATTATCAACAACCTGATAATTATGTCGGATTATTTTAGCTAAATATGGTGAAGACGTGCTGTATTCCGAATTGTAAGGGCAATTATCCAAAATGGCCCAGTTGTATCTGGGTTTATGTTTCCAAAATGTCCTGAACTGAAAGAAAAGTGGTTAGCATAGATAACGTGAGATTTTGAGCCATCGCCTCATTCAAAGGTCATTTTTTTAAAAGAAATTTAAACTTTCATTTTCTCAAAAGTAATGTGGTATTAGTCTGGAATTACTATTAAATTTTGAATAATAATTAAATGAGCAAAGAATTCTGATTTCATGATATATTATTAATGCTTTGGCATAACAAATTATTACTTATTCAAAGACGTTACAAGAATAATACGTAATTTTTATTAGTTTCTACTTATAGTTGTTAATCTTAAATAAAGCTTAGTTTCACTAAGGTCAGTTTATGATAAATATTTAGTAACTATAGTCGAAAGAATGAAATCCATATTTGTAAATATACCTTTTATATTTAATTATGACTATACACCCACCCTAAAATAGTTATAGTTTTATAAGAAATAAATCATTGATGCATTCTGAAAAGAGTGAAGGTTTAGATAATTTATACAGTATCTATAAAAAAAGTATAGTATATATATCATATATATATATATATTAAAAGTATAGTACATATATATATAAAAGTTTAGAATTTTATAAGATAGAAAAGAGTAAAAACTAAAAAAAAAGGTTATCCATTAAATTTATATTAAAAATAAATACATTTAAGTAGTTTTAACAAGAGGTAAACTACTAAGTTTTTCAATTAATTACCTTACAGAAAGAATAATGCCAGACAGGCATTATGTTTAATGCATATTATTCTCCCTTATGTAAGGTTAACTGGATATCCAGTGTACTACTAATACAAAATGCATTAAAACACCAGTATACCGATTGGTTGAATGAGTGCTTTTGTGATTTTTCCGTTTTGTATTATGTAAATATGAATCAGTTTTCGTTTGGAAGTGCTTCATGGAAACATCTTGTCTTTTAGGCAGATGGCTTTCAATGCTTCATCTTAATTAACGAACATATCAAATATACAAACTCAAAAAGTTAGAACCATATTATGTGCTCTGAAATCGGCAGCGAATAACGGGATTAACTTTCTTTCAGTCATGTAACTATTAGACATTAAAGTAGATCTGGATGACGCAAATTTGCTAATTATCACTTTTTATGCATGGTCTTTTAAATTGTTGAAATATGTAAGTGAGTCGAATGCTACGTAATCGAAATTTTTTTAAATTTTTCGCTGCTTAATAAAACATATTCGAACATCTTTAAAAATTGAAACCAAAGCTGAAATGAATAGAACAAAATTTCAATTTAATGATAAAAGTTAATACAAAATTTTATTGAAAAAGTTAAAGTAAACTTATATTATGTTTTACGTACGTGAACTTCATTTTGCCGACGCCGCTATCAGACGCAGTACGCATTTGATGAAAAAACGATGAAATCTATAGAAGTAAAATTAAAACAACCTCGTTTGAAAAAGAATGCGGTTCCGACTATTTTTCCTAATTGTCCGAAGCATTTATCATCTATTCAGTAGTGCGAGAGTATGTAAGACACCACCAGATTGATCAACGACATATAGATGCTGCTATCGGTTAAAGTGTTAAATATCAAAAAGAGTATGAAGCTAGGTGTAATTTTACTTATTTCAAAGATTGTTTAAAATGCATAAATAATTCTGAAATTCCAGATAGTTGGATTTTTGTGCATAAGGAAAATAACGTTTGTTTTCATTTTGTAAGATACAGCCCACCCACTGCAGAAATGGTATTTTCAGTAATTTTTTTTTATTTCCAATGGCTAGGCAAAGAGTTACAAAGAACTATAATCTTAAAAACAAAGGCTTACAAACAATAGACAAAGAACAAAAAGACCGAAGTCATTGCCTAAGAAGCACTCTTGCCTCCCAGTATTTTGAGTCTTCTGTAAGACCACAAAGAGCCCCACATCGAAGCAAGTGGTCCCTGTCCATTTCTTCTCCAGAATTTCATAGTGGGCAAATAGGATCACTTGAAATGCCTATCCAGTGCAGGTGAGTGGCAAGGAAATCATGTCCTGTAGACAAACGGAAAGCTGCAACTGCAGTACGACTTGGATTATCGAGCATAAAAGAAGGACTTAATCATTCTCCAACTTTTCAACGCTGTACGAGTCTGAAGATTTGGTAAGGTATTAGATGTAAGTAAACATTTTAAAAAACAGTTTAATCCTCCAATAAGAAACGGCTGTATCTGGATGTTGTAGTAAGTTGGCATCTCGTTTTGCAAGTAAGTCCGCTTGTTAATTGCTCCAAAGGCCACAATGGCCGGGCACACACTGGAGGACGATTAGTTTCCCTTTAAAGTGACAGTTCTCTGGAATTCTTGGCATTGCAAAATTTCAGGTGTTGGGTGTTCAACAGAGCTAATTGATTGAATGGCTACTTGGGAATCAGAAAAAAATGACCGCCTTTGCAAACTTGTAATGAAAAGCTATTAATTGCTGTAGGGCTATACAGATGGCTACTACTTCTCCATCAAAGGAGGTACCAATGTATCCCACAGGGGCGTAGAAAGAAAAGAGATTCGAAAACACACCAACTCCAATATTAAAATGAAAGTCAAACTGAAAACCATCAGTAAATATGTGCAACCAATGAATAGGCGGATATCTAGTCGCAATAGTCTCCAAAGCGAAAAACGCTTGGTGCAAACGCTCTTTCTATGAATTGTCTCTAGTAGGTCTAGCCTTACTTCGACATTAATCACCTCCAAAGGGCTTCTGGCTGTCAAGAGAAGTTATATAGTACCTGGAATCTCAAGACCTTTCTTCATATCCAGGACTTTTTGAATACATCCATATTGGGATTTTAATTTCCTATGCTTCACTACGCTCACTCATTCGGAGGGAAGCTGTGTGAGGCAAAGGACGGCTGAGCGTTTGCTCCCACCAAATCCGAATTTATCATCGTTTGCACTGACTGACCTTTTGTCGGCCGCTGACTTCGTCGATTTCAACTTGTCCCTGTATGCATATAATTGTAAAAAGCATTTTTTAATTCTCTAGGTGAGTAATTTCTGATTGTCGTGCTACAATCAATTTTTGCTATTGCTTCTTTCTGATTGGCTGACAGTTCACGGACTTTATGATAACAATTTTGATTTGTAGCGCGGTTTCTTGCCAAACGTACTGACCGCTGGTTTGGTTATCAATTTCTACTAAATTTTCTGGATTACTTAATGTTTAATTTACTGCCTTTTAGCGGCGCGATTTCCTGGATTGGATTTTAATGTTTACTTAGTTACACCCAAGCTCGTGCTGTCAGGTACGAGTCAGGTGCCTAGTAAACTTCCGCCTACCCATCTGTCTGCCAGGACACCTTCGTGTGGGCCTGGTTCCAGGGCGTAAGCTCTCCTATATTTTCAGGGCGCTGGATTTTGAATTCATTTCTGTGCGATGGATTCCCATTCCACCATGGAAAGACTGATCGATTTCTATCATACACAAATTAAAGAATTAGAACAAATTAAGGAACAAAATGGTGAGTTCACGGATATTGAAAGCAAATTCTACACATTTCTCATCAGCTCGCTAGACATGATTAAGGTTCTTAATGAACAGCACACATCATGTCAGGATATTTCACAGGCTACACATAGCACATGCATACAAGCTGTTAATAATTCTTATTCAGAAAATGATAGGGGTAGAAGCCCCATTAAATTGCATAAAGATTCTTCAACTTGCACTGATGAAGAACTGACCCTTGATAAAGCTCTTAGCTCTGATGAAGAGGCTCCTACGAAACGTAGAGGCGACCAAACTATCAGGCACAGGAACCCACGTCAGGCTACTAAGAAAATTAAATTAACGCAATTTAATTCATTTGCTAGTAAAAATGACTTACAAAATATCAGGACTAATTGCAATACCCCAAATACGGGCACGAGCTATGCGGATAAGCTAGCTAACAGGGAAACTACCAGTGAACAAGCGGATAATCCGCCCATGGACACCACCAATGTTGAGGATGATACTTCTGATAATACCAAAGACAATTCTGACAATAATAAGACTACTACTCCAAAATCTAACCGTCTACCACCCATTATACTTAAAGAAAATAAATTTACTTACAGTAAATTACGTAAAATACTCATGCAACAAAAATATGACTTTATAGGACAAACCATCCCAGACGGGATTAAAGTCACCACATCTGATCCGGACAGCTATCGAGGCATTGTCAGAACACTCAAGGAGCTTGGGGTGGAACATCATTCGTACATTCTCTCCCAAGATAAAAATCTCAAAGTTGTGATTAAAGGACTCTTACGTACCACCGAAATTGAAGAAATTAAAGAAAATCTAGAAGCTCTAAGCTACACTATTATCGATATAAAACAAATGACCAGGCGCAGGAATGGAGAAGTCACTCAACTCCCATTATTTCTGTTGACACTTCCAAAAAAACCAGAATCAGGAAAAACCTACTCTGAAAAATTTTTATGTGGATTAAGAGCCACCTTGTCGAATATAAGGGTCGTCAAGGCCCGATTCAATGTTTTAAATGTCAAGGTGTCAACCATACACAGGCTGGCTGTAATTACCAACCCCGCTGCGTGCGTTGTGCACAAAATCACGAATCCCGAGATTGTCCGGATAAAAACAAACAAGATAAGCCATTATGCTGCGCGAACTGCGGTGAAAATCATACATCGAGCTTCAAAGGATGTGTGAAGTTTCCCAAACGTAAGGAAGACAAACAAAAAACATATACCAGCAGAGTTATCGAAGGAAAAACCTACGCCCAGGCGTTATCGTCGGGCACCTACAATGAAACTATCAGTGAGTCTAAAAAGATATTCTCGGACCTGGCAGAGTTAATCTCTATCATTAAAAATGCAGGTTTCATACAAATCACTCAACAAATTAAGCAGGCCAACAACAATAATCAGGAAAATTCCGAAATACGCATTCCGAAAATGGGACATCACAATCTCACTAAAGCTCCAATACAAGTTATTTTCTGGAATGCACGAAGCATTCTCCCCAAGATACAGGAGCTCCAGAACTTTCTTATCACTCATGACATTGACGTTGCAATGATCACAGAGACGCACGTCAATCCCTGTAATCGCACAAATTTAGCGAACTACAGATGTTACCGCTGTGATTGACTCAGCCACAGAGGTGGAGGCGCAGCTATTTTTGTCAAGAACTCTCTTCAGTCTTGCTATATTAGCGAAGACCGTAGAAATGGCCACGATTTAATCACTGTCTCAGTTTTACTACCAGCATTTGGCATTGTTTATTTTAGTGCTATGTACAATCCTCCTAAATGCCCACTGGATGAGAATATTCTTGCTGACTTACTTCCTACTGACAAACCATTTATTCTTGCAGGCGATTTAAACGCCAAAAATGTCGAATGGAACTGCCGACGGACTAATAGAAATGGCAATACGCTATTTAATTTATCAATAATCATCCAGTTTACTTCTACGCTCCTTCAGAGTATACCTACCTACCTAGTCAAGTTAATAGAGGGGACATTCTTGATGTTCTGATTTCTACTGCCTCTATCCCCATCTACCTTTAGACAAAAATGGAACTTACTTCAGATCATATACCTGTTGTCGCCACTCTAGGCACGAACAAAGTTTCTGACACTAAATTTACTAAAAGGACTGATTGGAAGATCTTTAATGAATTTCTTGTCAACAATCCGCCACTTATTCAATCCTTAAAGACTACTTCTGATATTGAACTTGCTGTTGACTCCCTCACTAATAGAATCCAAAGTGCTTACAACTATGCGACGGAAAAATTCCCAATGGAGCAAAATCCTGAAATTCTCCCCCAATACATTAGACAACAAATCAAAGACAGAAATAAGCTTCGTAAAAGATGGAACCTCACGTGGGACCCTAATACTAAAAAGGAATTAAATAAATTAAACCGAATCATCAAGAAAAATATCATTAATCATAGAATTGAAAGATGGAATGAAAAAATTGAAAGATTTAATGAACCTGGAAATGACTTCTGGTCCTTCGCTAAAAACTCAAAAGCACTCCTGCCTGCAACAAACCTATCACTAATGGCTCTACTATTGCTCTTACAAATCAAGACAAGGCTTTAATTATGGCTGATCACTTCAAAAAATTCAAGTCTTACAAAACAAATTCTTGCGACTTATTACTGACGCCCACTACTTCGTTTCAAACGAAACACTACACAGGCACTTAAAAATTGAATACATTAAGGACTTCATTTATAGAATGAATGAAAACTTCTTCAAAAAGCACTGACTTGTCCGTTCTTAGACCATTTTGATGTCTTCAACTATATCATCTTTGAAGAAGATAAAAATATCCGTCCGCTCGTAGTCCACCTTTGTGGTTCAAACTTTCCTACGTAGCACTTATACTGTCTTTCTTGACATTGTATATATTGTTTTATATATCATTTTGCACTGCATATTTATGTTTGTATTTTACTTGTATTTCATGTATCTAAATGTATCTTTTCTGTTTCGCACTGTTATGTAACTTCTTATGTTTTTTCCACATGTCAGGAACAACCAGTGATCTTTCGATCAGTAGAATGGAACAATACATTGCTAGACTTCCTCCGGAGCAATTCGGATTCAGAAAAGGATTATCTACCACTAAACAACTTGTCAGATTAGCAGAATTTATTGGCTCTGCCCTGTATAATAATCAGAAAGTTGCCCTCCTCATGCTAGACGTGGCGAAAGCTTTCGACCGCGTCTGGCATGAGGGGCTTATTTTCAAGCTCATCTCGTTTAACTTTCAACGTGAAATGATTCAGCTGATTTATTCTTTTATCAAAAACAGAAACTTCTTTGTCTCCTTTGGAAATGATAAATCTGATCTCTGTTACATCAGGGCAGGTATAGCACAGGGCTCTATTTTGGGCCCTGTTCTCTACCTATTCTATGTAGCCGACTTTCCAAATGTTTTTAAAGATTTAAATAACTTCCTCGGCTGCTATGCTGATGATACGGCGCTTGCCGTTAAGTCACTTAGCCCCACCATAGCAATAAATAAATTACAGGAAATTATGCCACATATTGAACACTGGTGTACAAAATGGAGGATCGCAATTAATGCCGACAAATCGCAGCTCATGATTATTAGCAAGAAGATTTCCCGGAATCCACCTGATGTAAAACTGAAATTATTTGATACTGAAATTCCACTTGTTACCAAAACTAAATACTTAGGAGTGACCATCAGTCAAAAATTCACATGGACTGAACATATCAAGAATGTTCGAAGTAAAGCCTATGGCACTATGAAAAGTCTCATGCCTATGCTGGGAAGATAGGCAACTAGACTTAAAGCGAAAAAGACATATTTACACTGCTATACTTTTACACTGCTATAGTCCGCCCGATTATGTGCTATGCCTCTCCTGTCTGGGCAACTGTTAAACACAGAGACCTTCAAAAAATATAAGTCTTACAAAGCAAATTCCTGCGACTTATTACTGACGCCCACTACTTCGTTTCAAATGAAACCCTACACAGGGACTTAAAAATTGAATACATTAAGGACTTCATTCATAGAATGAATGAAAATTTCTTTAAAAAAGCACTGACTTGTCCGTTCTTAGACCATTTTGATATCTTCAACTATATCATCTTTGAAGAAGATAAACATATCCGTCCGCTCGTAGCCCACCTCTGTGGTTCAAACTTTCCCACGTAGCAATTATTCTGCCTCACTTGACATTGTATATATTGTATATATTGTTTTACATATCATTTTGCACTGCATATTAATGTTATATTTTACCTGTATATCATGTATTTAAATGTATCTTTTCTATTTTCGCACTGTTATGTAACTTCTTATGTTTTTCCACATGTCAGGAACTTCAAATGATCTTCGATCAGTCTTGCTTTCTCTTGTACTTTCTCTGGACTTTCTCCATTGACGCTGGGTCACCCCCCTCCTTTCCACTTCCATCTTTCATTCACCTATCAGGACTTCTCACCGTCATGTGCCCTTGGCATATCTTCAGGAGCCGATAACGCTGCATTGACTAGCAGCACTTCGGCCATACCTATATGGACTGGACTGGACTACCCTCACTCTCCAGTAGGGATCCTGCATCTGCAGTAGCTTCTGTCGAGAATCAAGGCTCTCAAATTCGTAATATCCAACAATAACATGTTATCGTTAGGTGTGCACTTAACAGCTCCTGTAAGAGCTTGATTTTGCATCACTTCAAGTTTATTCACCACCGATTGTGGGGCAATGATGAGAGCTTCACTACAATACGCCATTAAAGGCAGGATATATGTATTTGTTTTACAAATGACAGATTTCGTAAAAGTTATCGCTATTAATGTTGTAAATAAAATTGTTCTACCATTAAGTGTAAAATCTATGTATGAAATTTTTGATGTTCTAAATTATTTGAAACTCAATATGAATGCGCCCACTAATAATCTTGAAAGTTGTATTAATTCTACGAAACATTGTTTAAACAATCTGAAAAATTTGGTTAATGAAGAAAAAAAAAATGTTGTAAATTTTTTATGTGAACAAGTGTCATTACTTGGTAGTAGCAAGCATCATAGTATGTATTCTCATGAATTTTTAATATTATGTTGCCTCTTTTTTACGATTTCTTCATATGCGTATAGACTTTTAAGACATTCATGTATAGCTACTTTCCCGAATCCAAATACGTTGCTAAGACTGTGTTCTCGCATCTTAGAACATTTAGAAGAACTAATTTATTTAAATCGCTTCTTAGAACATTTAGAAGATAATTTTCTTAACTAAATTAAACAAAACCAACCATTCGTAACAATAAATGACAAAAATTTCATACTTCTTACTGATGAAATACATATTAAGTCTTACTTAGATTATAAAGGAGGTAGAATTTTGGGTTTGGATTATTTGAATGAAAATGTAGCCAACAGTGCATTTCTATTTATGATTCAGAGTATATCATCGAAATATAAAGACGTTGTTCATATAACACCCGTTAAGAAAATCACAGCAGATATATTATTTCATTACATAAAAAATTATTTTCGAACTAGCAGAAATTAGAATACACATTTTCTGCATTACAACTGACAATAATGCCATAAATCAGAAAGCTGTGTCATGTTTTGCCGGTCCTCCAACGTCTAGCATTGATTACCGTCATCCCATGTCTCATGTCACTTTATGCTAGACACAGTGCATTTAATAAAAAGCATACGAAATAATTGGTTAGATCAAAAGAATGAGGGAAAATATTTGTTTTATCCTCCGTTTTCAACAACCATGGCCGGAGCAAATACAGATAAATTAAAAACGGCTTCACTGCAAGTGCTTCGAAAACTTCAACAGATCGACTCACCTAATTTAATACATTACGGAAACAGCCTAACCTTAAAGTCTTTAAATCCCAGTAATTTGGAAAGACAAAATGTGAAATTTGTTCTTCAGATATTTAATGAATTTGTTATGGAAGGTCTAAAACTTTTACACGAAAAAAAACAATTTGCCTGACTGTTTTTCTACAGCTGAATATATGTTATGGTGAAAACCGAAATCTGGAGAATGTCGACTTTTACTAGTGAATGTCAACATTCACATAATAGCTTCGTATGTGTCCGAAATAGTTTCCAAATACTCTTATTTCTGACTTACACCGGTAAATGTCGACATTCACCATCTGCTAATGGTGAATGTTGAATATATAAGAATATTATATTTTCTCCTCCGTAATTTAGTCGCGAAAAAACGCTCTTGAGACTTAAAATAAGAACTTAAGAACATAAGAACTTATAACACACAGTACATTCAAAATGAGAAAGGGAAATAACAGAAGTTAAAAACTTACTTAATTATACAGTAGTTCTAAACGAGAAAATGAAATAATAGTAATAAAAAGCTTAACTAAATTATGTGACTCAAACTCTACCTATTGTAACAACTTAAACTATTATGACACTTTGAATTGCACAAGACGCCCTTGCTTTTACAACTGCATTTATGGGAAACAGCCAGTCGCCTCTTTGTCTACTCCTCTCTTTTCGACCTACACCAGAGCATATCTGTGACTGTCGATGCCCCAGAGGCAATGGGAATGGGACATTACCGAACAAAGCAGGAGGACCTATGAATACTACCATAAAGTTTCGCTCCGTCGTCTTGAATCACCCCCACAAATAACGAGATTTGTGATGGGGCTCGGGCCTTTGCTCTCCTATTACTATGAGCGAGGAACTGGAAATACGAAGGTTGTGGAACTATGGGTATACCAGACCATTACTTGACCCAATATCCTCTAACCGCACAGTGGCATGTGCAGCTTCCGGAACAGGCAGTCTCTCATAAACGGTATCTGATCGAACAGCCAGCATTGCGCAGCAAAATATGCAAGATAATGCAGAAACTGAAGGGATTGGGAACAGATTTGTGCAGTGTGGAGTAGATCCCAGTCAATCTCTCTTCTCTCTCTCTTTTTTCCCTTCCCCTTCAAATTTAGTAGAGATCAGCATAGCCTAAGTACTGTATACAGTATGAAACATGTATGTATTATCGCCAATGAAAATTATTATGAACTATGTAAGCATGTATTATGTAACAGGCTCAATGTATTATGAACTATGTAAGCATGTATTATGAAAGATCTATGTATTATGAACAACTTGTATATAAGCATGCACTATGAACTATGTCTGTCATGAACTCTGTAACTATGTAAGAATATATTATGAACTATGTAACTATGTAAGCATATATTATGAACTAAGTAAGCATGTGTATATGACACAGGATCAATGTATGCCCTTATAGGGCCCATGAGGTATTGCCCTGGATAGTTGCGGAGCCTGGACTACACTCGAATAGTGTAAGTAAGCCGCACGGGTGTTCAGACTCTCCTCTCAACTGCCAGCTGTGATTGTCGACATACACCGGTGAGGGTCCGAATGTACAAGAATGTAATGCAATATTCGATATTTTACCGACGTATTTGGTGAATGTTGACATTCTCCGGTGAAAGTCAACATTATTCAAATTCGGTCTTTCACGGTAACATATATACACATATTTTCTACCTGGTTTGAAATTATGAATGTGAAAACACCTTTCAAAGGATATAATAAACGCAATGAATTTCAAAACCCTCTCTGTATTGATGATAAACGAATGGAATTTTTACATACTACGTATTTTAAATAGGTTGGAAGTTTGGGAATCACATACCTGTGTAACTGGCACACTGGCACGAGAAACTCACCAGGCACTGAAGCACACAACATATGCTGTTATCGAAATTACTCGCCTACTGTATAGAAGAGCTGAAATTAGATTATCTTCTGACCGGAAAACTTCAGACCGATTCTCTGGAAGACAGATTCGGTAAATATCTCAGCTTGGCTGCAGCTTAATATAATGTTTCCATTACACAAATTTTTGAAAGTGAAAACAAACTTAGATTGCAAAGTTTATCAGCTTTATCCTTACAACACTCTTTATTGGAAATAAATGAAGAACCTTTGGATGAAATTGTAATACCCCTTTGGTTAAAACTGATTTCTGTCGAAGAAAATGATTTTCAAAATATACAGTGCTTACTTCCCGCACTAATATATGTTGCTGGATATTGCTTGTATGCAGCTAATAAAAAATAAAATGTTCTGAATGTTATCAAAAAATGGCCATAGATAAAACTATACACATCCGCGAAAATTATGTCTTCATAAGAAACCTGAATAGAGGAAATCTGAAATATCCTTCCGAAGAAGTTATTCAGATTGTAATTTACAATTACATTATAATCACAAAATTACTATCAGATGACCACAAAGTGGACTTTTGTGACGTTCAAAATCAAAGATCACTTGTGTTTAAAATTACATCAGCAATGTTAAGTTCGAAAGAAATATATTTAGAATCAGTAAACTGTCCTTCAACTCATTCTTCAGAATTTTTTAGTTCAAAAATTATTTGGCCTTCAAGGAATATTTTACTAAAAAATTTCTGTAAGAAAAAAAAAGATGAAATTGAAAAACATTCTGCTCAACTGTCTAAAAAGCGCAAGCTCCAGACATTAACAAAATTTTAAATTCACAGATACATATTAGAAGTATCAACTGAAATGGAGAATTTACTTTCTTTATTTCATTTATACTTCGTACTTCTTTAATAGGTATGTAGATAATGTATGTATATATTGTATGTGCACTCGAAATATTTCCTACTCTACGATATTATTATGCATTCCTATTTTATTTCTTTACTTTGTGCATAAATTATGTGTGGTTTTTGACCTATTGCTGTAAATAAAGATAGTAGATTAATATATATGTATATATATACTTAAATATATATAACAGAGAGAGATACATAACATATTGCATTCTTTGCAAGAATTTGCAATAAAATGTACATATTTCACTACACTTTCTAAATAGCATTTATATGCTGTTCTAATTTGAAAAATCATGGTTGTACTTGGTTTTTTTAGAATGAATTTTCCATGAACAGATATTCATGTGCAAATTTGAAATGCAGCTTTAATCTATTTTACTACTCTGAAAAATGACAAGTATATAACCTTGCATGGTACATGAAATTTAACGAGATTTTATTCTGCAACTGTAAAATAAACTCGTATTTTAACATTCCATTAATACCGTTAGTCAGTTCTTGATATTTATAAGATTTATGTAATTATAGGTGTTGTGTAAATTTCCTTAGTTTCAATTAGGCCTGTGTATAACGTTTCTTAGGAACAAGGAGAAATTTTTTATCTGCATGAATATTCCCTGGTTCAAATGTTATATTTTCCATCGTCTTTTTAAGTAGCTTTAGTCACTTTCTAGAAAACTTAATCAGATGTAATTTTTAATAAAATTATTGTAAAACTCAATTTTCTATTTTTGAATTATTATGTTGTTATCAATATAAAACAGTTCTATGATAAAAGTGAGAAAATTTAGCAGTGTTTATATTTGTGAAATATGTTCATTGCTTTGTTAAATGTTCGTCTTTTGAAAATAGCTTTGAGAGGGCATTTTTAGAATATTTGTAATGTTCGGTTTATATATGTATAGTTATGCAAAGTTTATATTTTTATAGTTATGCAACTTAAAATAAAATTAACTAACTATATTTTATTGAAATATATATATATATTCTTTTCACAAAGTATTTTTTCACAATTACATTAAAAACGCACAACTATTACATTTAACCTTTCAGTTTTTAATAATAACAGATCCAACTTCAAACTTTGGAATACAAAAATAATAAATACAAAAATGTTTCACACGAGCTCCGTCTTTCTCGCATGAAGCACGTTTTCTTCTTCTCGTAGCCAGATTTTGCTTTCTCTCCGCTTTTCAGATAGACACACACGAGCACACGTTTTTCACACGAGCAGGCCGTTGGCTTAACTATTCTTTCATCAGGGCTTGGTTGGTAGCTTCCTCTTACCGAGCATGTGCATAACAATAACTTTTCAGAAACTAAGAATTATCTGTTTAATTTTATCTAATAAAATTCAAATATAATGAAATGAACTAGTAATAACACGGACCTGCAACTTAATCAAGTTAAAAGGTCTTCAGACTAGTAAATTTCCCCACAAGCAGCTTTATTAATCTCGCAAAATTTTTATTTCAGAAACTGATAATAGGAAAATTATAATTTTGGGCTGCAAATTGAAATTAACGTTATATGTAACATTCCAGTCCATTTCATTGGTACTATTTTCCTTTATATAAAGGTTGATTGAAAAATTAATACTCTATATTTTATCTTTCGGCTTTACCATGCAAAGAAAAAATGTGTTAAAATAGCTTTGCATGAAACCTGTATCTTTAATAAATATAGTTTATTAAAAACACAGTATATTTACACACATAACAGTCGAGATTTCAAATAGCTGTTATTGTAGGCTTTAGTTTAAATTTAAAAAACTTTGCAAGACCTGTTTGTAATACCTTATTATCGCGAATGTTAAATGATGATAACGTGATGTGAAATGACGAGCAACAAGGTAGAATGTCTCGTCTAATCCCCAACATGTGTGACGTCACACCTGAGGGAGGAGCTGGTTGGGAGGCCTATATTCAGGAGGCTCTGTGTGTGGTCCTGTCATAGTAATGAATTAAGAATGGTTAGGAGATGAAATATGTTGTGGAGGCACACCAAACACAGAATTTTGGGGAATTCAGTGGGGTTTTCTGATCTGGTGTTTTTTTTGGTACTTATTGAAAATTTGCTTTGATAAAAATTTGAAATCCCTGATATTTTCTGCAAATTTTGAGTGCGATGTCAGGTAAATCTGAAAATGAAAGAATTTCTGGGTTTTGCTGAAGTGGTTGTATTGCACCCAGTTACCAATGCTGCGAAATTAGACATGCACTGGTTCTCAAAATTTAAGCATCCAATTCAGCTTAGAAATTTTCAAAAGTGTAGCTCAATTTGAGTGACTGAACTTCGCTGTGGATGAGATAGCAACATGCAAATATCGTGTTTTACAGCCAATAATGATTGATTGTCCGAACTACGCTACTTAGGCAGTGACTGAAGAAGCCAACATTCGGAAAGTTTTTTCCAGGTTCATTAAATTGCTATATACATTGCTTAAATCTTTCAAGATTACTGTTCATAATGTTCGTGCTGACATAGTTATAAAATGAGAAATGGCAGATAGGAAAAGCTAGCTTAGAGATTAATGAGAGACATTGCCCTTTTCTTTGGCTTTAATCATTCGCTAACATCTCAAATGTTAAAACACCTTTGGTCGAACATCCCTTCTAACGATCGTTATATTGCTATAGTTTAGAGCAGAATGGACTAGAGCAGTGTTCCCCAACCTTTTTATCACAGCGGACCGGTCAACGTCTGATAATTTTACCGCGGCCCGCTGAGGGAGACGTTGATTGTTTATATTTTAGGTTACTTTGATTTATTAGTTTTAATTTAATTGTATTTAAACATATCTTCATAATAAAATACAGTTGAACCAAAAAATAAATTCAAAGGGATTTAACATTTTAACTTACTAGAGCTAAATCAATGAGAACCTTGAGCTTGTTTCTTTGCAATGAGACGGTTCCATCTGGGGGTGATCGGAGACAATGACACCCGAAGTGTGTTGCTTATGTCCAGTTTATTCCGTTGCTTAGTTTTGGTTGCTGTTACTGCAGAAAACCCCGCTTCACACAGATAGGTTGTCGCAAATGGCAATAGGGATTTAAGTGCTGTGAAGCAATCTCAGGGTATTCTGCCATGACTTTAATCCAGAGCACCGGCAGAGTTCTTGTCTCGAACTTAGTTTCATTTGCAGTCTTCCGCAGTTGATTTTTTTCTTGCGCAGATATACTAGATTCGCCTGATTTGTTGGCAATTGTGTCGCAGATCCATTGCTTAGCAGTTCGTGAATCTTTTCTGGTTGGGAAGTAACTCTCGAACTCTTTTAAAAGCAAAGACACAGGTGATCGTGCACCAACGGGGAGAATGAATGTTCAGGCTCAGTCTCGCCTAAAATCTCCGCTAATGTCTGAAACATGTCAAAAATACTTCTGTTCACGCGGCATCCCCACAACTCCAGTTTGGCTTTAAATGCAGCTACTTTGTCTGCCAACTTGAAAACAGTTGTCATTTTTCCCTGAAGGCACAAATTGAGTTCATTGAGCAGGTTAAATATGTCACACAGGTAAGCCAGTTTGATGACACATACCTTGTCACTGAAATGTGCTGCCAGCGGGGAATTCTTTTCTAACAGAAATCTTTGCAATGGCTCTTGGAATTCAAATTGTGTGAGCAGCGATTTTGCTCTAGATAACCATCTTGTTTCTGTGTATAACAGAAGGCATCTGTAGTCTGCGTCCATCTCCTCACAAAGCTGCTCAAACAGGCGCGAGTTAAGGGCGTGTGCTATGATATAGTTAATAACTTTAACAAAATTAATCAATACGCTGATAACTTCCGGTGACATCTTTCGGCTTTCTAGCACTTCCCTGTGAATGAGACAATGTGTAAATTCGCTGTCAAGTTCAACTTTCTTAATCCAAGCAGTTAAACTAGCCATCAGGTCATGGCAGCAGCTCCATGTGTGCATATGCCTACACAAAAGAACCATTTTAATTGTCCTGATATATAACTATCCAGTGACTTGAACAGTTATGTTCCTGTGGTGTTGGCTGGCAAAGATCGTGCACATAACAAATTCTCATGCATATCCTCCTGATATAGATATCGCACATAAACAAGTTTGTTGATATCTGTAGATTCGTCAACCTGGATTGCGTACCATGGTGATGCATTAATCCTCTCCAATAATTGCGTCTCAATGCGCCTAGTCACAGTGCTAGTAGACAAAGGCATATGTGCTATCATTTCCACAGCAGCCTCTCCTTAGAAGTTCACGGAAAATGCCTTTAGTTGCGCGTAAGATTAATTCTTCACCGACAGTGAATGGCTTTTTAGCTTTAGCAATATGGTTAGCCAACAAATATGATGCTCTCAGTGCATTCTCCTTTACTGATGTATTGACCCGCGTAAATTTCTTTTGTCCTTCGTGTTCCTGTTTTTTTTTCGAAATACTCCAGGGACTTGTCTTTTAATCCAAGGTGCTTGGCGTTCAAGTGGCGAAGCAATTTTGAAGGGTTTTTTGCATCATTAGGAAGTTGATGGCCGCAAACTATGCAGAGGGGTTTGGGTTTGTGAGAATCACATGTCCCGATAAAACAATATTTCAAGTAGGACTCATGGTATTGTCTGTTAAAAGTTAGATGTTTCTTTGATGTTTAAGGCTTTACTTCTGTCTCTTCACTGAACCTTTTCTTTTTCCCAAGGAAACTTTCTAACGACGTCTGTTTCGTACTCATTTTTGTTAAATTGTGGGTTAAATTTCAACAAACACCAAGCACTGTTAAGCATGAGAAAATAGCGGTTAACAGAGGGAAGAGCGATAAACACCTTTTCTTTATCTAAGCTACCATCTTTTTCCGAAAATAAGACACTGTCTTACTTTCTTTTTTGGTCAAAATACGCGCTAGGGCTTATTTTCGGGGGAGGGCAAAAATAAAAGTATATTTATATATTTTTATTTAATATTTATTTTACACAGAATACAGAAATTTAAATTTATTCAATTACAGTCATGTCATCTTCTTCTGGAACATCGTCATAAATAAAATTCTGAATTATATTCTGATTTTCTTCCAAATCCATTTCCTGTTGAATCATTGGTCCGAATCTCTCATGTCTTGCGATATAGCTATCGTTAAATGAATACTTCTTGTCTAAGTAGCCTGTTCGTAGTGCATTGGAAACATCACTATCAGTTATTTTGTCCCATGAATTTTTTACCCAATTCACAACTTCTTGTAAGCCTGGTTTTACAAAATTACCTCGATGATTTCTCACCATTCTGTTTTCAATATATTCATTGATTTCCATCCGCAAATGATCCTTGAATGGCTTGTTTATTGCAATGTCAAGTGTCTGGAGGTAACCAGTCATTCCTGCCGGAATCATTATTTGATCAATCTTCCTCTCAGCAAGAAAGTTTTTCATGTCTTTAGCGCGGTGAGTACTGGCTGAATCCCAAACTAGTAAACCTCTATTCTGACCCCTCAACAGTGGTGGCAGCATAAAATCAACCCACTTTCTTATAACTGCTTGGGTGCACCAGGCTTTTTCACTTTCAATGACATAAATTCCTGAAACACGTTGAATCTGCTCTTTTTTACCTTTAGTGATTAAAAATGGCGATACTTTCTTGCCATCTAGACGAATCGCCAAAATACAGGTAACACGTGCACTATCGTAACCGGTAGAAGGAACGTAAATTGACGAAGAAGCCTTGTGGTGAACTGTCGTTTGAGCTCCTTGGCCTAGGAATACCGCGGTCTCATCCATAGCAATCATGTTGGAGAGTTGGTATTTCGAAAATCGATGCCATCAACAAAAAGCTTAAACGCAAGTGCACAATTAACAACTTCATTGTCTTCCAGCTTAAACAATGTTGTTGATCTCCTTAGAGACAGTTCATATCGTTTAAGGAAGTTATCCAACCAGTGTGACGATGCTTTAAATTGTTCTGTGGATATATCAAATTCAATTGCTGTTTCAAGGGCAAATTTTTGAATATCAGCCCTGCGCATAACCAAAGCCATTGTTCTCCTGCCTGCAATCCATTCCCAGATGCAATCTTCCAACTCAGAAAATAACGGCTGCCGACCTGATCCAACTCTGCGTTTTTTCTCATTTCCTTGGTCAACCAGTTGACACAGGTATTCGTAGTCTGCACGCCATTTACGAACCATACGGACATCCAGCATCTTCTCTTTACAGAATGCTACAAGATTTACACCCCTGGAGTCTTCCACGATTCCCTTTTTGTACTCAACGGACTAGTTCTTTCATTTTGTACTCATTTTAACTGGGGTTAAAAATTATTCACTTTATTTTTAAATAAAATTACGTATGAGGAAATAATTAGACTTACAAGACTGAAATGAATGAACGTTGTATACCTGCACTGTCGCTCAATGTAGACAGCTGCCATATGTTGTATTTTTAAGATAAATTCCAAGAATTAATTTGAAACGAACTGTAGAGGTAAACAATTAACTTCTCGGAATAGTTTGTTTCAAACATTTCTCTAAAATACGAGTATTAGGAAAGCTAAACATATTATTACTTAACTTAATAAATCAACAGCATTTTTAACGAGTTCTTTTTGTCACATTATTTTAACTAGTGATTATTTTTGGGGGATGTCTTATTTTACAAACATATCCGAAAATCACGATAGGGCTTATTTTCGGAGGATGTCTTATTTTACAAAACGTTCGAAAATCACGATAGGGCTTATTTTCAGAGGATGTCTTATTTTCAGAAAAAGACAGTACAACTCTTGAGCGAAGAGAACAATTTCATTTCAGAAATTCATTTCATTTTAATTACAGAGCAAACTAAATTATTTTAAACAAAATCGCATAAAGCGCACAAAACAGTAGGGAGAAATCATGGTCACGTGGTCTTTGGGCGACTAAATGGCGGATGAGTCAGTTTCTCTTTATAGAAAGAAGCCTTATTACACTATCGCTGTGCGTGACGTCACGATCGAGAGAGAAGACGGGGAAGTTCTTCATAGTTCCAATGTAAATTTCGCGCCGCTCTTTCGTGCTTTATTTATGATATTTACAGTTATGATGCCTGATTTGTTTTATTAAAACTAATTAAAAAGGAAAATAATTGCATGGTTTTCTTTTTAGTTTTCAAAACATTATGTCACTACCTTCGAGGACCCTTTTTTTAAATAAATAAAATTTTAATGAAACACACATGTTTTTAATTTGGGGTATAAACCTAGGAATTTAAATTCAGTTTCAATGAAATTGGCGGCCCATGGCCCGGTACCATTTGACCCACGGACCGGCGGTTGGGGACCACTGGACTAGAGAACCAATCCTGAAAGTATTACTTCCATGAATGCAACGTTTCTTTTTAAGGCAATATGTGCTCACGAAGGCTTCATGAGAAGAGAGTATTTGCTTGAGTGCCAAGTGTCTGTGTTTTGTCGACCGCCCAATCCAGAAGGGTAAGATTAAAGTTTTTTTAATCCTACTCCAGACCTACGCATCACCGCAATTAGTCTGCGCAGGGCAGCCCAGTACAATTCAGAAATATTAGAAAAAGTACAATAATTTTTAAGAGCGTTAGCCGTTTCCACGTCGTTAAATCCAGATCAAGTGTCCAAATGGACACCGCACGTGTCGTCAGCATCACATAATGGAAATGATACAGAGTCTGCTAAACCAAATTTCTGTAAATGTTCCATGAGGTAGTCATGCCCAGTTTTTAATCTAAATTTCGCGACACCGAGAGGTCTAGGGAGGTTCCAAAGAATGGAATTCTCCATTAGGGAGTCCCAAATTTTCTCTTCACAGAATTCCCATATTTCTTGTGTAGATGAGCTCCATATCTGGATCCAATACTTATCTTGGCACTATGACAGGAAATCAGAGGATTGGGTTGAGGAAAGACAGATCCAGGCTTGGCCAGAATATCAGCAAACTCCTTACACGTGATTCCATAATGACTTGGGATAGATACTCTGCAGAGTAACACTGAACCATTATTTATTACAGAATTTATCACAACCTGACAATTCAGAACAGGTCAGTTGTTCGAATGTATGATTGAAGAAACTGCTTTGATAGTAGCCTAGAATTCAATAAATATCACAATGCTCTGATAATCTCTTTTACTGATTTCAGTCAAGGCAGTTGGACAGCAGCCACTTCAGCATCCTAATCGGTACAAGTTGCATCAACAGCCAAGCTTAAGTGTCGAGAGTAAACCTCTGCACCAGTATTATTACCAGCACCTAAAGATAACAATCGGTGTATTAATGCAACCAGTCTGTTGGAAATCTTTCTCTATTAGTGACCAAACAGCTATCCTTAATTCTGTCTTACTGTAGAACCTTTTTGCAGGACGGCAGAACTAATTCTCAATTATAATTTGCCGACTTCAAATGTCTTAGAAACACACCAGTCTCAAGTAGTCACACAGTTTATTTGTAAGATGTAAAAAGGCGGGTTGGGATTTTGACCTTCGCTTTGCAGGATTGTACATCTTACAGTAATACCCACACCTCATCAGTCTCTCCTCCAACTTGAGAGCATTTATTTTTCTTCGATGAGTCAGAGGCTCAATATTGGTTTGTAATTGCAGAGTCTCGATATTAGTAGAAAATGCCCCAGCCGTGATGATTCTCAGGGTAAGAATTAAGCAGTCTTATCAGTAGCTGAATTGCACTCTATCAGTTTCGGTTAAAGTCATCTTTACAGATGACTCCAGATTTATAATCGAATCAACTCATAAGAGCGGGATATCGAAGAAACGGCTGTCAGGAAAAGAAGTATTTACCTGAGATTTTTAACAAAATTCCTCTTGCCAAATTTAATATTACCAATAAAACACATTTCTTCAACATTTAAGCTACAATGAGTGCTAAATACTAGAAGTTATCATACGTATATAAATGTAATATCTAATATTATATGTATATAGGTATGTGTATCTGTATTTCAAACAATATATATGTGTTACTGAGATATCGTATTTAGTACATATCGTTTAGTTTCCTGTAATCTGCTAAAGGTTCTTGAGCTTTGTTTGGGATATTGATGAACTCTAAACACGTTAACTCCCATTCAAGGACGGATCCCCGACAATGGCCGAGTTATTTATACAGTGAATAGTGGATAATCAACCCATGTATAAAACGGATAGGCTGCATGATTCGTTTTTACCATATGTAGCGTGCAAACCAGCCAGTTTCCCATAGAAAATCCTCGGCGAAAGCATCTCTCCCATTGAATAAAAAGACTTCGTCTTTGCTAGAGTTAAATAACAAAATAAATTATGAAATAGAAATGGGAAATTCATTTTCAAAGCATGCATTTATATGAAGAGACTAATGCACACATAGCGCGATAACACAAAACGAAAACAATTTGCCAGAAATACATTACACCAATGCATTTTCGAATGTTACCCACCAATTTTTCATAACTAGCCAAAAACTGGCTTCTCCAGATACCTACAACAGCCTTCCTTCCATAAGAATTCTCGTAACTGCAATTTATCTTTTATTAAGCATAATTTCTTATATATTTCTTGGTGGTTATTGAAATTCATCCTTGCGTCATATGTTTAAGCTCTCTATGTAGCCTGTAAATATTTTACTGCAAGATCACATAAATCTAAAAAAGAGAATTTCTGGCTTTTGACTGAAATTGTTAATTGCAGTATCTAGTTACAATTACTACCAAAATAGGCGCACAATTGCTTTCAAAAGTTAAGTATGCAATGCCAATTAGCTGAATTTGAGCTGATTAACTTTGCTCACAATAAAGATGGAAATATTTTGTCATTGTTTATTTGTGTTATAACGAATAACGATTGACTGAGCGAAAATAAGCTAATTAGGCAGTGAATGAAGACGCCAACATTTTGAAGCGCTTTTGCAGGCTCACTTAACGAATACGAATTGTTTATAATTTCACTGTAAAGTTTCACGATATCCGTCTTTCCTTAAATAAAAGCAGACGAAGGGCAGATAATAAGCGTTCACGTGCCGTCGGACGCAATGAAGCAGGACAGTTAATCAAAGGCATTTCTCTTTTCTTTAACGTTGAACAGTAATATCTAGAAGTTGTAAAATTACAGACACATCAGCCTCTTATCTTCCTTACCTAATTTATACGAATTTGTGCTACTTAAAGGCCAGAATGATTTTCCCCCAGAGCCAAAAAGTCCTTATTGACGAACAAGTTGGTTTCCGAGCAAAACTCTACAAAACACACCAGCTTCTGAGGACAACGGACATCATTCACGCAGGCTTTCGTAGCAAAATGCATACCTAATGGACAGTCCCTAACGTCTAAGTTAGCACTCTTAGTTAGCATACTGATCTTCTTCCACAAATTCCCGAGGGCGACCTTCATGAACATCAGTAGGCCGGTCAGACTCTACTTCTTGAATGTCATAGTCCTTGTTTCTGAACTTTCAATATCAAACCTTCGCAGTGTCATACTAGTACGACACTAGTTACTAAACCTGCACACGTGATATAGTGACATTCTGTAGCTGACATTTTGCAAAAGAACTCTGAGTAAGTCAATGATAGTTCTAAGCTTGTAGCATGATAGTTCCATTTCTTGTACTTAATTATAAAGATATTGTTTTACAAGTTTCACAACACAATGTCCCAAAGCAAGTCTCTTCCTTTCAAATGCCAAAACTCGTTTGGCAAAGCATGATTAAACAGGCTAACATGAAGTGTTTGTGCGGGCGATATTTGCGGTGGCGGGAATTTTCCTTGTAACCCGATATATATGTAGATTATTTGCGCTACCTGACCCACAGAGCTTTTCATATTCTGCATGTAGCAGGATTTTCAGTAGTTTTAATTATTTATGATACAATAGAATAAACAGGAACATGTTTCACAAGTTAGGTCATAAACAAATGTCAACTACCTTACAAATAATGTGAAAAAATTATTGTTTACTTTTGATTCTATACGCCTTTCGAAATATATAAGAAACAGTTGGATTAATCATGTACCCAAAGAACATTTTGTTGTCCTGATTTCCGTGATCCTTCAAAATGCATAATGCCTAAATTTTCTCATCTCGTCTTCTCTTTTATATCATAAGGAGAAGACCTCAGGTATGAAAATGAACCATAAAATTTCATTTAAAAACTTAAATACATAAAAATTAGGAAAACAAAATGAGAAGTCTGTTGTAAATATTTTTCACAAGAGTAATGTTGTTTTTCGATGGTTGGGAAAATTGCCAGAATGCAGTAAATTTTTTGTGAATTATCAGACAATGATGGTAGAATATTTGTGAATGTGAGCCATTTCAACAAAAGATTTTGCATGAAATGCGAGGACAGCAAAGCATTTACTGTATTTAATGATAAAAAATTTTGCCTCTTGAAAACATTCTAGTGTTGGTTCGAGCAATGGAAAAACTTGAAGCAACAGTCTCGCTGCAAATGTTTAAGCAAGGGAATATATTTTGCTCTTTATCACACAATATAATTAATTAACTATTAATTATTAATAATATCAAATTATTAATATTATTAATTAATTATGTTATTAATTAATTATATTATTAATTATTAATGGTTATTAATTAATTATATTATTAATATTACTCTTGAATAATATCACCGATATAATTCAAAAACTTTTACTAATTAGCAAAATTAATTTTAACATCTCAATTTCAGGCTCATAAATTGGAGTACAGATTTTCGCAATTTCGTCAGGTGACTAGAGCCAGTTACTATATTTCAGTACAGCAGTTAATGGAATCCGAAAGAAGAAAATTAAATTGAAGTCCATTCTTCAGCTTCATTCTAACTCATATGGAAACATTTCTCTAAAACAATTTATTACAGAAATTTCGGATGTAAAAGAAGCGCATAAAAGTATTGATCAATGAAATTATTTCCAATGGTCAGAGAAATTGGTTGCAGCTTCAGGCACTGCTGCGGAAGTTCTCCCATACATTGCTATTTATTGTGCAAGTAATATTAAAATTAACTAAATTTCTTGCATAAATTTCTGCATCTTGGAGAAAAAAGGGAAAATTAGTGGAAACAAATTATGCATATATTAAATACTGTAAACTCGGGAGTTTTCAAAGACCCAACAGACGATAAGGTGGCGTTGATATCACTTGCATATTTACTTTTCCAGACTATTACATCTGAAAAGTATAAAAAGCATTTCGTACACACCATCTGTTTTTTACAAAAATGACTGAGGCTGATCTCGAAATGAATGACGTAGTATGTATTAGTGAAAAAAGCTATGAATGTAATTTTCTATACAAGATAATAATCTTGAATGTCGTCAGGATTTTTCTAAATATATTTTTGAACAATTATGTACAAAACATTTCTTCAAAATCACTTTTGAAAGAAGTGAGGAAATGAAACTGAAAAAATTCAAAATTCAATAAAAAAGCAATTTTTTTTTCTTTTTTTAATATTTGGACGATATTTCTTAATGGTATGTTTAAAATCACAATTTCGTAAAGTGTATGCAAGAAGTATACATTTCTTGCAGCGTAAAAGTGATTCTAATTCAACAGAATTTATTATATTACAAATAATGAAGAATTTTTCATTGTGCAGTACTTATACAAAGTGAAACATAAAATAACAGAGTATGTTTCATAAATTATATTTATAAAAGTAATTTAAATACTTTCATTGCGCAAGACTTGTATGTTTAAGAATTCTTTCGTATTGGTGTTATTTATCGTATAAAACATCATAATTGAAATAAAAATACATTAAAATGAAAACCTGGTTATTTAACACCTTTACATCTATAAAAAATACATATTGCAATTATTGGCTTAAGTCATAAGACCCTTTTCAAAAGTATGTATCTAATTTAAAATAATTGATTAATGTCAACTTAATCATACATATAAATTATTGTAAAATCTTGAAGTTTAAAAACGTTTTTCACTACTGAAAAGGAGGCTTTTGTTATAACTTAATATAATTCAAATCCATTAAGTATAATTTTAGTATAGTATTTTTAAGTAGTATATTTATAGTTTAAAATGTTTCTTAATAAAAATTTATTTATTTACATTACGCTTTTAAGAGTGAATTAAAAAATGCTTGCTTGCTTATTTATATTCATAAAGATATATTTCTAAAATAGGTAATAATAACTTTTGAAAAAATGTTTTATGATTCTGAAGGCCTTTATAGCAGTTGAAACAATGCTATGGTTATTCTCTTAAATCAAAAAGATTCTGTTCAAATTTTATGTGCCATGTTCAAATGCATGATTTATGTGAATTTAATCACAAGTTTGATTCTGCTCTGATTTAAGTGTTTCATAATTTTTGCTGTATTGAAGAAAACATTTTGGAAGTTAGTTAATGGCATTAAGATTCTTTAAAATAGTGTTGTTATTTTCAAGATTTAGCTCATGTGAATCTATTCATGCACATTATATTTCTGAGAATAAAATGAAAAAACTATTGTCCTCCTTGTTTATAAATATGACGGTTATTTCGAATGTAGGTAATAACAGAATTCTGGTGTAAATAGAATTATTTTAAAAAATGTTTTATGATTTTGGCAAAATTTGAACATAAATGTTTTTTATATTATTTGAAACAAGGCTGCGGTCATTCACTGAAATCAATTAGGCTCTTTTCAGATTGCATCTGCCATGTCCAAATGCGTAACTGATGTGAATCTAATCACAAGTTTTATTCTAATATATGAAGTTTTTCCAGTTTTGAAAAATGTGTTTCGGATATTCATTAATGGCATCAATACTCTTTCAAATAATGTATTTATAATTAAATCCTGAGTATATGGGAACCTGTTCATGTATGTTGTTCCTGAAAATGACATCAGAAAGTTAAACACCTGTTTATTTATATTCATTAAAAATATTTCACACCTAGGGAATTATTTCTTATGTTTGTATGTAGAGCTAACATAAAATGCTTGGTATTTGTGTTAAAAGTTGGATGTTTGAAGTTTTTGATTTGCAAACTACTAAAAACAATGTTAGGTTATTCATTTAAATTATAAGGAGACTTTAAAACTATGTTTTTAGTATTACAACGTTTGCTTTATATAAGTGTAATCATATAACTAATTAGAATTTATAATTTGGATGTTTTATGCTGTTTTCAGCATTAAAACTCGAGTTATGGTTATATGCCAAAGGATGAGAATCTTATCAAACTGCGTGTCAACATTCAGATGTTTGGTTTAAGTCAGTTTATTTGAAAATGGAACTGAAGAAATTAGTTGCTTGTTACTAATATAATAATAGTATGCGGTAGCTGAAAATCGAGTAAAAACATTTTATGCTAAATTTCTTGTATCTGAAATTGCAAGATAATTTTCTTTCTTCTCGTTTTGTAATTTATAATATTACTTTTCTTTATAACATCTATTAAAAGTTGGTTTTGAGTTTTTACATTTCCTTATTTGTAAAGTATTAAAATATTATATGAAATTTTCCTGCAATCTGAATGAGCTTTTATTAGAATGAATAATTTTTTTTTGTTTGATTTGTGCAATTTTCTTACTTTATGAAATGAATATTTCTGTGCGGGTTCTACACAGCTCATTTAAAAATATCTTATTACAAATAATTTTTAAACATTTAATACTTCTAAAATATAAATTTTCAGGTTATGAAAGCATAAATGATGGAGTGCGTCATATTCAGTTAATCACACTACATAAGAGAAATATTTACGACAGTCAGTAAACATTTATTGACACTTTTTCACCAATTGTTTTTATTTAAATTTGCGTTTTAAAAATTTTCTGGGGCATAAATTATATGATCTTAGAAATAAAATGACTGCATAATAAGTATATAAAGCCGTTGAAATCTCATGTAAGAAATTGCATTTTGTAATGTTATGCGAAGATGAAGTTCAGTCATCCGGTTGGAAAAGTCAGGTTCAGACGGAGGTTGTGATGTCACCTGACAGCTTTTGTGAAACATTCAGCTGTAGGCCATGATGCATCCCTCCTTAAGGCTTTCTTTAAATGAAACCACAATAAAATGATTACTTTTAGGTTAGGTTAACTTCATATAGGCTATCTTCCTAAGGAAAGGGATGCCTCCATAAAGGACATTCTCAGGGAAACTGGATTTTAAAATATTGGTTTTTATGACATAGGAATGTTTATTTCATTTCATTTATTTTCAAGTTAAACTGCAAGTTTTCAGCTTTTAAATTTATCACGTTAATTTCAGAAATTCCTAATAGTAACAGTTCTAAAATTTTATGCGTTCTAATGAAATCTTTTTTCCCAGTGCTATGAAGTTTGTTATCAATTACATTTTCATTTTAGTGGAACAAAATTTACGATTGTTCGTAATTACACGTATAGCTAATAAATGTTGTCATAATGTTCGAAAAACGTTCCTTCTGCGCAGTGACGGCTCGGAAACTCAACGTGATTATTTTCATGAAAAGGATTTGAGTATTTAGATGTTGTTTTCTTTGTTCCCACTGAATGAAGTCTAAATAGCAGACCTTTCATTTTCAGCATTTAAAAGAATTATCCTAGCTATACGTGTAAAATATTAGTTATATATAAAGTTGCAGGGATTTATATTTATTTTAAATAACCAGTTAAATTTAATGTTAAACTATATAAGCTTTCATTCCCCTAATTGTCAATGCCAGAATATTTAAATTTGGTAGTGGGCGTAGGAAATGCTGAAATTCAGAATTGTTTTCCTAATTTTTCTGCTATACAAGGGGTGATCAAAAGAAAAGATACGAAACGACGTAAAAACGTAACAGTTACATATTTGCATATTCTGCCACGGGAGAACGTAGCAAGACATCTCGGGATGCGATTGGAGTATCTGATTGGGACGACGATTGAGGGGCAGCGAGGTGTTATCCGATTTCTGACAGCGTAAGGTGAGAAACCGGAAGCTATTCATCGTCGGATGGTGACAGTTTACGGGGAGAAATGTGTCTCTGACAAGTCTGTCAGAAAATGGAGTGCCCGTTTTCGTGCAGGCCGTGAGAGTGTGGGTGATGACCCGAAACCAGGCCAGGCAAACACTGTCATCACGAGTGATCTCATCGACAAGGTGGACGACCTAGTGAGAAGTGATCGGCGTACCACATTGCGAATGTTGGCGGTGAAGGTGGATGTCAGCTATGGAACCGTGTGGACAATTGTTCACGACAGGTTGCGATTTCGGAAGGTGTGTGTCGCTTGGGTTGCAAAGCAGCTCACCGACCACCAAAACGAACTGCGTATGGGGCCACTGCAACATCTGTTTCGGTATCAGGAAGACCCCGCTTTCATGGAGCGGATCGTCACAGGTGATGAGACCTGGTGCCATCACTACGAGCCAGAGACAAAGCGGGACAGCATGCAGTGGAAGCATACGTCGTCACCTCCTCCTAAAAAGCTCAATTAAGTGCCGTCAGCAAGCAAGTTGTTGCTCACCTTCTTTTTCGACGTCCAAGGTCCGCTACTTGTGGAATTCCTCGAGCACAGAAAAACCATTAACTCCGATGTGTACTGTGAGACACTCCGACGCCTACGCAAGTTCATCAAGAACAAAAGACCGGGCTGCTCACGGAGGGTGTGCTTCTGCTCCATGATAACGCGCGTCCACACGTCTCCGGAGTCACACACATGTAACTGGCCAAGTTGGACCAGCCGCCCTATAGTCTGGACATGTCGCCCTGCGATTTCCATGTGTTTGGTCCACTGAAGAAACACCTGAAAGGGAAGCGCTTCAACTCGGACGACGTACTCAAGGACGCTGTGAAGGACTGGGTCTCGTTACGGCCACAGGAATTCTGGGAACAAGGAATCCTGCGTCTTGTTCATCACTGGGGCCTATGGTGTATATTTTGAATAAAATCTGCATTTGTACCCACCGTGTCGTTTCGTACCTTTTCATTTAATCACCCCTTGTACATATTTAAAATATAAGTTGCCTTGAATTTCGCAATACGTACTTAAATAAATATATGTTTACAAATGGTAAACTTAATTAAAGAGCAAAAGTTTCAATAGATCAATAGTTCAATAAAATAATTATAATAGGGTGAAGTTAGCATAAACAAAATATATTTTTATGCAATTAGTTTTACTATGAAAAATGTTAGGTTATTTAATGAAAATTTCCATAATTTTCTCTGGCTCAACAGTTTTACACCCCTTAAAATGCATATTGACTTAAATCATGTGAACACTACTCATTTAGATGTTCAGTTATACGTTTCCAGACATTTTCAATGCGCATAAAGGGCGCTTACATTACATTTTATAATGAAGTATAGTGTAGTTATTATTATTTAGATTATGGAAACATATGGAAGTTATCAGTTTTTAATATTACTATATGCTGGTGTATTTTTTCTATGTGTTCTAAATATCAGAATTTGGTTTTTTGCTGGATTAACTTTAAGTCTCCATGCTTTGAAGTAGTGGGAAATGATATTGACTGCAGTTTCTAGCTTATCAATGGCAATGTGGTTTTAATGATTTGGTCAGAATGGCTGTATCATCTGCATACTTTACAATTTTAGTATTTATTGGAATTGGCATATCATTAATATAGACGTTAAAGAGACTTTGGCCTAAAACAATTCCTTGTGGGATGCCACTTTTAATTCTTGTTCTCGTAGATAGCGTGCTATTGATTTTAACATGGAAGGTTCTGGATTTTAGGTAACTTTTCATGAGTTTTATGAAATTGATAGGCGTTCAAGCAAGGTGTAGCTTATAAAGTAAACCTTCATGCCACACCTTGTCCAAAGCTTTCTCAAGATCAATGAAACAGCTCGCTATAGTGTTCTTTTTGGAAAAAGCTTCGGAGATAAATTCTGTAACATTAATTAATTGGTGGGTGGTGCTATTCCCAGCATGAAAGCCAAACTGTTCATTTTGAAGTATTTGATTTTCTCAAGATGTTTGGTAAGCCGTTTTCGAAGGTTCCTTTCAAAAACCTTTCCAAGTCTGGGGAGAAGGCTGATAGGCCTATATGAATTAAGCTCATGTGGATTCTTGCCTGGTTTTAAAAAGATTACGATGTGGATGTTTTCCCACTGTTCTGGGAAATAATTTAGTCGCAGACAGGGATTAATTATGTTAGTAATAAGAACAATGTAGAGTCGTGGTAACTTTTTTAAGAGGCTGTTTGATATTCCGTCATATGCAAGAGCTTTTCTATGCTTCAGGTTTTTTATTATAGTATTAATTTGAATTGGTGAGATGGGAGTGATATGAGCAGTACCTATTCTATCGATAAGATGCAGATTGAAGTTCAGCACTTCCTCTTCTATTTCGTCATTCTGAGCATTATTATTAGTAAAAGTTTCTTCAAGATAATTTGCCAGTGCTTCCGTCATATTAGATTCCGAATATACTAGCCCTTCAGGGGTGTTTGAAAGCCCAATATTATAGATGTTAGAGTTCCTTAAAGATTTTGCAATTTTCCACACAGTTTGTTGATCGTATTTCATTGTATCCAGAAGATTGTTCCATGATTCTGTACGATAATCACTTAAGAGCTCCTTTAATCCCCTTACATTTGGGTTTTAAACTCTTTTTATTGCTGGATCAGCTGTCCTCCATAGTTTGGCTGTTCTATTTTTTGCTTTAATTTTGTCTAAAATATATTGCGGAAGCCTTGGTTTTTGATTTTCTTCATATTTGGTCGAGTTTGCTAATGCAGTTTTAATTTTATTATTAATTTTGGTAATCTGCACTTCAATATCTGCAATGTCGGATAATCTTGAGTATGCAGATAGGTTTTCAATGATGCTGGTGAATTTTTCCCAATTAGTTCTGCTTCTTAGTGGTTGTGATTTTTCAAATCCATAATATAAAATTTTATGGGAAGATGGTCAGAATGGAGTTGGTGCAATACTTGCAAATGTGGGATTTGAGAAATATTTTTAGCAATGATAATATCTAATACTTCTGAGCTGCCTGTATGATGGTATCGGGTGGGTTCCATAAATATGGATATCATTATTATCTGTAAAGTTCTTGAGGGTATTGCCATTAGTGTTAATTGTCCTTGAATTCCAATCAGGGTGTTTTGAATTAAAATTCCTGCAATTATGGTAGGGAGTGAGTCATTAGTAAGACTGATAAGATCATTATTGGTGATGATGTTTGAAGGAGCACAGTAAGCTGAAATGAAAATTACTTGATCATTCGTGAGTGAGTAAACTATTATTGCTGTGATCTCTATACTATTGTTTCCTGGGATTGCATAGGTAGTAAATTGAAGATGTTTCTTGACTAAGATAAGGGTTCCTCCACCCCTCTTATACTGTCAGTCTGTTCTATAGTTGATGTAGCCTTGTATTCTGAATTTATCACACGGTTTTAGGTGAGTTTCATTTAACAGAAAGTATCTATATCATGCTGATTGATAAAATCTTTGGCTTCAATTTGCCTTTGTCATGTTCCAGTTGCTTTGAAGTAGGCAATGTTTAGACTGCTTGCCGCAGTAGTTTGGGCATTTGTAATACTTGTGAGTTGTCTAGAACTCATAGTTGATGTTAGAAATCAATTCAAAGGCTTCAAAGCCTATTTGTAGTTTGTAGGTTTGGCACTATTTCCTCCTTATCAAGCTGAAAAATTACCAGCTTCCATCAAACCTAATCTCACTCATCCATAGCTATCTCTGCCAGATAACGTTTCAACTAAAACTTATAACTAAAGATAAACTAAGATAAAATCTCCAGTATTAGGAAAATAAGCAGTGGCATGACTGTTGCCACTCACTGCAGAAATCTTGAGCACGGGGTTTTTCACTATCGTTTAAACTCCGTTCCTCGTTATGGGCATTAATTTCATTCCCGCGTCTTTGCTGGAAAGTGATCTTATTATCCGTGTTCTGGGGTGTTCTGCAGTTCCTTCGTACGTGGCCTTGAGCTCCACAGCTCCAGGAGTTTGATTTGTTGTCACTCCTTTTACGTCTAATGGCATTTAATTGTCTATTTAAATCATCTCTATTATTTTCCGTGCTCTGGCGTGTTCTGCAGTTCTTTCGCATGCGGCCTTTAACACCGCAGTTCCAGCACTTTAGAATTGGTTTCCTTTCACTAATATTCTGCCTCAAAGCATAGAGTTTTCTGGTTAAATAGTCTACCTTATTTTTCGTGCCAAGGTGTATCCTGCAGTTTGTTTCGTACGTGGCCTTCAACACCACATTTCCAATACTTCACAGCCAGTTTGTTCTCACACCTACTCCGTATCAGAGCATTGACGTGTCTGGATAAATCATTTCTACGAGCCATGAGTTAATACACTGGTTCTTGGAATCGCAGGGTTTTCACTGGGTAGTGGTCTCTTGCTGGGCTTCGAATTTCATAGCGCAGACTAAAGCGCTTTTCAGATCTTTGACATGCTCCATTATCAGAGCTTTCTGGATTTCAGGATACCGGATGGCGTCGATGAAGTATTCAGGGGACAGGATTTCCCTTGTTTCTGTCGGGTACCCGAAAAGGCGAGGTAAGACAGCCTTTCAACATCCATGACGAGCTCCTGGAGTGTTTCCGTTGGCGGGATTTTAATGAAGCCAGCTGTAGTCTTTTAAACACTTCTCCCCGAAGCGCAGCTCCAATGCACCGGACAGAGCTGCGAAATCTAGCCTTTGGCTTTCGGGAACAGTCCGAAGGTTATCCACTGCATCTGCCCTCAAAGAAGCGGCGAGATGACAGGCCTTATTCTGGGAATCTCATCCATATGGATCAGTCACTATAGAAAATTGTGTGTTATATACTTGCCGGGAAGTCTTCCCATCATACGTGGATAGCTTGAATGAAGGACCAGTAGGCACAGGCACGGGTAAAATTTTAAACCGTCAGAATTGCTACCTGCCGTCGCTATGAATTTCTTTAAAGTATCAACTTCCTTCAAACCGCAGAAATCCTGTCATCAATTTGTTGTTGGACGGCAGAAACTCTTCCTTCGATTCGTTTTTCCACAACAGCAATTCTCTCTTCCAATCGTACTTTGACAGAGGAGACTGCAATCGATTTGTTGTTTCACGGCTGAAACTCTCTCTTCTACTTGTTCTTTGACAGAGGATACTTTTTCTTCAATTTGTCCAACTTTATTTTCAACAGCATCAATTCTGCCTTCCATAGTCTCGAATTTGTTTTATAATATGCTAGTAATTTCCCTTTTCATTTCTTCTTTACCTGCTTCAATCTTTTCTAGTATGGTTTTCAAACTGGAACGTAAGAATACCAAGAGAGAAGGTAAAGAGTCAAGACGGAATTCAATGCCTCTGTACTTAAGTGTGTAATAAATTCTTCATGAATGCCTTCAGGAAGTATTTTCAGCAACCAATTGATTATGACCAATTAAGCTCTTCAACGTTTCTTCATTTCTCTTAATTTCCGAAGTCCTTTTCAGTTTGACTGCACAAAATTTCACAAAAGATTTAGCAATTCCTTTATGACTTGTCATTTCTCTGCTATTAAATAAAATTGGTTCTTTTCTTTTTCTTGAATCTTACTTGTCAGATTTTACATGAATTTATACTTTTTCGGCCACCATTTTGTAGTCAAACAGAAAAATAAAATCACTCTACGCACTTGCCTTGGATTGGTTGATATTCAGTTTGAAGTTTCAGTTTGGAGATTCTTGGTTTCCAAGCCCTAATAACCTCTATTGTTGTTGTTGTTTCAGCAAGGATTCTTGATTGATCACACTTATTTTTCAAAGTCCGAAGTTCTTCGTTCCAAAAAGACTTAGTGCGTAGAATAGTTTCACACTCCGTCTCTATAATTAGGTTGTAAATTTTTTAGTTTGCCTCATTTAGTAAAATTTCGTCTTCGAAAATATTGTTTCTCTTAACCTTTTTATAATTATTCTTTAAACTTCAACAAATTAGATAGTTTTAAATTACAAGAGTGTCTTGCCTTTATTAGTCAGTAGTCAGAATGACTAGATTTCCAAAACAAGGATCCTCTAAAACATCTCTGTGGACTTGTTGTCTAATATCACAGAACACCAAACTACGTGAGTTATTGATAATTTTCCATTAAAATTCATGTATGAAGGACTATAAGACCCCTGATACACAAGTTCAGATTGATGAGTATCCATAAAACTCCCTAATTCTCTACCAGGGTAATTTTTATCTTTATGTCCTACAACGTGTGTAGGTATTAAATGACCCATTAAAGATCATCGTTTTTTGAAATATTTATAACATCAAAATTTGGCTTACTAGCTGGTGGACTATATAATCCATAAATCTTAAAATGTCTAACATTTTTATAACAATCTATTTTTACAATTTCACTTTACTTCCAGACTTCCCATTTTTTTAAGACTGTAAATCTCTATGTTAGTGCAGAGCAAGCTGTCGTAAATATATTGTACTTTTTAAACCGAAATTCTTTGGCATATGGACGGTCACTTTGCAGTCTTTAAATAGCTAACTTTCATCCTTTACTTTCCTTAGCAGGAAAAGAGAAGCATACATTTTGAAAGTACTATCGATTTTAAAAATGTTCCTATTTCTATATTAAATGTTACTAAATAAAAAAATATGTGCACTGAAAATGCGCTAAATTTCAAAATAACCACAGCTTATTTTACTTAGCGGCGCGGTACAATTGTAGAGCTTGTAATAGCAATTTTGAGTATAATTTTGAATAGAATTAACAAATAAAATCTGAAATTCACTGTAATCTTGCAAAAGACAACAAGGATGATCTTTCATATATAAGCACTAATTTGCTACGTGTTTTTCCCTTGCTTCATAAAGAATGGTAAATGAAATTTTTTCGCTATTTAAGTATCCTTAAATATGACTGCTGGTTGACTGCATCTGTCTGTATGCATCCAATTTCAATGAATTCTGTGCCGATGGACTTTCATTTACGCAAAGCTTATTGTATCCAGTGCCACTGAGTTGTAATTATTTTTTTCATCATTTTGATATATAATTCCTCTATCTAATATAGTGATTTACGTCCTCAAACATTGAATTAATATGTTTTTCTGTCACGGAAGACTCAGAAATTGACCTGGAGTGCAGGTGACGTTAGCTACGCCTCTGAATAGCTTTTGCTGTTAAGGATTCGACTTGCTATAGTTCTACTTCAAGCATCAACTCTGGACATAGCGTATCATAATCTACTTTCTTTTCATATTCTACATATTTTTTGCTTGTGTTTGTTATATTTTCGTATATAACACGCGCAACCTTCGTATTAATTTTATTGCAAATTTTGGACTTCAAGAACTTTCAGTAGCCCAGCAGGAGTCCCATGACTACCGCCACACTCTTGATTGGACAATGCTAGTCTTCTGTCATCGCATCCTCACCCGCCATTAAGATTTCAGAGACAATGCGTCTCAATTTTTTATTATTTTTATTTTCATTGTATTTTATCTTACTGTACGTAACTTTACGTTGGAATAATTGCATGAGCCCTTACGTGTGAGGACCCTCGCGGGATTCATTCCGTGATAAGTTCTGTTAAGAGCGGAATTAATTCCCGTTGTAAACCGAAATACGCAAATAAAGCATCAAAACATTTAGTAGCAGTTAGGAAAAGGAGGAGTATGAAAACAAAGCAGCGTTTTTTGCAAACAACCATCTATTAATACTTTGACAATGGGCTTCGTCAATAACACGCCCACCATTTTTTCTCCATGCACGCAGGAAAAGGGTTTTTTCTCAATGTACGCGCCAGCAGAAATTGGGATCGTTTTCGTAAAAAAGACGTATGTATAATTATTTCAAATATTTCAATATAATTTTTTACAAACTTGTATCTGAGTTCGAAATGTCAAAGGATTGAGACTAAACTGGCCTTCTAAACAAAGAGTTCCCCCTAAGGTCACGACATACAGGTTCCTGACTCGAAGCTCTATCCCAGTATAGTTCTTCAAAGGTTGTCTATTTCTAGATAACAAGATAGCTTAGCTTACCTCTGCATAGCATTGCTTAGGCATTCCTTAAAGGTTATCTATCCCTAGGTAACAGGAAAGCATAGCTTGTATGTGTAGCAGTTAAATGTAGGAGTTGAAGTAATAGCAATAGTTGACGATGAGAGAAATATACCATATGATAATCAATGGAGGCAGCAGAGGAGGATGTAAAATAGTCTGGTTGATGAGAATAAGGTAACTTTGTTTATTTCATAGATATACAAAGGAGGTGAAGTTCGTTAGCAGACCCCGCCTATTTCATTAAAAAAAATTTTTTTTACGTTGCCGAAGGCCATTTTTTTCAGTTTCTTGCAATCTTTAAAAAATTAGCTAAAAAATTAAGATGGCTTGCTGATCACCGAAGCTCAGGACTTCACCTCTCTTTTTATTACAAAGTTATCTCAATTGGAGTAGCTTCATCTTGAGACTTTTACATACGCCAGAACTCTAAACGGACTTAAAGAAACATTCAGACCTAAAGGGATATTCAGGATACTGTAAAGAGCAGGAGTAGTGCATTTCCCACTGCATTCCAGAATAACCATCAAACTTGTGATGGAGATTTAAAATTTGCTTCTTAATAAGGTGCAAGATATGATAGACTCTGGTGATATACTCTTCTGTTCCTTGCTTGTTAAATGGTTTATAAAACATAAACAAGTTAGTGTCTTTAGCCCCATGAAAAGGATAAATAGCTTTTAACGCATCACATTTTTTTTTACTTTTATACGCGATTTACTTGAATAGTCTTACAACAGATTAACTATAACCCCTATAACTGTAACTGATTTTGATTTGATTAACTATAACTGATTTTGTTTTCATCAAATCGTTTGATACGACGGAACTTCAAACCAATGGTAATTTCAAAAAGCAGAATTTTAACGTTTCCATGAAACCTTTTGTAAGTGATGGAAGAAGGAAAATAGTTACATTTGTGTGTGGGTGCTTTTCCTTTTTTAAACATCTGATTTTTCGTCTTTTGTCTACCTGGTATAGAAATGGGCTTTTAGATCAGGTGATGATGATTCAGTGGTTCACAACTTTTTAACACTTTTAACATTTTAACAATATTTTAATGAACTACGTACAGGACGTATTTTTAAGCCACCGCCTTTAACATACACAAACCTTAGTTCTACTCGACAACAACACTGGCATTAGCGCTCTCTAGCGTACTTATTTCAAAATTATTCAACTCCCGGAAACGAAAAGTATGCATTCTGAAACTAGTTCTTGTTTCCAGGACATGCTATTTCTAAAATAAAATATTATCAGTATAATAAAACATTTCTTCTGAAGACTCGAGAGTTTTTAGAAACTAGAATTTTAACATTTCCATGAAAACTTTCGTAAGTGCATTATACTTCCTAGAGGAAAATGGTTACACTTGTGAGTTGGTATTTTTCATTCTTTAAACAGCTTATTTTTCGTCCTTAACATTGCCTTACTGGAAACGAAAAGCATGCATTCTGAAACTAGTTCTGGATCCCAAGACCATAAAATATTATCAGTATAAAAAAAAATTCTGCTAAAAACGCTCTAAAATTACACATAGACAGTGTGCCGGAGCTCATTTTGCGTACTGCTGTAGATCATGCAAAATGCACTTCGTGCAAAATGTGTATTTACACTTTGGGAGCTGAGGAATATGGTTCAGTAAAACCATCGAAACTAGTCACGAAAAATTTGCAAATATAACGCTGACTTTTGATATTTGACTTCTAAATCAGTCTTTGTTCGGCGTGTTATACTTTACGAAAAACATATCCATTAAATAAAAGTTCACCACTTTTATAATATTCTTATTGTGTAATATTTTTTCGAAAACTGTTCTTTTGTTCGTCCTCTCATTTTCTCCTCATGCCAGTATTCAAAGATCCGTTAATATGTTCCATTTAAGGGTAAAAGAAGAGAGAAGGAAAATTTCGGTTTGTGTTTATCACTGCTGAGGTAGCAAATATATGCACTCTTTTTAAAATTACAAGGGTTTCGAAATTCTAACTACAGCTTGCCTTAACGAAGAGTTGGAGTGAAAGTGAATTAAGAGAATGAGTTTTGTATTTGACATTGTTTTTTTCCCGTGAAAGTGTTTTCAGCGTAATCTGCATGCTTGGCGAATTCTTGAAAATTAACTTCAGAATTTGTGTTTTCAGCTGTTTATACTTCTCAATAAAATTTGCATTCTTGTACATAGATTTTGTGTGATTTTGTTGACGTGTATGTGTTTTTGAGACAATATGTCTTACATTTTATTGGCGGATCGGTAGATCAGCATTCGTGCACAGAAGTCTTTACTCCCATATATCGCACTTCTTTTAATAACATCTAAGTATGTAATATTCCGCTAGAAAGACTTCGATGAAGGTGAATAATTATGTGGCATAGTATAGATCTTCGTAATAAAGCAATTATCATGAAAGGCAATTA
>KK119548.1:49461-116568 GCA_000611955.2 Stegodyphus mimosarum | reverse complement strand
AATTGGCATAAAATTGGAAACATCTGGTGTACAGTTCATCTGGTCTTTAGATTTCTGGAGACTTATCTTTTGTTCTCCCTTGGTTTTGGAAAGAAAATTATCCAGAACGTCGTGTTCCTTCATAAGTGAACAACAGCAAATTCTTAAACTGCTACTGCTAATGGCAACTACTGCGGCGTTTCTAGTGATTTCTGCCAGTGAGTGGGTTTTAATCTACGATTTTAGACACTCCATATTAGGCAAGAGGAGACAGGTGTTAACTACCAAGGTGGGCAAAAGAGGCTAAAATAAGGCAGAACAAGTCAGCTGAGGAATTGGGCCTCAAAAAGAAAGCCAAATGGAGGAGAGGGAACAAAAAAGAAGCCTTTTTAATTAAAAGCAATAAAAGGGGGGATACATGATGACTAAATCGCCCTCTGCTTTCCTGAATTTTATGTCATGTCTAGATTTCCATCAAAACAACCAATCGTCCGTAGCTTTAACATCGTCGTGGCCCAGGTATTTTAGCGAGTTCTGCTTTGCATTTTAACACTGGGCAGCTTACTCGCGCAGCTCGTCAGTAACAATGGCAGAACATTGATTAAGGATCTCATCGACGTCTGGATCCTTGCCTTCACTCTTCCGTTTTTTTGAAAGTTTCTCCTTGTCCTTCACATTGTGCCCATTGTTCTCGCAGCTCATTCTCTTGTTTTATCAAGCGGGATATTGCTGTCTTTGCCAATCCGGTAATTTCCACCACCCGACGCTGACTAGTGTTTCGTGGTTGTTGCTTGATATTATCCAGGAAACCAAGTGTTTTCAGCTAACGTCAAGTCCCGTTGTGGCATTTTGGCAGGGAAGGCAAGGCACGCGCACAGTTCACTGATTAAAGTTGTCTGAAGAAACTTTGTTGTTTCTGAGTCAAGATGTTGAGGTCAAGAGGGAACTAAATGCTTGCCATTCAAAGCTTTGGCACTAAAATCCTCCCCAAAGGGTGGTGAAATGATAGCCTTCTCGCGTAAACTTTAATCATGATTGACAGGCGGTAATTCCTTTCAGGTGGAGCCGGACACTGTATTGTTCATTTCCTCGAAAATCGGACACACGTTGGGACCAGAAAATCCGCTACTGACGGCTACTGGAAGCTCTGTTTTAAGAAAGGTCAAAGAAAATGGTGCGCGTGTTCACCTCCCACTGGTTTTGCTCTTGTCATACGGTTTAAGGGATTCCTGACTCTTGATAAAGCATTTTCCTGGGGAGCGCAGCTACAGATCCTCCCATATGGCGCGTACCACCTGTACATCGGCTGTACGCGGCCGACTTGCGGTTTCTGTTTTTTTTCCGCTGTCACGTTTTTTTGTCCGATTAAAGGGAATTTTGGTCCAAATAAGCGAATAATATTAGTCTTATGTACACAGCATTTTTTTCGGTACTTTAGGGTTCTGTCCGAAAAATCGGCTGGTCCTTTTATCCGGTGGTCCAATTAACCAGATTCGACTGTATATGTTTAATAATGCCTGTTTTCAGCATTTCGAAACCTGAAATTAATTCTACACTCTGAAATTGTGGAGAAGAGACACTGTGAAACTGAGCCCTATGTGTAGTCCCTTTAATTGGCAACATGGCGTATGTTAATGTTAGAGTGGGTTAGTATAAAAACCATCATATACTAAAATGTATTTTGAAACTATCGTTACAAAATGTGGATACGAAAATTATTTCGAATTGATAAAACAGTAAAGAAATCGTGGAGAGATAAATAAATAATTAATAACTGAAATTAAGAAAACGAGATTTTCAGTATAATGTCAATAGCATTCTGATTCACATGTTCGTAATGTACTATGACATCGATAATGATCCTTACATTGGTTACGATAATGCTCTGATATTCTCTCTCTGTCTCTAATAAAGTTCGAGTCAGCTATCCTCAACCTTTTCCAAATTATATTTAATGGTTGTGACAATTTTAGGAGTTGTTGATTAGTAGCCTGATGCATTCCAAATCCACTCCCTGAAAAGATCATGATATCCTAAATAAAAAAACAAGGTTTCCTTTGAATATTATTTCGATTATCTTAGAGCAATGGAGTTTAGTTTCATAGGTATGCAAATATCTGGACATTGTACTTAATTATCTTTCTTCGCTATCGCAATAGCAATAGATTTTCGGCAGGCCGCTGGAACGTATGACTACCAAGAGAGATTCTAAAGAGTCAAGAGGAAATTCAAGGCACCTATACGTAAATTTTTAATGCAATTCTGCATGAATGATACCAGACCAAGACTCATCTTCATTTCTTTGCTTCTCAATAGCAAATTTCAGTTCTCTTGCAGAAAATTCCATACAAGAAATATTTTCATGAACCAAATTATTGCGATCAATTAACCGCTTTAACGTTCCTTCACGTCTCTTCATTTCTGCAGACGTTTTCTATTTGCCTGCATAAAATTTCAGGAAATTCCTTTATCAATTGCGAATTAAATAAAATTGGTTCCTTTCCTTGTTCTTGAACAGATTTTACATGAATTTTTGCATTTTTTATCATAATTTTTGTAGACAATAATAGAAATAAAAGTACTGTACCCGCTTTTACTGGATTCTTTGATATTCAATTTCAAGACTCTTGGGAAGACACTCCAAGTCCTAAAACATCCATTCTTCTCCTGGTTTGAGCAAGGCTACTTGATTAATCACGCTTTCTTTTCACCGTCCCAAGTTCTTCGCTCCAAAAAGGTTAGGTTAGGTTATTCAATTATGGCAAAGCTCACGAGGGCTATCTGCCTAAGGGGAGGGATGCCTTCGTGGAGGACTTTCTAAGGGAAACTGGCTCGTATACACGTTACACATGGGGAAAACCACGAAAACGCCCATGCAGCCAGCCCGTTCGCGGGATTCGAACCTCGGACCGAACTACCAGTGTTCAGCGTCTTTACCGCTCGGCCGCTGGTGGGCCTCGCTCCAAAAAGAATCATACACTTTGTGCTTAGTGCATTCTACGTGCCGTCTGTATAATTAGGTTGCAAATGTTTTGCTTTGGCTTATCTAGGCAAATTTCGTATCTCGCTCTTATGCTTTTTTGTAAATATGCTTTGAAAGTTCGATAAATCTGCCTTTTCAAAATTCCCATAGATTCTTGCCTTTATTCGTTTATGAAAGCTTTGGTCCTGATGGACTTGAATAGTAATCAGAACGGCACGTTTTCCAAAACTAGGATCCTCTAAAAACTCTCTTTGAATCCGTTGTCTGATATCAGAAGACACCCAAACTACATCGAGATTTGATAATGTTCTATTATAATGCAGAGACGAAAGACAGTAGGGGCCCTGATACACAATTTCAGATTGACAAGTATTCATAAAACCACAGTAATTCTCTACCAGGATAATTTTTTTTTATCCTACGATGTGTTATGGCATTAAAATCTTCCTTAACGATCTCCATTTTGAAATATTTTTAACATCAAAATTTGACTTATTACCTGCTCGTATATAATGCACAAATTATATGTATTATATCATGCATAAAATATATGTATTATATCATGCATAAACCTCCATAATGCATAAATCATTTGAAGATTTATAACAATCTATTTTTACAATTTCAGTTTTATCTTCCATATTTCGCATTTTTTTACTGTAAATCTCGATGTTAGTGTAGACATAGCTGTCGTAAATGCATGACCCTTCATGAACTGAAATCCATTTGCATGTGGAAGGTGACTTCGCATTGTTTAAGTGTCTAAACTTTCATCCTTATCTTTCCTTCCCAGGAAAAGTGAAGCATGCATTTTGAAACTGTAACCGGTTTCCCAATTGCTCAATTAATCCTACTAAATAAAAATTCTTGAAATCCATACGTAACAGGATATCACAGATTGTGTCTGTAGCAATTAAATGTAGGATAATGTAGGATAATCAATAGTTGTCGATCTACGAAATATATAATTTGATAAGCAGCGGAGGGAGGTGAAGATGCGAAAAAATCTACAAAATAGATGGAAAATAAAGTGAACTTTGGGACAACTCAAGAATATGCAAAAGGGGCAGAGTTCGTACACACACATCACCATTTTGTTAGGGAGCTGGGATATTTGTGTTTCCCGTATTCGCAAAACTAAATAGAGCTAAAAAATTGCCTTTTGATGCAGATTTCAAATTTGCTTTTTAAGTGTAGTAAATGCGTTTTCTTAAATCTAATCTTGGTGGTTCAGTGATTCATAAAGCTTTATACATTTTACATAATTTTTAATGAACTATATACAGAACGTATTCTTAGGCCGCCGCCTTCAACAGAAGCAAACTTTCTTCTCTACATTAACATGGGCAACAGCGCCCTCTAGCGTTTTTCTACCTTCAAATTATTCAACACTCCCCACCTGAACTCGGTGGAGAGTTCATCTTTCAGTAATATTCTGAAACAATCAACTAATATTTCGACAGTTAATCATAGAAAATTGGTTAAATATGACAAACAAGCATGCATAAATATAAGCATATAAATTTTACTAAACATTAAATGTTACCTATCAGAGATATCAGGAAATCAAACCTAAAAATAAAAAATACAAATATTAGTTAAGTTCCATATTATACAACAATTGTACAGGCCTTTTTAAAGTACCAGTAGGTGTTTTGATTATACAGGATCTTACTTTACCATCTCTGCCAGGCATTAATTCCAAAATTTTACCTATCGTCCAGAGATTTCTAGGAAGTTTATCGTCATGAATCAAGACAATATCATTGATTTTAAACTGTGATGCATTCGAGTTTGGAGGACAAATATTGGCAGATCTCAAATTCAAAAGATACTCCTTTCTCCAACGCTTCCAAAAATGACTTAAAATATCTTGATGGTATTTATATCGTTTGATAATTGAACTTCTTGATTCAGTCACGTTATCTGGTGTTATTTTATTACCAGGTAGAGATAGCAATCGTCTACCAACCAGAAAATGAGAAGGCGTTAGTGGAGAAGGTTCACTGGGATCGCTAAATACGTAGGTAATTGGTCTACAATTAATCATTGCCTCGATTTCAATGAGCACTGTTTCAAGTTCTTTAACAGTAAGGGATGATCGACCAATAACCTTGCGTAAACTGGATTTTATGGTTCGTACCATACGCTCCCAAAACCCTCCCCACCATGGACTCCTCTCAATAATAAATTTCCAATTAATGCCTCTAGCAGAAAACAGTTCTTTCACAGATGAGTCACTCAAAATTTTAAAAATACGTTTAAGTTCCTTATCAGCCTTTATAAAAGTCTTGGCATTATCGGAATACACGGTGGTACACAGTCCTCTTCGAGCTAGAAATCTACGGAAAGCTAGTAAAAAACTTTCAGTGCCCAGATCAGTTACAATCTCTATGTGTAAGGCACGAGTAACTGCACACGTTAGCAATAGCATGTAAACTTTACATTGGCTATCTTTCGTATAAAATGGGCCTGCGAAGTCTAACCCGGTCACAGCAAATGGAGGCGACTCTTGGATTCTGTCCGGAGGAAGTGGAGCGATATCCTGTACCCCAGGACGAGCATTATAACGTCTGCAGATCAGACATTTGGTGATGACAGTCCTAACACGTTGCCTTCCTTTTATGATCCAGTATTTGGCTCTGATCTGAGTTAGCGTCGAATTAACTCCAGCATGGAATACCTTTTCATGCGAGTCCATGATGATCAACTCGGTGAACTTGCATTTAGAGGGTAACAGAATAGGGTGTTTTAAATTCTCGTGACAGTCTGCAAATTGAATGCGACCTTTCAATCGTAGAACCCCCTCCTCATCAAGCTTTGGATTAAGGGAGTATATAGAAGAATCGAGAATTGTTTTTCCATTTGCTAGCTTAGTTATTTCCACTTGATACAATTCTCGTTGAGTGATTTTTACCCAATAAAGTTCTGCTGCTTCAATCTCAGACGCATTTAAAGGTCCATTTTCTGTAGACTTTTTCAGAAGCCTCCCAATAAATCTTAACATGTAGGCAGTAATTCGGAGTAATTTTCGTAAAGAACTGAATTTTCCTATATCCAAAATTGGGGATTCGTTTCCAATTACGGGTGCAATCAAAGTAACAGCTTTTCTTGACTCTAACGATTCTGAATTTGGTTGTAGTTTCTTTTGTTTCGGAAAGTTTTCAATAGGAAAACGTAACCAGTGTGGCCCATGCCACCACAAATCATTCTTAACTAGTGCCTGAGCACTAATTCCTCGAGTCAGTAGATCTGAAGGATTTTGTTTCCCTTCGCAGTGGTTCCACCATTTTGTGCGGCATATACCTTGTATTTCCGTAACACGATTGGCAATAAATGGTTTCCAGTTATTTGGCGAACCTTTAATCCAAGTAATGGCGATTTCAGAGTCACTCCAAAAGTAAACATTCTCAATTAAATCACCAAACAATTTCTTTAAATATTTATACATTCGAGCAGCCACGAGTGCTCCCATCAACTCTAAACGAGGGAGAGTGATTGATCTTAAAGGTGCAACCCTGCATTTTGACATGATAAAAGAAGTTTTAATTTCTGAATCATTCGTACAATATCTGAAGTATGCGATAGCCCCATATGCTTTAAGACTAGCGTCCGAAAATAGATGAAGGCTTACATTCTTTGGATCATCATCAAAGAAATTTCGCTGAATCGATATTTCAGTTAAATCACAAAGTTCATTCCTCCAAATGTTAAATTTGTCCTTAATTTCTGCAGGAAGGACCTCATCCCAGTCAGCACCAGAACGCCAGATATCTTGAATAATGATTTTCGACCGAATAACAAAGGGTGCAATAAATCCAAATGGATCGTATATTTGGGCGATACTTTGTATAATTTTCCTTTTCGTAGTAAAATCATTCTCTGTAGAAAAGTCAATTAAATTTTTTAAATTTAACTTTATACTGTCCTCAATGGAATTCCAAATCATGCCCAAAAAATTTGATTCACTAGTTAATTTGTTATCTAATTCCTTTATTCCATTTAAGACCCATAAATCATTTAATGCTTTAGAATTAGTTCTTAATTTTCTGAAATTCATCCCAGCATCCTTAAATATGTTAACCGCATCTGCAGATAACCGATATGCATCTTCAACCGTTCCTGCTCCGAAATACAGATCATCAACATAGATAGAAGAGTTTAACATTTCGAAACTGTCCGGCATTTTATCTTTATATTTCCGAATATGATATTTTATAGTAGCAGCCAAAATGAAAGGTGATATAGTCAAGCCGAAAGCTACGCGACACATTTGCATAATCTTAAAAGAGTCATTATTTTCAGCAAACCAAAGAAATTTTAGAAATTGTCTATCACCTTCTGCAATTCCTATCATCAAAAAGGCTTTTTCAACGTCTCCACAAAACGCTATCTTAAATTTACGAAATTTTAACATGACGTCTAGTATATTGGGATTTAGATTAGGTCCCGATTCAAGGCAATCATTTAACGAATTCGTGTTCACAGCTCTTGAGCTAGCGTCATATACAATTCTTACATTAGTGGTTTCACTAGATCGTATCACTGCTTGGTGCGGCATAAAATATCCCAAATTTGTATCATTATTAGGACATTCCTCAACAATTCCTTCTAATATCTGGGTTTCAATTATTTTTTTATATTCCTTAAAGGTCTCCGGAGTTTTACTTAATTTATTTTGAAGGTTCACGAATCGTTTCTTTGCTACTTCAAAATTATTTCCTAGATTATTCGGAGTGCATTTCCAGATTAAATTTGCCTCATATCTACCATTTTTAAACTGTAAATTTCTTTCAAACTGGTCTATTATTTCGCAGTCAATATCGGAATATTCATTAGAATCATTAATTCCCATGTGTTCTAATTCCCAAAAACCTCTTAAATCTTTTAACACAACAGTGTTTGTCATTATCGCTAAATTTTCAGAACAATTTTTATTGGTTTTATTTTTCTCGATTCCTGCAGCCACCCAACCAAACATAGAACTGACTGCGTACAGTCCGTCAGATATTTTAATTCTTTCGCAATAAACAACATTCCAGAATTCATCCCCTCCAATTAATATTTCAACATCTGTGTTATTTCTTCCAGAGCAATCGGCGATCTGCAAACCCAAACGCTCCATGAAGTCTGCAATTTGCTTACTAGGTACATTGATAGGCGCCGAGGAAATAACATCCGAGATCAAACATTCAATTTTTATTTTATTATTTTGTTTCCAATTCCTAATTTCTATTTCAACGACCGGATAGGAATGATTTATTGCCTTAGTTGCACCAAATGAATAAACAGAAAGTCTTTCATAACGGATTGGAATAAGTTTTAAATAGTCGGCCAATTTTTTCGTTATAAAAGATCTGTGACTGCCTTGATCGAGAATTAATCTAGTTAATTTTGATTTATATTTAGAACAAGCATAAACTGAACAAGTTTGTAATAATATTTCCCTGGCATTACAGTCATTATTATTATTACATTGAGGAACAGACGTAATCAGTTTTAAATTTTGAACTCTATTTCTTTCCTCAGAATTCAAAGTCAGAGATTCAGTTTCGTTTTCGGAATTTAGTTCTGACTTTTTGTTTACAGGGGATTTATTAGTACAAATTGATTCATTGTGATACATTCCGCTACATTTATTACACTTAGTTTTATTTCTACACATTTTTGATGTATGAAATTTTTTAAAACAAGAATAGCATCGGTTTTCGGATCTTAGTTTCTTTAATTTATCAGGAACATTTACTTCGCATTTAAATGACTCGTGCAAATTATTACAGAAGATGCAATTTCGGTTAACAGCAGTATGAAATGCAGCCGTGGGTGTATTTTTTACATATTTTCTAGTTTCATGTTTTGATTGCTCGAATCGCGGAGGTGCATGATTTTTTCTTTCATTTAAGACTAAATTTGAAACTTCTCTGCATTCTATTTCTGTTTTAATAAATTGTGTTAGCTCCGAAACTTCAACTTTATCTTTCGATCCCCTTTTCCGATTAAATTCCAAAACTAAATCGTCCGGAATTAATTTTAATAATATTGGAATTAGTAAATGGCCATATGAGCCAGAAGTTACCTCTAACGCTTCCAAATTACGTATCGAAACTTCTAATTCGTCATACAATTTACGTAAAGCCTTTACGTTCGCAGAATTTTTAACGGCTTCTAAATTGAGAATTTTATTCATGAATGAATTAATTATCAGGTCTTTTCGCCCATATCTCTCTTTTAGTGAAGCTACACACCTATCATAATTACTTTCTGTTAATTCAAAGCCTGAAACAATATTCGAAGCTTGTCCTGTTAGGAATGTTTTTAAATATGCAAACTTTTGTATTTTTGAGAGCGTTTCGTTTTTATCTATCGAAGTTTCAAAACTATTCCAAAATTCATGCCATTGTTTGGGGTCTCCCCAAAATTTATCAATCATTAATTTTGGTAATTTCAGCGTACTATTTCCACTAGAACTGGAACTTATCTGTGAAATTCCATTACCACTAGACTGGTTTAAATCAGAATTTTGGGAATTCTGCGCTGGCGGTACTGTGGTAACCTCATCTAGAAATTGCTTAATTTGACTACAAGCAATTACACATTTGTCACTATATTCTTCACTTAAACTATAATCTTCTTCAATTAAGTTAACATCAATTAACTCTTGTATTTCATCGTCAAGCTTTCTCAGTTTATTTTTCTTTTCGATTAATAATTCATGCAATTCCCGTAATTCTTTTTTCGAATTTTCCTCAACTTCAATTTTTAATTTATCTTCAATCAGTTTAATTAACTTTGTAACAGACGATCTCAATGAGGAACGTTTACGTTTCAATTTCTCTAACTTATCTTCCATTTTATTTAATTTAAATACACCCAAGACAGCAATAATATTTACTAATTTACTACAAATAATCACTAAATAATTAATTTAAGATTTCCCTACCTCAATTTGGAATTCCATTGTCCCTTGCATATGAACTTTCCATCTTGAATCCAAATCGAAAGTAGATAACTTCATTCCACTTTTTGTTTTGAACACACAAAGGCTTCCTAAATCAAAGCTTTTCGCCGCATGCACCATGTAGTAAATGCGTTTTCTTAAATCTAATCTTGGTGGTTCAGTGATTCATAAAGCTTTATACATTTTACATAATTTTTAATGAACTATATACAGAACGTATTCTTAGGCCGCCGCCTTCAACAGAAGCAAACTTTCTTCTCTACATTAACATGGGCAACAGCGCCCTCTAGCGTTTTTCTACCTTCAAATTATTCAACATTAAGAAAGCCCAAGAAATGACAGACTCTGTTGATTTGTGTTTTTGTTCCCTGCTGGTTGAATAATTGCTTAAATGGCTTCAAAACATTAAATATTTTCTCTGTAATTCCTTGATAAGGTAAAATAGCTTTTAACTCACTCTAATCTCATTTTGTTCCAACTTCCATACTGGATTTATGTGAACAGTGTTACAAGAGATAAGTAGAATCACCGACAACAAATTATCTGATATGACGACACTGCAAAGCAATAGCAATTTCAGAAAGCAGAAATTTAGCTTATGCGTACGTGAGTACTTTATTTCTTGAAATGTCTCATCCGTCATCCTTGACTTCGCCTTCCTGGAAAAGAAGAGCATGTAATGTGAAAGAAGTTCTAATTTCAAAATCCTGTTATTGCTCAAATAAAATATTATTAGTACAAAAAATATTTTTGCTGAAGACGAATTAAAATTAGAGAAAAATAACGTACTGGAGCTTATCTTAAATAGTATTCTTGGCCAACTTCAGAACAAGTGATAGCAAATTTTATTACTATCTGCAATGAAGACTTATAAACAAACGTTAAACTTTTCGCAGCATGAAAGAAGAATGTGACTGAACTTTTGATTTTAAAAATGAAAATAGATAACTTTAATAAGCGATCACCAGTGTCATAAGAAGAAACGCGGTGTAGTATATTTTCCAAAATGGTACGATTTGAGTAAACTAACCAGCACCCTCAGCAACCTGTTAAAGATATTGCTTTTAACGGTGATCTAAGTAAAAAGTATGGTGTATGTTTTCTCAAGTACTTCGAAGAAGTCTTTCTTCAATTGTGCAGGGTGATTGTAATTAAAGTTGCAATTCGAACTTGCTCTAACCGTAAAACTGTAAGTCAGAATGACATGTTATTTTACCAGAACAATATTCAGGTAATGGAATTTTGTTTGGAGAAGGAAAAAATAATTTCAAAATATACGGATAGTGGCGCTCCCAGGGTTCAGAATTGCTGTTGGTATGCAAATTACTAGGACATTGCATGCATGGCTAAGATAAAAATGCAGAGTACTAATGACATACATAAAATTTTGTTTGAGGGCTTCATCATGACTCTGACGAAGAAGGATCGTGCGCTTCTCGTGAAGCTTCTCTGTCAGAATGGTGACTGTGCATTAACAGCTATTAAAAAGTTCCGGACGTTAAAAGGCATAAAATCCGGACCAATGACCACATATGGCCTGCGGAAAATGATAGAAAATTTCGATGAGACCGGTTCATTTGTCGTGAAACGAGGGGAAGGACTAAAACCAAGCAGCAGCGGCAGTGGAAAATGTAGGTACAGCGTTACAACAACGGACAAACAGTGATGAAGGCGTCAAATGTGCACGGGGAATTGGCCGAGTGTGAGATATGTCTATCAGTACAGTTCGTAAAGTCCTACGGAACATCTTGCGCTGTTATCCGTATAAGATAACTCACGTACAGCAGTTGCTATCTCCTGACCTGGAAACACGTGAATCGTTTGCACTACAGTTTCTTGCCCGGATGGAAGTGGATAATGACTAGCCTTGGAATATTCTGTGGTCTGACGAAGCTCATTTCCATTTGCAAGGTTCTGTTAATACGCAAAATTGCAGGATATGGTCTACCGACAATCTATTCCGGCTACAGTCATTACCTTTTCATTCTGAAAATGTCACTGTGTGGTGCGGAATAACGGCAGGGTTTGTCGTCGGTTCGTTCTTCTTCGAGATCACGCCTGCGGGTCGCATTACCTGTATCGTTATGGCAAGTGGTATGAAGCATTTTTGCCTAATCATGTCCTTCCGGCACTTCAACAGCGCCAATGTGTGGATCGCATAATATTTATGCAAGATGGCGCTCCTCCGGACATTGCTACTCCTGTGAAGCAGCTACTGATCTCTCTTTTCGGAGATAATAGAATCATAAGCAGCTATTTTCCAACAGCTTGGCCGCCACGCTCGCCCGACTTAAACCCGTGTGACTTTTGGCTTTGGGGATATTTGAAGAATGTTGTTTACAGTGGGTGCATTGCGAATCTGGCCAACTTGAAGGCAAGCATCACGCACCACATTCATAGCATCAGCACAGAGGGCAGGATTTTCTAGACAGGCGTCGACATTTCCATGCGAAGGCCCCTTTCGCTGCCGAATACTTATGCCCTCAGAGTTTGAATGCAGTTCGTTGTTCTTAAAGACCAAGGAAAGAATGTATTTTTTAGAAAGTCCAATCCAAGTATGCAAGGATCTGTAATATCTTCCAGATAAGCCATGTGATTGCAGGCGGCATTTCCAAACGTGATGATTAAGTTTATTTTCCCTTCAATTTCGAATTTATCACCAGACGTAATCTGAAGGGTAACAGAGGATAGCAACCAAATGAGTTTATCTTTAAACTATTAACCTAAATTTTTCCTAAAGGTGGGGACATTGACTGCTGTGTCGATGGTCATATTGCAAAGAGCTCTATTGATATGGTCATTGATGAATACTCCGTGCACCCCCATGAAGCGTGGGGATGACAGGGCTTAGCTTGAGAATCCCATCCATTTACGTCCGCCACTATGTTTGTTATACGTTTGCCAGGAAGTCTTACCATCGTATGTGGATAGAGAAGAGAAGCCGCTCTGTGTAAAAATTTAAAAACCTCAGAATTGCTTCCTGCTGTCGTTATGCACTTCTTTAAGGTGTCAACTTATTTGGCAACTGCAAAAGAAACTATATCATCTGTTTTATGTTCGATTTGCTGTTGGATGGCAACAGAAAAACCTATCAACTTATCATTCGATTCGTTGTTGCACGGCAGAAGCTCTTCCTTCGATTCGTTGTTCCAGAGCAGAAACTCTCTCTCCTATTCCTTCCTTGAATGTGTCCACTTTATTTTGAACAGCGTCCATTTTGTCATTCTTAGCCTCAAATTTGTTTTCTGTTATGCAGGCAATTTCTCTTTTCATTTCCTCTTCACCAGCTTTCATCTCTTCTTTTACAGATTTTTCCATAATTTCTTTTCCGACTTTTATCTCTTCTTTAACGGGTTCTTCAGCAGCTTCCGTCTTTTCTTAGGCAGCTTTCATATCTTCTTTAACGGAGATGATTGTTCCTTCCATCTTTCCTTGGAACGCAGCAAAGGCAGTCAGGACCTGTCTTAGTTGCACATCCATCGCTCATGTCACTCGCATTTAATCTCACTCATGACACCAAAACGTGTTGTGACATACGCGTTCGTATTATATTGAACGCACGCAGGCAAAATGATATGCTAATAAAATTCACGATTTTTATCAAATGAAACACTTATAAGTTCTGGAATTTTCCACAAAAATACCCACACAGGAGTTCACAGTATCGCAGAGTACAATCAGTATTCACACATCAAACTACTAAGAACGTTAGACGCATCGTAGTGTAAAGCGCACCTAAAGAGAAAGGTTTTTTTTCCAAATTCACTCTGAACTAAGGACTCACAACAATAAGTAAACAACTAACTGAAAGCAGATGCTCTCTCCAGCTTTAAATTGTTTTCGCCGAGATGTTTCTAATACATGTTTTCTGTTTTCGAGGAGCTTCTCGAAATTACTAGACACCAATACGAGGGTCGAATTGCGGTTACGGTACATAGTTGTCAATTACATTTATCCAATTACAATACCTATTACAGTGATAGGACCAGACCAAAATGTAACCAAATAGTCGACAGGTTTGCCGATATCTGGCCAAATTGTGCGGGAAATAATTCCCCAAAACCGTTGCGAGCTTGAATACAATTGCAAATATAATTGCACTAAAATCATCTATCTATGTGTTTAAATTAATCAGGCATTTGAGAAGAAGAAAATGTTATTTTTTAACCTACTTCTTATAACCCTAGAAATGCCATATATTATTTAGTTACAGCTGAATAAATGTGATTTATGCTTGAGTATGCATCCTATCATTAATGGATAAATCCCTCACACCAGTAAAATTTCGGAGACTTAACTGCGTGCTGGGTGCACAAAAGGTAAGCTAAATTTTGCTATCTTTATTCTTCACTATGCTCAAAATTCGTAACAGTATATCAGTCACCAAATATTATTTTTAAGAGCTCGCCTGGGATGGAACTCACGACCACGTAAAATGTTGCTGTTTAATACCATTGGGCTTCCAAGGCGAATTCAATCGCATCGTTCTTGGTTCGTATGTTTTTGTAATTATCATATAAGGCTTTTAATTTGAAAATTATTTTCTTAAAGTCACTGAAAGTTACTGACGTGCAGCTTGATTCTTAAAGTTTATCATCATTTTTTGTGGCAGCTAGAACGGTAACGTACAATTTTCTTTCAGTAATATTTTTATTGATTGTTGAATCTATCGTGCGTGGCGTGGCATTTTCTGTGTTCTTGCTATTTTCCTCTTTTTTTATGGTGATGGAATAGTTGTTCTCTTCTTTTAATGTATAAAATGCTATTGTCAGCGTGAGGACCAGCGCAGAGCACACGTTCGGCCGCTATCTCATTTTTACTTGTATGAGACTCTCGTATGATCTATGCCATGAGAATCAAAACACATCACACACAGAGATTTGTTGAACAAGCTGTCTGTGTGTGCCCATATCTCTGGCAACTGGAGTATTGGACAAGGCCAATTCCAAATTCTTATATTATAGGACGGTTAGGCCAACTCCTATATATAAGAATTTTGACTCTCATGTCTTATGTTACATGTCTTGTTAAATGCTTAAGTTTATACATTTTCTTCTCTTCTGGATTTTTGGGCGTTTCTACGTAAAAAACACGCAATAATGTTCGATTTCTCATTCCTTGTAACTAATGACATTTAACAACTGGAACATTTAAAATAAGCAAATGACATTTAACAACTGGAACATTTAAATTAAGCAGCTCGTGTTTTATTCGTCAGCAGGCATATTTGCTATCGGATCTTTATGACAGTTTTAATATTTTTCTTCTTATTAAGGAGGGAGGTATGAAAGGAGGTTCTTATTAAGGAGGGAGAGAGGTCCGTGCTTCGAGTCCCAGCCAGAGCATTGGACATTTGTTTCTTCTCCTGCTTGAAAAATACTTAAGATCTCTACAGTGGCACCCGAACTAAAACCGTTGGCGGATGATAATTCTCCATCACCAGGATTTGGCGACTGGGTCCCCTAATCCCCAGTCGCCCTTTAAAAGTGTGAGTATATAACGTATTTCTCTCGCTTTCTTAGCATGCCTTTGTGCTGCATTGGTCAGCACGCTTGGCGCGTATTCGAGAGGTCCGTGGTTCGAGTTCCGGCGAGGGCATTCCTCATCTTTCATCTCTCCTGCTTCTAAATAACCTAATGTCTCTATAATGTTACGCATTTGTTAGGGTACTTCGATTTCGATATAGCAGAAATTCACTGCGCACTGGAGTGATATACAGTGTTCATTAAGAAATTGGAAAATCGTCAGCAAACATTTCAGCTGTTACTCTTTTCAAATTGACTTGGAAGTTAGCGCTGGCACTCAGCGAAGCGTATGTGTATAAGAAGATTCTGACACAGCAGTAAAAGAAGATAAGAGGGAAAAAAGATTAATCCTCGCATTTCAGGCAATGCGATTTTAAAATGTAATAGAAACAAAATTAGGAATAAATGAATTGTGTTAATGTATGCAGTTACTAGCGAACGAAAGTGAAATAGAAGTTACTGATTTACGACATTCGTTTAAGGAAAATACGCTTTGCTCGCTTACATGATATGCTGCATGAGTAGACTTTTGTAAGACATCAGTACAATCTATAAATTATTCACCAGTTGAATAGTTGATAAAACTTTTATATTCTGATGTGTTCATTTTCTTTTTTACTGCACCCATATAACTATGGAAAGACTGATCGAGTTCTACAACATTCGAATTAACGAATTAGAACAAACTAAAGAACAAAATGGTGAGTTCACGGAAATTGAGAGCAAGTTCTATACTTTTCTCATCAGTTCACTAGACATGATAAAGGTTTTTAAAGAACAGCACACATCATGTCAGGATATTTCTCAAGTTACACAAAACCAAAGCACATGCACACAAGCTGCTAATACTTCCTTTTCAGATAATGACAGGGGCAGAAGCCCTATTAAATTGCATGAAGATTCTTCAACATGCACAGATGAGGAACTTCCCTTGATAAAGCTCTTAGCTCTGATGATGAGGCTCCTACGAAGCGTAGAGGAGACCAAACTATCAGGCACAGAAATCCACGTCAGGCTGCTAAGAAAATTAAATTAACGCAATTAACCTCACCCACTATTACCAGCGACTCACAAAATATCAGGACTACTAGTAATACCTCAAATGTGGGCACAAGCAATGCAGATAAGAAAACCATCAGTAAAACTACCAGTGAACAAGCGGATAATCCGCATATGGACACCACTAATGATGAGGACGATACTTCTGACAATACCAAGAATAATTCTGACAACAATAAGGCGTCAGCATTAAAATCTAACCCACTCCCACCCATTATACTTAAGGAAAATAAATTTACTTATAGTAAATTACGTAAAATACTCATGCAACAAAAATACGACTTTATTGGTCAAACTATCCCAAAGGGGATTAAAGTCACTACTTCTGATCCGGACAGCTATAGAGGGATTGTAAGAACACTCAAAGAGCTTGGGGTGGAACACCATTCGTACATTCTCCCCCAAGATAAAAATCTCAAAGTTGTGATAAAAGGACTATTACGTACTACTGAAATTGAGGAAATTAAAGAAAATTTAGATGCTTTAAACTACACTGTTATTGATTTAAAACAGATGACCAGACGCAGGAATGGAGAAGTCACTCAACTCCCATTATTTCTATTGACACTACCAAAAACGGTGGAATCAGGGAAAATCTACTCGGAAAAATTTTATGCGGATTAAAAGCCACTTTTGTTGAATATAAGGGTCGACAAGGCCCTATTCAATGTTTTAAATGTCAAGGTTTCAACCACACGCAGGCTGGTTGTAATTACCAACCTCGCTGTGTGCGTTGTGCACAAAATCATGAATCCCGAGATTGCCCGGATAAAAACAAACAAGATAAGCCGTTATGCTGCGCGAACTGCGCTGAGAATCATACATCGAGCTTCAAAGGATGTGTGAAGTTTCCCAAACGTAAAGAGGAAAAACAAAAAACGTATACAAGCAGAGTTATCGAGGGAAAATCCTACGCACAGGCGTTATAGTCGGGCACTTATAATAAAACTATCAGCGAGGCTAAAAAGATATTTTGGATCTGGCAGAGTTAGTCTCTATCATTAAAATGCACGTTTTATTCAAATCACCCAACAAATTAAACAGGCCAACAACACTAATCAGGAAAATTCTTCAAATATACATACATGTAATGGGCCATCACAAACTAACTAAAGCTCCAATACAAATCATGATCTGGAATGCGCGAAGCATTCTCCCTAAGCTACAGGAGCTCCAGAACTTTCTTAGTACTTATGACATTGACGTTGCAATGATCACAGAGACGCACGATAATCCCTGTAATCGCATGAATTTAGCGAACTATAGATGTTATCGCTGTGATAGACTCAGCCACAGAGGTGGAGGTACAGCTATTTTTGTCAAGAACTCTCTACAATCTTGCTATATCAGTGAAGACAGTAGAAACGGCCACGAATTAATTACTGTCTCAGTCTCATTGCCTGCATTTGGCATAGTGTATTTTAGTGCCATGTACGATCCTCCTAAAAACTCACTGGATGAGAACCTTTTAGCAGATTTACTCCCTACAGACAAGCCAGTTATTCTTGCTGGCGATTTAAACGCTAAAAATGTCGAATGGAACTGCGGGCGGACTAACAGTAATGGCAACACGTTACTTAATTTTATTAACAATCATCCAGTATACTTCTATGATCCCTCAGAGTTTGCGTATCTTCCTAACCATGTTAGTAGAGGGGACATCCTTGACGTTCTGATTTCTACTGCCTCTGTTCCCATTTACTTAGAGACAAAAATGGAACTGACTTCTGATCATATACCTGTAGTCGCCACATTAGGCACGAACAAAATTTCTGATACTAAATTTATTAAAAGGACGGACTGGAAGATCTTTAATGAATTTCTCGTCAATAACCCGCCACTTATAAAATCTTTGAAAACAACTTCAGATATTGAACTTGCTGTGGACTCCCTCACTAGTAGAGTTCAAAGTGCATATAACCATGCAACAAAAAACCTCCCAGTGGAGCAAAATCCTGAAATTCTCCCCCAATACATTAGACAACAAATCAAAGACAGGAATAAGCTTTGTAAAAGTTGGAACCTCACGTGGGACCCAAATACTAAGAAGGAATTAAATAAACTAAACCGACTCATCAAGAAAAACATCATTAATCATAGAATTGAAAGATGGAATGAAAAAATTGAAAGATTTAATGAACCTGGAAATAACTTCTGGACCTTTGCCAAAAAACTCAAGCGCACTCCAGTTTGCAATAAACCTATTACTAATTGCTCTATCATTGCTCTTACGGATAAAGAGAAGGCTTTAATTATGGCTGATCATTTAGAAAATCAATTCAAGCCGAACAATTACCCCAGTGATCCATTATTCACTTATGATGTGAGATACTGCATCCAAGACTATCTTAACGGCCCTTCGGCTCGCTACAAGACTGGTTTTACAACACCCAAGGAAATTATTGAAATTATTAAAAAACTTAAAAACCGAAAAGCGCCAGGATACGGTGATATTAATAATATTATGATTAATAATTTACCTCTTAACATCATTACTAAATTCACTAGTATTCTAAACGCCTGTCTGGATAAATCCTACTTCCCCAACAAATGGAAAACTGTTAAAATTATTTTAATACCAAAACCAGGCAAAGATTGCATGACTCCCGAAGGATATAGGCCAATCAGCCTACTGCCCGGATTGGCAAGATATATGCAAGAGTAATTCTCCGCAGAATGGAACAGTATATTGCAAGACTTCCTCCGGAACAATTCGGATTCAGAAAAGCATTATCTACTACTAAACAACTAGTCAGATTAGCAGAATTTATTGGTCCAGCCTTATACAATAATCAGAAAGTTGTTCGCCTCATGCTGGACGTGGCGAAAGCTTTCGACCGCGTCTGGCATGAGGGGTTTATTTTCAAGCTCATTTCACTGAACTTTCAAAGAGAAATGATTCAACTGATATACTCTTTTATTAAGAACAGAAATTTCATTGTCTCCATTGGAAATGATACCTCAAATCTCAGATACATCAGAGCGGGTATAGCACAGGGCTCTATTTTGGGCCCTGTTCTCTATCTATTCTATGTTGCCGATTTTCCAAACGTACAGAAAAATTTAAATAACTTCCTCGGATGCTACGCTGACGATACAGCGCTTGCCGTTAAATCACTTAGCCCTACTATTGCGATCAATAAACTTCAGGAAATCATGCCTCATATTGAACATTGGTGTACAAAATGGAGGATTGCAATTAATGCGGATAAATCACAGCTTATGATTATTGGTAAGAAACTCTCCCGTAATCCACCTAATGTGAAATTAAAATTATTTAATACAGAAGTTCCACTTGTCACTAAGACCAAATATTTAGGAGTGACTATTAGTGAAAAATTCACCTGGACGGAACACATTACAAATGTACGTAGTAAAGCTTACGGTACAATGAAAAGTCTCATGCCTATATTAGTAGATATTCTTAATTAGATTTAAAGCGAAAAAGGCATATTTACAGTGCAATTGTCCGACCGATCATATGCCTCTCCTGTCTGGGCAACTGTAAGCAATAGAGATCTTTATGAAATTCAAGTCTTACAAAATAAATTCTTGAGGCTTATTACTGATGCCCATTACTTCGTTTCGAATGAAACTTTACACAGGGATTTAAAAATCGAATATATCAAGGACTTTATTCATAGAAGGAATGAAATTTTTTTCAAAAAAGCCTTGACATGCCCTTACTTAAATCAGTTTGAAGTCTTTAATTATATCATCTTCGAAGAAGACAAAAATATCCGTCCGCTTGTGGCCCGCCTTTGTGGATCAAATTTTCCAACGTAATATTTGTACTGCTATTTATAATTGTCATTGTATTTATTTACATTGTATTTCATATTTTGCATTTTCACTTTTTATGTTTTGTAATATACCTGTATACATTGTATATATTTTGTTTTGCATTATTATGTAACTGTTTTATGTATTTTCACATGTCAGGAACATTACGCGTTTACTCGATCAGTCTTACATTTTTTCATTTGCAACTTTTCTCTGGACTACTCCTCTACTGACGCTGGGTCACCCCCCCTCCTTCCACTTCCATCCATCCTTCACTTATCAAGACTTTCTTACTGCCATGTGCCTTTTGGCAAAGTCATCAGGAGCCGATAACGCCGCATTTACTAGCGGCACTTCGGCTATATTTATATGGACTGGACTGGATTTTTTCCTGCCCTAATGTGCTCGTACTTTTGCTTTGAGTATGTAACTAGATGGCTGAAGATGAATAACTTTAACAAAAGAGCTGATTGATGGATGAGGATCTGCAATTTCGAAAGAAGATAGTTTCACATAATTTTTCCGCAAGGCTACAAATGTTATCAAACACAAAACGTTATCATCTGTCGAGATTTAGCGAAGACTACAGAAATGTGTAATTATTTACGTAAAATCATATTTATATTTTCTTCACGTGTCGTTAGAAATACAGTGTGTTTATAAAGTCCTGGACCCATTTTGATGTTTATTAACTCATAAAATAATAAAGATAGATTAAAATTAATAACATAAATGGTTAGATAGACAGAAAAAGTTTCATGACCCTTGTGAATGAACTTCCACGTGTGCCCCCTTCGTCGCACGGAGAATATCAAGTCAATATTCAGTTTCACGCCAGGTACCAGCAACCATGTCGGCATCCACAGAGGCTATTGCGGTTGTAATTCTGGCTTTTAGGTCATCCATGTTCGACACTCTCTTCCTGTAAACGTAGTCCTTTACAAATTCCCAAAGGAAAAAGTCCAGCAGCGATATATCAGCTGATCTGGGTGGCCAAGGAATTGGACCTCCTCGCCCAATCCATCTTCATGTAAAATGGTCATTCAAAGAACTACGAACGATGGCACCCCAATGAGGTGGTGCACCATCTTGTTGCAAAAAGACACATACTAGAACAAACACATCAAAAGTAAACATAACATTGCAATAGTTGCCAAAAACAAAAGAGAGAAAAATGCAATTAATAAGCAGACGATATTTAGAAAAGTACAGATATTTAGACTGGAAAATGAAATTATCTGAAATTAACCAGACGCGCAGACGATATATACAAAAGTAAAGATATTCAAACCTGAAAAGGAAAATGTATAAGTTATTCCACCAATAAATGCCATAAGTTTGTTTATATCTTCATTATTTTATGAGTTATTAAACATCAAAATGGGTCCGGGACATTATAAACACCCTGTATTTATACATAAAAGGAAGACAAGCGGTTGAAGACACTTATTCTCAAATGTTTTCCATTGGGAATGCTTTCTGTGAAAGCCCTCATAATTTGTTTATTTTAATTTACGTTAATAGTACTATTAAAACTCACATGCTTATAAATATGCATAGTTTTAAATCCTATATGTATGGAATAAATACTTCACAAAAGTGGTCAGCCATTTTAGTGTTTGAAATTAATGTCAAAAATTTTAAAGCCGTTAATTTCTTTTGAGGTATATTGCTACCTATTCCTATTCTTAATGTTCTTCTTAAATGTAAAATGGTAGAAAATATTATATATATATATATTTCCTTCCTAAATATCATATCTAAACTAGCTCTGGAAGTTATTGAATCCCCTCCGCCGCCAAGAATCACAAGCAAACAAAAATCTGCATTAAGAATAGTTTTGCATTACTTTTCCCCAAAGCAAAAGAAAATTTAAAAAAAATAATTAAAAAATGGAAAAGAAAAAAGGGCTTTGTTTAATTTAAATAAAGTTCCTTATTAACGTATGTTGTTTCGCCTTTTTATTACCCCGTCTTGAACAAGAAAGCGTATTATAAGAATCCTGTAATAGAGGAAGCGTGTTAAAAAGCTATTGAAATGAGTAATTTAAAACATTCAACAATGTCCTTTTTCCCCATAACTACATTACTACATTATTTTACATTAAAAAAGAAGAATAAAAAATGGAAAAAGATATAACACATAATAGCATTACATGAATAGTATTGCTGCCTGCGTACAAGCTCGTAATAGATTAAATGCGCTTAGAGCAGGTGATAGCTTAGAAATAAAATTTATTTCCCAAAGGGAAGACATTCAGCTCTCCACAAAAGTACTTGTACATCTGTTCTCAGTAGGACGAAGCACAATAAGGAGTTACTACTTCAAACTACTAACACTGTTAAACACAACGCAATTCAAATCGCCTCGAAAGAGCGAAGCTTCCACGGATACCTCTGAGTCATATCTGCAGTCTACACAGTTATGATGATATGTACGGTCTTACACAGTTTTGAACCAGCCGACGAGGAATCTCTAAGTCATTTCCTTTCTCGAAATTAAAGGAACGCGTATACGCTTAAAGTTACATACGACATATACGGTCTCCTGGAAGGCATATACGGATGCAGCTACAGCTACACATACAGTTGAATTACAGTTGTTCAATTATAGGACCGATTACAGTTATGCAGGAACTGGGACTAATTGTCGCCACGTTTGGCGATGTCTGTCAAAACCTAACGATAAAATGTAGTTGTCAGTATCATCGCCAATTTGAAAATATCTCGCCATTTAGCGGAATCTCAATCTTAAACAGACTTTCATTCAGTCACGGCCCATGCATCCAAAATGATAGAAGGAATCATTTAGCAAGATGAAAACCACCACTACATGGGCGGATTCATTTTAAAATGCAGGGCAATTTGCATTCTGAACCCATTGAAGAAGTTGAATATTGCGTGAATACTTAAGAACATTCAGAAATCTGTGCTGAGAAACAAAAGGTGAAAATACTCGAAGGGTGAACATAGGCAAATATCTGCGGGACTATTAAAAACACTAAAATAATAGATCTGGTGCTTTCCATCTTAATCCTCCATTTCACAAACCTAACAAAATATACTGATGGAAAAATACTTTAAAAAACATTCTGATATGATTGGTATAATGATCGGAGGAGAAAATTATTTAGTGAAAGGGTAGAAAACATCAACTTTCTTCCTTGAATTCATATCAGATAAGAATTCTAAACCCTGAAATAAACTAATACTTGATGAGAAAATCTGTTTCCATATATTATTTCAATAATACCTGCTTTCAGCACATAGTAAAGGAATTTGGAAACCTCAAATTAATTTTTTACGCAAAAAATCGCAGAAGAGATTGTATGAAATGTAACCTATCTGGAGCTCCTATAAACAGCAATATTTCGTACATTGATGTTAGAAAGGCTCAATCTATACATAATCATGTACTAAAGTTTATTTTGTAGTCATCGTTGCAGAATGTGAATACCGAAAATTATTTAATTGATAAAACAGTAAAGAAATCGTAGACAGATAAATAAAAAATGAATAGCCCAAATTGAGACAAATAGCTTTTCAATACAATGTCAAAAGGATTCTGTTTCATATATTAGTAATGTGCTCGGACTTGAATACCATTCTCTCCGACATTGTTTGAGACAGCTATCGTCAACCTCCTTCCAAATTATCCTTATTTTATGACACGTTTATGACCTTTTTATTAGTAGACTGATGAATTCCAAATCCACTTTGAGTATCTGTTAAAAGATCATGATGATCTAAATAAAAGAAAACAAGTTTCTCTTTGACAATTCCCCCCCCATTATTATCTTAACCGTAATGGACTTAATTTAGTCATATAGGTTTGCCACTAACTGGTCATTGTTACTTGATTATCTTTCTTTGCTATCAGAATAACAATAGATTTTCTCCAGGCTACTGGAGAGTAAGAATACTAAGAGAGATTGTAAAGCGTCATTCATACCTGCAGTCTTTTTCTGTTTGTCTGCATAAACTTTCACAACAGTTCACAATTCCTTAATCACCTGGTCCCGTAAATTGCACAGTTAAACTCATTAAAATAAATCAACGTACACAAGAACTCTAAACGGACTGTATGTGAAAATTTATTAATTACTTAAAAAGCGGCACAGTAGTTGGCAACTCTCGGTGAAGTCTCAGAACACATTGAAAGAAAGACTCAACGAAGTGGTTACGAAGTAGTGCTGTAAGCAAACTTCGGCGTCATCTGTTTAGAACACAAACGCTAAGCATGGTTTCACAGATGGTGCCTCTGGCGTCAAGATACCGTCCAGCCTTGAATGTTGCTAACATTCAGTAATAAATTTACAAACACAAGTTATATCAAATAAAATTCTATAACACTAAATTATATTATTTACAACCACAGCACTCGAAGATAATAATAACAATAGTGATGGTTATACGATAATACAGTAATACTCAAAGCGTGATAATTAACTACATTTAAAGTATTAAGTAACTGAAGATTTTCATTAACAAAATGCAAAAGTACAATTTTTATCATTGGCTTTTTATAGATTCCAATTTCATCTTGAAGTGTCACAACTTGAATAAAATTACCTTAACCTGGATGGGTTTTAATAATTCATGCTAAATGCCACTTTAAAGGAGAACAGTTATCCGAATCCTTTAATAAATCTAAATCTCCTTCATTTATTTCTACCGTTCCTTTATACAATTTAGGAGGTCTGTTTAAAAATTTGTTTAAGCACTCACACGACAATTGTTTTCAAAATATTTTGAATTAGTTTCTGAACCATGTGCCATCTAGCCAACCGATTTATAGAAATCTCTGTAAAATTAGGTTAGGATAATGCAATTAAAGATGAAGCCATAGGAAAGTCAGCAGGTGTCAATGCTTCACCACCATTTGGATCATTTAAAATTGGACGAAAAGGCCGAGAATTAAGTATATATTCAAACTGAACAATTAGAGTCAAAATTCTTCGTAAGTTTAAATCCTTTTTCTCACCACACTCTTCAAGCGATGTTTGAGGGATTTTACATTAGCTTTCCATGAACCTCTAAAGTGAGGAGTAGAGGGAGGATTCAAATGCGAATTTATACCTTCAGTAGCTAAATAAATTTCAATTCTTTCCTCACTTTTATCCTTAAATAAAGATTATGCCAATACTATGATATCGGAAGTTCACACAGTTCACACAGATTTCCTCTTAATTCTCTATGAGCATCTACAAATTTCTCCCTTTTCTATCATTGATATCTGAGGGTTTACCCGCCTGCAGTAAAGCTTTTAAGTGCTGGTACGAACGCTGCACTTGTTAAATGATTTACAATCTCAAAGGCCTTCATAGTGAAACATACAAAATACATACAAATACTTTTCTTACCTGTTTACTTCTACCTACAAAAGTTTTTATCACAAATGGACCATAGAAAACAAGTCCTGTTCTAGCAAACACTCTGGATATTATTTTCACTCTCGTAGCTAGTAAATTAGGAATCTGCTGCTGCACAGACTTAGAACTTACCTTTTTACAAATCATACAATTAAATATAATTTTTCTAACCACATTTCTTGCAGAAACAATCCAACATTTACTTGGTTTATTTGGTAGAACCATAAGAGGATTTCTCATTTCACTTAAGTCACTGTTTTTCAGTCTGCCTCTAACTCTGAGTATTCTATCAGGATCCAAAAAGGGCACTACTTCAATAGTTTGTTACTATTGGAATAGGAGCACCCTTTCTAAGCATTGGATTTCTATATAATAAGGTATACAGTATATGTTTATAGTATATACGGAACCCAGACCATTCCGTGTTATTTGAACTCGGTGGTAATTTTCTTAGGACTTGGTGAACTTTGTACCAGTGTGTAAAAAACTCACGACTGAGAAACGCTGCAATCTTAATGAGGCATACAGTGTTACCTTACTAAGGTATACAGTATATACAAGGCCTCTCCCGAAAGTAATGCGCCCTATTTTCTTCTGCCACGACTATCCATCGCACAGCGTTGCCGCTTGCACGGAAGGGTCGATGGAGTCTTCGGAACATAGCAGTTAAAAAAATGTCACTTTTGTGACTTCGATCACAAATGAAGTCCTTTGAACGTATTCCACAATACACAATAAAACGCTAGAAAGTTCACTGAATGTCAACGTTCCGCGTGTAACATGCAACGGATGCCTGGCGCTATGCGAGAATCTCATCACCAAGCCACTACTTTTAGCAATTTGTTGTAAGATGAACAATTATTGATGACATGTTCTTAGTCAAGATGATCACTGGTATACATCGGGAAGCGAGACGTCACCGGTTTCTCTCTCTTTTTCAATGGCATCTAAAGGCTCAGAAGCGTAATAAATGCACATATTTCACTTACTGCTAGTGGTTTTAATTCACGAGTTTTTCAGTCTCCACAGGGATATCGTATTGGCACTCAGACATCACAGCTTGTAGAAGAAATGGGGATCACTCCACCACAATTCACACTGTTGAAGTTAGACTGGATCAGCACCTTTTGATATGAGATCCACAGGTTTTGCTTAGATGAGACGTGATGTCACTTTTCAACCACAGATAAATTTTGGATGATCGATATTCGATTAGCAAGAAAAGTTTTGAGATCTTTACGCTCCTTTCTTAACGATGCCAGTACACTGGTGTTATGCCCCGGATTTTCTAATGAGAAGTTTAACTTCACAGTTACGGTAAGATTTAATAGATTTCACATAGGCAACCACTCTATGACACTTCCGAAGCATCAGCAAATCCGTATAACTCCACACTCACATACTTTCATTCAGAATCCATCTTGGGACCCTGATAAGGTTTAAAGCCTTTTAATGAATTAAGAAAGCTCTTCTACTCAGCATTTTCTTGTAATGGAGAAATGTCGCAATTTTAACAGCCATAAATTTTGTAAAAACACTTTAGTCTTTGTGACGACTGGACCTGTCAGACTTAAGGGATAAAATATTCTTGCTATTTGATATAGCACAGCTCTCTCTGCATAACCTTCAACCAAATATGTCTATAACCAAATTTAAAACCTGTCTATAACCAAATTTAACCCAAAACAATCTGCTAGTGGTTTCCAAAATATACCTAAATTTTTAGTACCATTAGTGAATAAGTAATCAGATTGTGTAATTTCCTCACACAGAAGGAATTGATCATTCGCTGACCATTTGTAGAGCTCCATGCCTTCTCTACCTAACAAAGATACAAGCTATTGTTGAATGTCAAAGCTTTATCTAGACTATTAGCTCCTGTGAGAACGTCGTCCATGCAGACATCTTGTAAAAACACAGACGATGCTAACTGGACAACCATTTTCCTCATCTTTGGCTAACTGTTGCTAAAAAATGCGCACTACATTACGGTGCAGTTTATACGTTTTTACTGATCGTGCATTTTTGCTTTAAAGAAAATTCTCAATAAAACTCGTTGGCTGGGGTTCATCAGTATCATCCGATACATTTTCTTTATGTCTGCTACAAAAGCGAACTGATGTTTCCTAAATCTAAGCTTAATGCTAAGTAAATCATTCTGAATCCTACCCCCGTTAAACTGTAAACAATTTAATGATTTTCCAGTAGAATTTAATGTACTTGCGTTAAATACGACTCTCAAGGATGTACTATTTGATTCAGAACGAAACGCACAATGATGTGGAATGTAATATTTTACATCTGGTGGTTCTTCCGATTCAATTGCTTCTTCCATATGACCCACAATTAAATACTCTTTCATAAAAGTTTTACACTGAACACAAAATTTAGGCACTTTAACTAAGCGATTCCAAAGAGATTTTGAATGCTTCACAGCCTTTTGTTTTGATTCACCAAATCACGACGAGTCGTCCTTTAATAGCATCTTTGCTACAGATCTTCCGGTTTCAGTTCTAGAATAATTTTTGAGAAAATGCTCTTCACAAGTATCTGTTTTTTTAGTCTTAGAAATCTCAGACTCTCTCTCTATGTTTTCTATTTCCCCAAACTCCCTTACTGCCCTTTCTAACTCCAAATTATCTGTAATAAGCCCACAATGTAATTTACTTTTCCCTTTAGTAGGAAGAGTACCACTTACAACATAGCTGAAAACACATTTTGTAATCTTAAATTTAAATACTGAAGGGAAATTTGACCTGGTTTTAAAAGCTCATAGAAATGTTCTGCACCTACCAGAAATTTAATTGACGTGGTGAAAAAATTTGTCATCTGCTATATTGCTGTTATCTACAGATGAAACATTAATTTCAAGAGACCTAGAGGGAGCATATTCTGTAATTTTAGGAACCACCAAAAAAATTTAAACATAAATCAAAACTCTTGTCTCTATTTAGAATAGTTGCATTAAGTCTAGTTATTATATTCAAAGACAAATTATTTATTCCTGATACAGAAATGTTAGTCTTTTCTCCCTTTAACAGAAGCAAATCTGCTAACCTTTTGCTCATAAAATTTGAATTAGAACCAACATCTAACAAACCTCTAACTTTAAAAATGTTACCCGATGCACCTTTAATTTTAAACAAAGAAAAGTGCTGAGTAAGAGCTTTTAATTCGTTCGCGAAATAACGCTGTTGAGAATAAATTTTGATCACCACTCGCTTTAGCTTACAGAGGTTCAAACGATGGAGTCAAAGCGTACAAATTCGAATGTATATTTTTATTTTCATGACTCATCACCTGCGAAACCATCTCTTTATTTATTTTTTGCTCGGGAGGAAAATGCAGAATCACGTGAAGTTTATTTTTACAAATATCGCAAGAGAATTTATTCCTGTCATCAATCACTTTATGATTTCCTAAACAATTCGGTTAAAACAACAGCACATTCTTAATGCAAGAAATAAATTTCATGGCTCTATACCCCATAACTGGCAGAAATTTTCCATTAAATCTCAACACCAAGAAAATACAATAGAAGAGAAACACGCCAATGTGACAATCAAAATCGGTGAAACAACCTTGTATTTGGCGTGCATTTACAAAAAACACTCAATCAATTTCGAGGGCAGCTACAAGTCCCTCCTCATCAGGAGAACAAAATATCCAGAAAGGGTTACCTGGTTAAGAGCTATACCGGGCTACTGCCAAGGCAGCGATGCCGGTTCATGAAATAAAGCCCTAAGGCACATGACGTAATAGAATCCGGACGAGGGTGAATCTCGGAAGAGAAGACGGAGGCAGAATCCAGAAAGGGAAAGTTGAGTAAAGGCTTTATATACTCTCGGGTAGAACCACGCGCGAGGAGGCAACGCCATCTATCGGCAAAAATAATATTATTTTTCAATAATATTATTAATTATAAATTTTTAATTAATAATATTATTTTTTAATAATAATTATTTTTGCCGATGGATGGCGTTGCCTCCTCGCGCGTGGTTCTACCCGAGAGTATATAAAGCCGTTACTCAACTTTCTTTCCCTTTCTAGATATTTTGTGCTCCTGATGAGGAGGGACCTGTAGCTGCCCTCGAAATCGATTGAGTGTTTTCTGTAAATGTACGTCAAATACAAAGTTGTTTCACCGATTTTGACCAAGAAAATACTCTACTTACAAGCCATGAAACCTATTCTCTTATATGCAGTACCAGCTTGGGCTGCCACATCAAGAACAAACAGAAGAACATTACAAACAACCCAAAATAAAATGCTCAGAATCATCGTAAATTCACCCTGATATGTCAGGAACTCTGTAATACACAGAGATTTGAAAATAAAACCATTAGATAGCGAAATTCTACTATACAGCCGTAATTTCCACGTTTCTTTACTCCTGGATCATGGACAAGGTTAAACTAGTTTTTCAACAGCTTATTGCTGAGTTAGATAATGAACGTAGTGAGGCAGGTACGCTTACGAAAGACAAAGAACGTGGTTTGAATTTTTACAAATCAATGGTAGCATGTATTGATAATTACATTGCAGAAACAGATAGTAAAATAACTAAAATTATTGCGGAAAACAATGATACACAAAATGATGACTCGGTTACAACACAGAGTGATAACGATCGCTCACGTAGCCCGATTACATTAAATGAAATTTCCCGGATTAGCTCAGAGAATGAGTTAACTTTGGATAAGACGTTAGCTCTGACGAGGAGTTTCACAGGAAAAGACGTGGGGATCAAACTGTACGTAGTCGCAATGTGAAGGCTACAGTTAAGAAAGTTAAATATGATCATGACACACTTAACTTAAGTAATTTCCCGCCTTTACCCAAACCCGATATTGCACCCGCAAAATGTAATGCTGTTAATTCAGATAAACATCAGGTACAGACCAAATCTCCTTCCGAGGTGATAAATACTGATAGGGATACAAATGTAAATATGAATAAAACTAATGTTTACACTAATAAAAATGAGGATGAGTTAAATTCTAACCTAAATGAAGTAATGGATACTACCATATCGGATGAACAGACGGAAACTGTTAATACAAACTCTACACCGCAAAATGATGATACGGAAGCTGACTTTGTTAAGAAAAGCAGAGTTCCTCCTATTACAGTCAAAGCTAGTTACAAAATTTTTCAGAATTTACGTAACACGCTCCTAGAGAGAAATATTGATATAATGAGTAAGAACACGCCTAAAGGAACAGAAATCTTTGCTAGGGACCCAGACGAATATAGAGTCATTGTCCGACTTCTACGTGCTGCTAATATTGCGCACCACTCATTTATACTCCCTCGAGATAGGGATCTGAAGGTGGTGGCGCGTGGCTTCTTTATCGATACAGAAATTGAAGATATTAAGACTGCCTTGAAGCGAAAGATTATACTGTGACTTCTATCAAACAGATGACTCGTAGGCGGAATGGTGAGGTCATTAACCTTCCGCTATTCCTTCTCATCCTACCTAAAACAGACAAGTCAAGGGAAATCTGTAACCTCACAAATTTGTGTGGACTTAGCACAAAATTTGAAGAATACCACGGCCGGGCGGGACCCCTGCAATGTTATCGTTGCCAGGGGTTCCACCACTCCCAGGCTGGGTGTTACTACACTCCTAAATGTGTGCGGTGTGCGGAAGAGCACCACTCGTACGATTGCCCTAACAAAAGTAAGGAGAAACCCCCAAAGTGCGCAAATTGCCTTTTAGAGCACATCGCGAACTTTAGGGGGGGTGAAAAATTTCCCAAGAAGAAACAAGAGAAAATTAAGACTTACACAAGCCGTGTTGTGGAAAATAAGTCCTTTGCGCAAGCCCTCTCCGCAGGCTTGTATACGGACACCGTAAAGGAGGTCAAAAAAGTTTTTGAGGATTTGGCGGAACTTGTTAGTGTAATCAAAAGTTCCGGCTTTTTACTTTCCAAACAACTACAACAGGCAAAAACATTAATTTAAGAAAATCCTAAAGCTAGCGACCATAATGGCCAATAGTTCTTATACTAAGGCACCTATTAGAATAGTCAACTGGAATGCGCATAGCATCCTAAGTAAATTAACGGAACTAGAAAATTTCTTACATGACCATGATGTGGACATAACTCTCATTACTGAGACCTATGCTTCCCCTGGTTGTAACATTAGGATTAACAGTTTCCGTGTTTATCGTTGTGATAGGCTGAGTCACAGGGGGGAGGTGTAGCAATTTACGTACGAAATTCACTGCAGTCTTGTCTTATTACAGAGGACAGAGCTAATTCGCATGAGCTGGTAACTGTCTCGGTTTTATTACCATTTTTGGGCACCTTATACTTTACGGCTTTTTACAACCCACCTCAAGTTAAATTTAATGAAGAAATACTGAAAAATATCTGTTCTGATCAAACACAATTTATAGTTGGTGGTGACTTTAACGCCAAGCACCGTGAATGGGGTTGTTGCAATACCAATGAAAATGGAAAAACTTTGTATAATTTTTGAATAATTATCCCATCTCCCTGGAAGCTCCGACAGAATGTACCTATCGCCCAGTGAATTTGCAAAGAGCTGAGATTCTCGACCTGATCCTCACCAACACGTCTATCCCTATGCTCTCGGAGGTTCTACACGAAATGACTTCTGATCATCTGCCGGTTCTGATCACGTTAGGCATTGCTAAAGAGAAATGTGATGTGAAAATTAAACTTACAGACTGGAATTTATTCAAAGACAGCTTGCAAGTAAATCCTCCTAATATTGGTAGATTAAAAAGTAAAAAGGACATAGACACTGCTATTGATTTATTCATAGATCGCATTAATGATGCAATTAATAGTGCCTCCCGGCAGATTAGTAGTGATATGATGGCAAATAGATTGCCGTTAAGCATCAGAGCTCTCCTCAAAGAGCGCAATCGCTTGAGAAAGAGATGGAATTTGACTTGGAGCCCCACCGTTAAAAGAGAACTCAATCAGATGAACAGACTAATTAAAAAGAAAATTAGTGAGCATAAAAATATGATTTGGGAAGAGAAAATCCTGAACTTAAACCCGGAGGATGGGACGCTCTGGAAATTTGTCAAGAATCTTAAAGGCACTCCCACGTGTGATAGACCCATTTATACGGATACTCATATTGCCACAACAAACAAGGATAAAGCACAAGTACTGGCGGAGCACCTTGAGCAGTAGTTTACACCTAACCGTTCCCCGCGAAACACGGAGTTTACTTATAATGTTTGCTATTACTTACGCGACTGGCTAAACGCCCCCACTGTCAGAAATTTACCCAAGTTTGCTTCTCCTGCTGAGGTGCAGGACATTGTCGGAAGATTAAAGCGACGTAAGGCGCCTGGATCTGACACAATCAGTAATGTTGCCATTAAGAACTTCGATAAACTGCATCATTAAATTTACCAACATCATCAATGCAAGTTTAAATTTAAGCTACTTTCCTGATAAGTGGAAGCATGCGAAAGTGATATTACTGCCATAGCCCGGCAAAGATAAAACAAAGCCTGACGGGTACAGACCTATTAGTCTTTTATCTGGGTTTGCCAAAATTTTTGAAAGGATAATTTTTAACAGGCTAAAACCGCACCTGAATTTCCTTCCCCCCGAGCAATTCGGGTTCCGTAGCAAGCTCTCCACTACTAAGCAACTGGTTAGACTTATGGAGTTTTGCGGCGATGCGTTGCATAAGAAGCAGAATGTTGCCATCCTCATGCTAGACGTGGCGAAAGCCTTCGACCGCGTCTGGCATGAGGGGCTTATCTATAAATTAATCCATTTCAAGCTGGAAACAGAAATCATACTACTGATTGCTTCCTTTATTCAGAACCGGACTTTCACGGTGGCTATAGGCAAAGATCACTCAAGAACCGGCAATATAAATGTTGGGGTCCCACAGGGATCTATTTTAGGGCCAATTTTATACCTGATATATGTGGCCGATTTCCCCAAGTCTCAGCTTGATAATAATAATTTCTATCTTGGATGCTATGCGGAGGACACGGCTTTGGCCGTGAAATCCGCAAATGCAAATAATGCAATACGTAAACTACAGAGCACCATCCCGTCCATAGAAGATTTGTGTACCAATTGGAGAATCAAAATAAATGCTCAAAAGTCCAACTTATTAATAGTGCGCAGTAAGCACAGAAAAACACCAGTACGCGAAGTTATCACTCTCTTTAATGAAACGGTGCCGATTGTGCAAAAGGCCTCCTATCTTGGTGTAATAATTAATGAGCAGTTAACTTGGTGTGATCATATCATGCATGTGCGTAGGAAGGCTTTCCATGTGCTTAACTGTACGAAACCACTGCTCGGAAAGTATTCGAAGCTCGACCTCCGAAGGAAAAGACTCATTTATATCACCATTGTAAGACCAATACTAACATATGCTTCCCCGGCCTGGTCAGCTGTACGGAAAAATGAAATGGTAAAATTGCAAATACTTCAAAATAAAGTGCTTCGCATTATTACAAATGCGCACATATACGTGAGCAATATTACGCTACACCACGATTTAAAGATCGAAACATTGGAGAATCACATTAGGAAAATAAATAGTAAGTTCTATGACAAGGCACGGATGTGTGATCACATGAATATTTTTCGTACTTTCAGTTATAAGATTTTGGCTGAAGATAGAGACCTCCGCCCAATAGCCGCTCACCTCTGTGACTCAAATTTCCCCACCTGATAGTGTATATATTGTATATAGCTCATTTTTACTTTAAATTTGCTTACATTTTTATTATATTTTGATTTGTTGTACTTGCTTAATTCATTGTTTAATTGTGTATTTACTTATGATGACAACACAGCTTTCTCCATCCTGTCCATGATCCTCGGTTTGTCTGACCTGCGATGTTGGTCCCCCTTGTTGCCACCTCCTAGCTTTGTTTATGTGAAGATTGACACATGGTGATGCTGCCGTAATGGCTATTTGATTGAGCCGGACACGCAGTCCTTCGGACTGCATCAGCGGCAGTACCTGACAGTCAGTCAGTCACTCACTCACTCTTTTTTCGACCGCATCTGGCATGAGGGGCTTATCTATAAGCTCATTAATTTTAATTTTGACCGAGAAATTATCAAACTTATCAACTCTTTTATTATAAATAGGAAATTCTTCGTTTCCATTGGAGAAGAAATATCTGGATTAAAAGAAATCAAAGCCTCTGTACCACAAGGGTCCATTCTAGGCCCCGTTATTTATGTGTTCTACGTAGCAGATTTTCCCTGCTTCAATCTCAGCAGAGATTATTATGTGGGTTGTTATGCCGACGATACGGCGCTGGCAGTTCGTTCTAGACGTGCAGAAAACGTAACACGCAAATTACAAGAATTCATGCCACTTGTAGAAGACTGGTGTCGTCAGTGGCGCATTGCCATCAATGCGCAAAAATCACAACTTCTGGTTATTAGGAGAAGATTTGCTAAAGAAGGTTTCAAAGGCTCGTTAAAACTGTTTAATGAAGATATTCCGATTGTACAAAAAGCAAACTATTTAGGAGTCGTGCTTAATTCTTCATTCACTTGAAAGGACCATATTAAGCACATCACCCGCAAAACCATTGGTGTTATCCAAAGTCTTGCTCCATTAATTGGCAGATACTCAAAATTGGACCTTTATAAAAAGAGACATATCTTTACTGCTATTATACGTCCTATTATGACATACGCTTCCCCGGCCTGGATTATGTATAAAAAGAATGATCTCAAGAAATTACAGGTAGTACAAAACAAATACCTCCGCACAATTACAGGTGCGCATTTTTATGTTACAAATTTGACTCTACACACGGATTTACAAATTGATACTTTAGATACGTACACAAACTTAACAAGAAATGTTTTGACAAAGCAATGAACTGCGAACAATTGCAGTATTTCAAGACCTTCGACTTCGAAGTATTAGATGAAGATAAATAACTTCGCCCTCTTGCAGAATTCCTATCACGTGACGCAAACTTTCCAACTTAAGATAGCATACGTTCTTAAATTTTGCCATGTAATTTAGTTTTCCCTTTATTTATATGTACTTCATTGTATTACTGCATTTAATGTATCTTTATTTTTCATATATTCTTGAATATATGCTGTTATTTGATTGTAACCGCATATATTCTGATTATGTTTTAATTTATCTTATTTATCTTGTATCTTGTTGCATCGCTCAGCTCTTGTTTGCGCTTGACTGCCTGTTCTCTGCCGTCGTTTTGCACTCTCTTATTGTGGTGTCATTGCTGCCCTCCTTTTCCATACCTTCTGACCCCTAATATACCACGTGTCCTGAACCTTTACCGTCTTGTTGCGTTCGGGCTGGTTTCACTGAGCCGGACAAGTCGTGCGGACTGATTGATTGATTGATTCACTCTTTTTCGCTCCTGCCTCCCAAGGATGAACTACGCTCCGCGTGTATCGTCTTTTGCCATTTTCAACTCTTTATTAATATGCCATAGCTTTAAACTACTGCTATTAATTTGTACCTTCAAGCTTATCTGTTCAACTGATTCATCATTACGAATACTATTTATGCCATTCATCTTCATGCCATTCTTTCTAAACATGCCATTTCAAGGAATTTTATGCCATCCTCATTCTACTACTGCAAGCTTCAAAATAATTATGCCTATTACCATACAGTTATGCTTTAGAAACCTAGAAGAAAAGCATCTGTAGATGCTAATTTAGGATTTTCCCGACAAACTGGGTAAGTGTTTTCACTTAGGATTCCTCATTCAGAGGCACGTTATGTTATTTTTTAAAGGCCTTTTTTAAGGCCGTAGACCACTCAAATAGGATAATTCATAGTCATAGGAAACTCAAACAATTACTCAATCCCGCATCACCATTAGACCTTGCCAGGAAGAAACGTATCTACACTTCTATCCGGCGTCCTATCCTTACATTCATCAATAAAATTAAAAGCAATTTCTGTAACAAAGCAATCACTAATGAAGCTGTAAATTACGCTGATAACTTTAAATATGAACTTCAGGAAGCAGATATAAATCTCAGGCCTTATGCCACAAATTTTTATTACAATAATACCTAATTTTTCCCTGATTTCTGAATTTCCCCACTGTTTACAAAAGCAAATATTAAGCAACGTCTCTGGGTCAGCATTCGGGAGGGTGACTTCCCAAGTGTCTGCCTGTGACAAGGACTGGGTCGTCTCGCTATCCCCCCCTTTTCAGATACCGGTTGATCGCCGCCCTTATAGGCATGGGCCTACTTTCTCTCTTCTCTTCTGTTAGTTCTCTCTTGAGAAATCTCCATGAGGTTACCCCACCCGTGGATTATCTGAAGTGCCGGAAATAGAGCGATAAAGTTCGCCTTGATGCCGGCCTAAAGTCAAAGTATCAAAGTACCTCCCATAGGAAGTACCGGTGGTCGCCTGTTACGCGTCTCAATTATGAACCGCTACTTAGTAGTGGCAAAGCCTAAAATGTCCAGTGTCCCTCGTCAAAAATTTTCTTCCATCACCGGAAATACTCAAGTCCCATTCAAGCATTTTATCATCTCACCGACCTCATGACAGCCGGAATAAAACTTGCAAACGTGCAAGTTCATAGTGAAAATCAAGAAAATGCGTTAATACCTGGTAGCAACTAGTTTTTACTTTCACTTAGCTATATATTAATTCTAAACTTGACTGGAAACATCAATAGTTCTTAAACTTTCATGATACTGAGACTGCCAATTTTTTAAGCACGAAAAAAAATTCATTGTTTTATTCACTTTTATTTATTTATTTCCTATCTGTACTGAAGACAGGGATTAAGTGGCTGGCATTCTTGAATTTATTTAAAATAATGATTTAAAAAATAATATTAAATATCATATTAAGTACATAGGATGTTTCGAAAGTTCAAGCAATTGAGATCTAAATCAAACTCCTAGAATTTAAGCCAAATACAATCGGCTAGAAACAGGTCTTGATATTATCATGTAACTAAAGCCGCGCAGTATTATCAATTGGATTCTGTTATTTCACTCATACAAGCTCAATTTTGAAGCACTATTTTCGCAACCTGCAAAACACGAAGGCAAGCAATTTCTTTTCCAGGAAATACTGTGTAAAAAATGCAGAAATTATTCAATATCGATTCTCACATTTGATAACTACCTAATGGGGTCTTCGATTTCTAACAGTTTATCTAAATATTGCAGCAATTATAGCACAAAATGTCCGGATATATAATGTAACAGTATTAGAGCATTTAATTAGAAGATTCTGCAAATGAGGGAAAGTTGATTCCGTCTGTTTCTTTGAGAACATTTTAAAAAAATTAGTATTTCGTTGGGATAAGCGCATCCATTAAATACAGATTACGTTTAAAAACTGCAAGGTTGTAAAACTGTTGAAAAGTGAAGAAAAAATTATACTTAGATTCCTAGAAGTCTGGAAACATCCCAAGTATACTGAAAATTTTGTTTCCAAAGCAAAAGGGTTTGAATTTTTAACACGTTGTCTTACAAAAGATGCTGGAGAAATTAATTCACTACCACTCCTGGTATAAAAATATTCTTTAAAGACGTTTTCGAAAATGGTATTGATGGAATTCTTGAATTCCTTGAGTGCCGCTTTATATAGAAAGGTCGAAGAATATGTACTGTTAAGAAGGAAAACTTCGCGGAAGCAGAAGTGGCTCCCTTCCAACGAAAAGGGAAATATCTGTTGCCAAAGCTCGAAGCTGAATGTCCAAGTTGGTTTGGACAGGTTCGACCGTTACGTTTAGCAAGAGTTTAAACAAAGAATAGGTTCTTTGGTTTCAAGTAGCGATATGGACAATGGAAGTTCAACAGCCAGTGAAAGTGAAACTTTACCTAATATTTCATCCTTTCCGAGTTTAAATTATCGCGACAAGTCAAAGAACGATTCACCTTAACCCGTGTTCCTCAATTTCCTATACACGTTGCGGAGGGAGAAAATGTCGGCTAGGTTCCAAAGAACCGGCACATCACAAAGGGGAAATTCTCGCCAACAGATTCCGTCGCCAAATCCCTTGGCGAATGTTCCCTTTTCTTTGTAGCGGCGTTGGAAACAAAGTGGTTTACATTACGTGTATGGAGCCTTTCCTTCTTTACATAGAGGTTCTTTGGAAAGGTATTTCTTAATGTTAGGGATGACTGAGAACAAATGGAAGTAAGTCTCGTTTTGCAAAATTGGTGAGAGTCTAGTACCCCAGCTATTAAACGTTGTTGTTGTTATTATTATTAATTATAAGTCCAACCATTAAATGTACGATGCTTACCGTTATTAAATAAGGTGAGCTACCAAACACTCGTAACTTCCAATGCAGTATAGAAATATGAATATATCAGCAACTGCATTGCATACGGTGCTGTAATGCTAAATATGCTGCTTACTGTGTGTAATTTCTCACTTTAAGATTAAACAGGGATTTTGCCGTTTTTCTCTAATACATATGGGACTTAAGAGAACTGAACTTTTTTCATCAGTACTATAAAAAATGTTCTTTCATAGGACAGCAGAAATAATAAATTTTAGTCAAAAGGAAAGCAATGAAAAATGCAACGTATTTAACGAGAGCATTAATGAGAATGAGAAATACACTAGCGGATATGAAAAACGAAAACACGCTGCGCAAAAAAATTGAAAGCTTTCAGATTTTGCATTTCGCCCAAAGGGGCGTTTTTTTAATGTTCTGGTGCTGCCTTTCTTTTTTAAATATCATGTTCTTCGCACTTAAAATATATTAAATTCAACATTAATATCGCAAAATAATCTTAAAATGAGCATATCTTTGGAATTTCCGATACAGAGTCTCGCTCGCTGAAGATAATTTTTTACCGTACAGTACTGCCATTGCTCGCTTTGAAATCGTTGAGTTTGTTATCAAAAATTCGTTAAAGAGTTACAAAATATGAAATCGATAATAAACCAAATTCCGGCTTCCAGATGCCCATATTCAGAAGAAGATTACATTATTCAAAATTTGATGGCTCTAGCTACTGTTGTTTTATCACAATGCGAGAAACATATATACATTGACGTAGATTCTTCATTATTTAATTTCTTTAAATATTGCACAGGACTCTAATATTTGGTGACAACAATTTGAAAAGTGAACGGATATTTATAGTGAACCAACGCAAAATGCCAAAACAAAATTAATAGCCCTTCTGGGCTAAAGCACTTTGGGCTAAAAAAAATGGGACATTTCTATTTCTTCCGTCCTACTGGTTCGATTGTCGAAATTCAAATTGCGTTTTTCCTGTCTCGAAAGCGCCACGTAGGATATGTATTAGAATTATGTATATCATTGTTCTAATACAGGTATTTTGACATATAATCGGATTTTTTCTGAAATGACATGCCAAATTTTTTCCTTATTTCGATTCTGCGACTCAAATTATCCCAAATTGCCAAGCATTGTAAAACTCGCAAGAGTAGTTTTTAAAAAATTACCTCTCAAAATTTTAGCTCCTCTATATTAATCGAATTTGGTATATATTTATTATTATGGCATTTTTTTATTAAATTTATTTGATTCTTCGTTTCACATTTCAAATTTTAGATTCATTCGAAATAAATTTCTCCCGTTTTTTAACGTTTTACTTTTAAATTTTTATTTTTAAATGAATTTTATAAATTTTTCGAAAAACCTTTTGAAATTATAACGTATAAAACTCTTACCGTCATCTTAAAGTAAATGTACTTCTAAGCATACCTGCAGAAAATTAGTTTTTTATTCAAAATTTCTTAAGTTCCGTGAGTTTACATATTGGCGTGTTTTGAAATTTGGCTAATTTGTTATAAGCGATAAAAATGCCAAACATAGTTTACGAACTTTGAAGCCAGATATGCCAAACATGAACGCCAAATGCGGTTACACACCCATAAAAGTATTTGAAAGTATGAACAATGACTGTTTTAACCACTCGTTTACAGTAAAGAAAGGGAAGAAAAATGGGTTACTATAAACTAAGAAGTTCTCCAAGTGAATTATTCTTGGCGCAAACTGAAAAAGTTGCCCCAAGATAAATTTTTTAATTTCTCTCGAAAAATTACAAAATTTAATATGTAGGCATGATTTGAGGTTGGAATCGGAATACGGGAAAAAATTTGGATTTTATTTCAGAAAAATTACAATTTCGTGCCAAATACATATGTTAGATAAATCCTATATATAAATCTAATATATAGCCTAAGTCGTGCCTTCGAGACATGAAAAACGCATTTGAAATTCGTCAATTGGCCCAATAGAACGGGAGATATAGAATTGTCCCATTTATTTTAGTCTAAAGAAACAATTTGCCCAGAAACACAATTAATTTAGCAGTTTGCGTTGATTCACTGTAAGCGTTGTTTCACTTTTCAAATTTTTGCCAGGAAATATTATCGCCCTGTATTATATTTAAAGAAATTGAATAATGGAGAATCTGCATAAATATATATGTTTCTCGCCTTATGATAAAACAACGGTACCTAGAGCTATCAAATTTTGAATAAGGTAATATTCTTGCAAATATGGGCGTCTGGAAACCCAAAGCGGCTTTATTATCGATTGCATATTTTGTAAAAGTTTAACGAATTTTTCTTTCACAAACTCAATGATTTCAAAGCGAACAGTGTCACCGTTGTACAAAAAAAATGTTTATCTCCATCGCCTGAGACTATGTAACGGAAATTGTAAAGATATGCTCATTTTAAAATTATTATTTCGATATTGCTCTTGTACTGAATTTCAAGCTTTAAGTGCGAAAACCATGATATTTAATAAATAAAGGTAATATACAAGATGTTAAAAAAGCCCTTTTAATTTAAAATCTGAAATCTCTCAGATATGTAATTTTTTCAAGAATTTATTTAGTATTTTATATTTTTATAACAAAACACGAAAGCAAAAAAGCGGAGAGGAAAGGTTAAGAGGCTCATTGGGATATGGAGCTAAATCAGTGCAAAGTAAAGTCTGCGAAAACGCGAGGAAATATCCAAGGCAGAAATTAATTACGCGGGCATGATGAGATTTTTAAGCGATCACATTGATAACAGTGCAAAGAAGGCCATTTTCACTTGAACTTTAGTAGAAGCTAGCAATATGATAATAAGTAATGATAAGTGAGGAATGACAATTTTAGAAGTTTGAGACGTCCATCATTCACATCACTGTCTAGGAATTTAAAATTAATGGAAAGGTTCAGGAGTCGAGAATGTGTAAACATCATGGCAGCACATTTATCGACAAGAATTTTATTTTCCAAAAAATGAACCAACGCTCAAGGCTTGATAAATAACTCTGAATATTGTCAACCAGTTTATCCAAGTGTTTGTGCTTCGAGAGGATGGCCGAGTCGTCTGCCATAAAGGGCTGCTAGAGTGACAGTGGGTGATTTTGGTATGTCATTAATGAAAATGTTGAACAAAATCAGCGTTCAAGCACTACCTGGGGGACGCCGCTGAGGACTGGGCGGGGGGGTCGAAATGATAGTATTAACTCCTACTGAGAAAGAAAGATTAGTAAGATACGAGTTAATTATGGGAACTAATTGAGCCTAAATATCAAGTCACATGAGCTTGATTATGATTCCCATATGCCCAGTTATATAAAATGCTTTGGCGGTGTCACGAAAAAGTACGCCGGTAAGCATTTTGCTACAAAAGCCTTCGTGAGTGAACGCCACTGTCCTCAGAAATTGATGTGTTTTGCAGCATTTCGCTCGAAAACCAAATTGTTCGTCAATAAGGACTTTTTGGCTCCGGAGAAAAATCATTGAGGAAACATGTCATCATGCGCAGTTCATTCAAAACATTTTCTCATAAGGAGCCGTTGACAGTCCTCCCTGTTTTAAGACGCTAGTGAGCTTGCGGGAGTGAAATCTTAGCGTGCTTATTGGTATTAGAAGCCTTTTCTTGATATCTGTAATGGCTGAGAGGAAAGAAAAGTCAAACCAGTTATGCAACGTTGATCAAAGGTAATGGAACTTCATAAATTACCGACAGATACCATGGCCATTTGTTGCCTAATGAACTTTCGATCTCATGGCTAGCTCAGAAAATGATTCGTAAGTCATCTACCCGATGAATTTAACAGCTATCTTTGTATAAATAGAGCACTCGAAATCTTTAAAGCTAATAAAAGGATTTATTTGCACATACACACAATGAAATATGAAAGGAAAATAGCTATCTAACTACAGAGTGCAAACATCGTCATCGTCCTCGCGAAAAGCTCTTCTCGTTCTCTGGCGTCCTATTGACGTCAGTTCCCATCTGTCTTTTGATTGGGTGGCGTACTGATGCCATTCCCAACACCATTAATTGTTATTATTATTGTTCATTTGCCATCAAACCATTACGATAAAATCATTGCCACCATTAAATAACGGGCGCTATATTACATTGCGTAATTTGTAATGCAGCGTAGAAATACGAATATGCAGGTAATTGTACTGCATTGCATAGGGTGCTGTTATGCGAAATATATCGCATAGTGTATGTACTTTCTCACTTGTAAGAATAAAAGAGGGATTTTGCCGTCAACCCAGGCGTTTCTTGGTCGTTTTTATGAACTCCGAAGACCAGGATTGTAGGCAGCAAGCTGTTGAAATGCTCCTTCATCAATCTGCTGAATTTTGAGGAAGAAATTTTGGCTACGTTTTTTATTAACAACATCATTTGGTTTAATGTTAAGGTCCGAATGAATCACACCAGTATGGACGTACCAGGCTGCACTACTACTAACTGTAGGATTTTACATTGCAAGGATTGTAATTTTTTGATTCGAGTCTTCGCAGGGCTACCCCAAATGCTACATGCTTAGATAAAAATTGGTTGAATAATTGAAGTATAGAGAAGAATTTTGCTTCTGATAAACAAATGGCTCTTTCGAGTTAAGAGGGGCTAAATTTGGGATCTGGCGCTCTTTGCTTTATTGAGAGTATTCTCAATATGAAGATGTCAGAGTAATTTTGAATCATCCCTCCTAGCTACTAATATAAATCTGACGAGGGAATATAATCATCGAAGAATGTAAAAGTAATGGAAGGATACGTAGCCGTGAGCCTGTGAACATCATGACACTTAGCGACATTAATTTTGATTTTACGAGTAATGAGCCAGTGCTCAAAGACTTGAGAGATAACTTTGAATGTTGTGAACCAGGTTATCTAAGTGTTTGTGCTTGGAGATGATGTCCGTATCATCTGCATAAAGTGCTAGAGTGATACTGCATGACGTCATTTCTGAAAATGGTGAACAAAGAGGGGAGGTAAAAGACTTGCTTGTGGGACCCCACTTAGGATTGGGCTGGGCGTCGAAATAATAGAATTAACTCTTACTGAGAAAGAAAGATTAGTGAGGGACGAGTTCATTATGTGAATATGTTGTGCTGAAATATCAAGTAGCATTAGTTTCATTATGATGCGCATATACCAAGTTCTATCAATGCTTTGGCGGTGTCCAGAAAAAGTACGCCGGTAAGCATTTTGCAATCAACGCCTTCGTGAATGAACTCCACTGCCTTTAGAAGCTGATGCGTTTTGCAGTGATTTGCCCCGAAACCAAATTGCTCGTCAATAAGAACTTTTTAGCTAAGGAGAAAAATCATTCGGGCGTTAGCACAAATTCGTATATCTTAGATAACGAATATAAGGGGCTGATGAGTCTGTAATTTTACAAATTTGAGGTATTACTGAATATTCGAAGTCAAGGCAAAGAGAAATGCCTTTGAATAACTGGCCCACTTCATTGCGTCCGATAGCACGTGAGCGCTCATTATCTGCCATTCTTCTGCTTTTATCTATGGAAGGACGAATAATTGTGAAACATTTTATGTGATATTATAAGCAATCCACATGAGCCGTTAATTGAAGAAGCAAAACCGCTTCAAAATGCTGGCCTCTTCATTTACTGCTTAATTAGCATATTTTCTTTCAATCAGTCGTGATTGGTTATAACATACGATATTTGCATATTTCCATCTTTATTGTCAGCGAATTTCATCCGTTCAAATTCAGCTAATTGGCATTTTATATTTGAGTTTTGAAAGCAATTGTACGCCTACTTTGGCAGCTATCTTAACTAGATACTCCAATTAAACCATTTCAGCCATAAACCAGAACTTTTCTCATATTTAGGTTTACTTGACGTTGCCGTAAAATATTTACAGGCAACATTGAGAGCTTAAAAATTTTATGCAATGATCAATTTCAATAGCCACCAAGAAGTATATAAGAAATTAAGCTGAGAGAGATTGACGTACTGCCACCCCACGTCCAGGTATCTTGAAAGACTAGTATTTGCCTGTTTATGAAAGAATTGTGGTTAAAATGCGAAAACATTTTGGGTTACCGTATTTCCAGAAAATTTTCTTCATTTTACGTTTTCACATTATGGGTGCATTAGTCTTTTCGTATCAATACCTGCTTTGTAAAAGAATTTTCGATTTCTATCTGATGTGTTTTATTATTTAACTATAGCAAAGAAGATGAAGGCTATGTATTCGATGAGGGAGATGCTTTTGTCGAGGATTTTCTACGGAAAACTGGTTGGTTTTCATGTTACATATGGTAAAAACGAATCATGCACCCTATCCGTTTTATACATGGGTTGATCTTCCACTATTCAGCTTATTTAACGATTCGGCCATTGTTGGGGGACCCTTCTTTGAACGGGAGGTAACGTGCTTAGAGTTCATCAATATCCCAAACAAAGCTCAAAAACCTTTCGCAGATGACAGGGAACGAAACGATACGTATTAAATATCTTAAAAACATGTATGTATTATTTGAAATACACACATATATATGTGTATATATGTAAGATATAACAAAATAAGATAGCTGGTTTTAAAAATAATTGGCGACCTCAAAATTAATAAATTTGGTGCTCTCCCCCCTAAGTCCATCCTTTCTCCCAAATTCGGGATCATTCGAAATTCGTAACATTTTAACGCAAATACCTCCTCCCAATCAAGCAATTGAAAACCTAAACTTTTCTCTAACTCGATCTGAAACAATCAGTTTCCTCCCGCCTTCCTTTGAACTGCTGCGCTTCTCTTTCGCTTACGCTTTCATGCTGGCAACTCTCAATTTTTTCGATGCTGCTGCTTATTTGCCTGAAATAATGTCATAGCTTTTTGTTTCGAAAATTCATTTCTCTGCCAAATAATTTTGATCTGCCTGCAGTAAAGATGGTGATTCACCGAAATTAGTTTTGTCAACGTCTTATTCCTGCCTTATCCACACAGCCATGTCTACAGCCAGAAGTTGAAAGGAACGGATTCATGACTGCGCACTTAGTAGTACTGTCACGTACATGATCAATTTTAAACAGCTTCTGACCTATCCCTGCCGGAGAGTTTGGCAAGACCAGCCATCCCGATTTGCAAAAAAGAGGGGAAATCTGACAACAAAAAAAAAGAAGGTCATGTCATGCTTTTGTAGACAAAAATATTAAATGGTTGCAACGCAGTATTTCGGCTGATCTGGCAGCGTTATTTACGACACTGCTCTATGTCATCCCTAACAAGCTGAAAAGCACATGAATTTTCATTGACTCCACGTCCAGCCTGGAAGCCATTAGAGGTCCCTGCTCACGTAGGTATGGCAGGAAATTGAGAATCACATAGGCTGCCCAAATGGATAGCTAACAACAGCAGCGTTTTAGAGCATGTGGAAAAGACACCGGTCTCCTACATGAAAACAAATGGTGGAATTCGTGGGATAATGGCAAGCTCGATGCAAAGCTGCTTCCCTATATGCCCTTACTAGTAGCCACCCATACTAAATTAGCAGCAATTAATGTACGTAATTTCCACTGTGTATTTGTGATTATGTATTTATCCAAAGTTGTAGAACAGTGTAAAGGAATATATATTTATATATTACTTCACAGAACTGTGAGAATGTTAGTACAATTGTACTCTAATTATTTGATGTAAAATTCACATAGCGCATACACGCATTCTGAATTATGCGTAGCACTGCCTTTGCAAGTTGCAGTAACATTATCTACAATGTCAGCTTAAAACCAATTACTATGTGTATAGATTCCCCTATGATAATAAACGAATACTAGAACTCAAGTGCATATATAGCTTAAGTGTATATGTAATTAGGTAGTTTAAATGAATCGCATTTTCAAAACTAAATTTTTATTGAGTTTTAATAAATCCCGTTTGAACCGAGGCCCCTATCCAAGGGTGGGATTTCCTTTTCCACTTCGTCATTTCGTTCGCAAATTTGATGAAACAGGATATTTGCTGTTGAAAAAATTATGCAGTTTTTTGAAATATCATCCGGGTTTCGTCGGCACTCCTTTACAAATTTCGCACATCAAACAAACAAGCTTGGCATTGTTTTGATGAGTAAACATAGATTGTTCTTCTTAAACAGTTTTCAAATCTTTTATTGCAATATTCTGTTTATATTTTTTTTTCGGTATCGAAGGTTTATTCATGGACATACTGAAAACAAATTTTATAAAAGCAACCACACCTAACAACAAAATCTAAAATCACTTTAAAAATCCTAAACCAAGGAACCTGAATCCATTCGGCTCGACCCATGTAATGGATTAATAATTTATAGTTTCAAACATGGTGTATTTATAATCTTCTCTTCTTTATTTTACGGAATTATGTGCAATGGATACTGGAAAACTGGAATGTTGCAAAACTGGAATATTTACTTACTTCCATTATAATTCAAATTACATACATCAGATATTTTATTCGATAATATAAGAAGTCTAATCATTCTTCTTATACGGTTTTATGCAGCATTAAACCCATTAAACTATTCAGTGCTAAAATCAAAAACGACAAGTATTTTAATGTAATGGTAAAACTAAAGATTACTAAACAAACACTAAATCGAAAAATAAATATATTGGTAAGAAATTGATACTCAAGTAAGGATACTTTTATTCCAAAAAATTAAGTTTCCGTGTATACACTGAGGGCTTTCATCTGCGTTATCTGAAACTTAAAACACATTTGAATTACATTCAAGACACAAATTTTGGAGTTCCTGTTATATAAAACGTTATACTGCTCTTTTAATCATTGATTGTTCAGTTTTACAGCGCATCATGATCAGACGAGATCATCTCTCTCAGGAAATAGTTTAATAATTCTGCCAAGTTTGTAAAAGCTTCGCCGTAGTTTGATACAAACAATACTTACAAAAAGAAAGCAAATGCAGCTACGCTAAATGTGCTTTACTATTTTTAAGAATTTCTACTTTTGTCTTTATAAGAATGTTGTTTTCATATTGCTAAAATAATGACAATACATTAAAAGGACTGTTTTTCATAACATTAAAATAGAGTACTTTGTTATCGCCTTTGTCATTTTTTAAAATTCCACTACTATTAATTCTGCTGAATCTAAACTATTTTAATTCTAAATCTTAAATGACATAATAAATGCCCCTTAAGCTCAAGTTTCTAAAATGCTTTTTAGCAAGGCAGTAACGCAAAAATCATAACTGTTTGACTAGGCGACGACACTATAACCCCTATAAAAAGGAGATGGTGCAGTACAGCTATTCAAACACAAAAAAATCACTTTATTTTCTGAGTCAACGGTATATAATCCGAAACGTGAAAACAGTCGCTATATTTGCTAACTTTAATGCCACTTTCCAGCAAAAATTTTACTGCTATTCCTAACGGATAAAGCTAATTAAATACATTACATTATTAAATTTAAAAAGACTTATAAACATGATGGAGGTACTCTTTCTCACCTCTTTGGGATGGGATTACAATTCTTTTACTCATAGGCCTCTTCATATGTCATTTTTCACTTACCACACCCTCAATGCATAATACTAAAAAGTCAGCGTCCAAAGAACTAATCTCTTATATATCGTTAATTAAACATTTTTTACTGTTTTTAGACACTGTGCTTAACCTTTTTCAAAATCTGAATCTGCAAGCTCTGTATTTTGCGAAAAGGAGGAGTAACTTCAAATTTCAATGACACCTTATTTCTAATCTCCGCCTACTATCAGACGATTTGATTTAAAATTAATCTATAAATTACAGTGTCTCACAAAAGTGATGGACACTTGTGCTTTACAAAAGGAAACTGTAATAAAATAAATTTTTTTAAAATGTAAAACTTTTTTGTGGGTGTGTTTCATACTTAAATTTAGTAACAATTATTACATAACATACATTTTCTCAAAATATTAAAATATTAATTTAATAAAAATACAATTGTTTAGAACGGAGGAAAAAATGGTACTTACTTTTCCATCAAATATTTATCCAAACATTTTACCTTTTAAACGGTTTTAATATTTTGTTGGATTTCCTTTTATTTTTAAAAGATGATTTAATCTTCTTGGGATGGATTCAACTAATTTTTTGTGATTTCTGGAGTGATTTTACCCCATTCTTCTTGAAGCACCGATTTTAATTGTTGTTTTGAAGAAATGGTGTGTTTGCGAATTCTTGATTCCAATTCTTGCCAAATATTCTCTATGGGATTTAAGTCTGGAGATTGTGGTTTTGTTTTTAGTATTTTAGGACAGTTATACAGCAGCCAGAGTCTAACGTTCAAAGCAATATGCTTAAGGTCATTGTCCTGGTAAAATTTAAAATCGTTATAAAGGTTCAATTTTCGTGCTGATTATTTCAAATTCTGATTTAATATGCCAATAATACTGATCCTATTATCCTTTTAAGTCTGGAGATTGTGGTGGTGTTTTTATTATTTTAGGACAGTTATACAGCAGCCAGAGTCTAGCGTTCAAAGCAGTGTGCTTGGAGGCATTGTCCTGGTAGAATTTAAAATCGTTATGAAGGTTCAATTTTCGTCCTGAAGATTTCAAATTTTGATTTAATATGCCAATATACTTGTACTGATCCATTATACTGTCAATAAAAACAAGATTACCAACTCCAGTGGACGACATACACCCCCATACCATACCTCCTCCTCCAACATGTTTTACTGTTGGCACCAAGTTTCTGTTTGTGAAATTCTTCCCTGGGTTTTCTCCACACCAAGATTCTACCGTCAGAACCAAATATATTACATTTACTCTCATCAGCAAATATAACTTCATTCCAGTAATCAAAATTCTTATTTATGTTGGATTTTGCGAAAGCCAGTCTGAGTTTTCTATTCTTTTCACTTACGAAGAATTTCTCCTGGCTGCTCTACCGTGATATCCAGTAGGTCGAATTACTCTTCTGATAGTCTCAGGATTAACAATTACTCCATATAATGCTTGTAAATCAGCAGCAACTTTAGGAGCACTCATTCTTGGATTTTTTTTAATATTTCGAACGATAATAGCTCTGATGGTCGGCCAGGTCTTCTTTTATCCTTAATCATATGATTCTTTTTATATCCTTTAATGATATTGAAAACTGTTGAATGACTCAAGTTAACTATTTCAGTAGTTTCTCTAATAGATTTTATGCAAATTAATAACTAATATGCAACTCAATATGCAAATTAATAACTAATTTTCGAATTTCAGGCAAAGTTTCTTTTCGTTTAGCATTCATGGCTGCACAGAGCTAAAAAACACAAAACTCCCAAAACAAACTGGAAAGAAATAATGCAGACGATTTTATAAATTATTGACTATTGCTTTTGAGTAAAAATAAAAACCCAAAAAATATTTTAGACGATTTGTGTTGTATAGTCTAATGGTGTCCCATCACTTATGTGAGCCATTTTTTGCTCCGTTCTAAACAATTGTATTTTTATTAAATTAATATTTTAATATTTAGAGAAAATGTATGTTATGTAATAATTGTTACTAAATTTAAGTGTGAAACACACCCACAAAAATTGTTACATGTTCTTTAATTTATTTTATTACAGTTTTCTTTTGTAAAGCACAAGGTGTCCCATCACTTTTGTGAGACACTGTATGTAAATACTGTAATGTAACAAATGTGCGTAAAAAAATAGTTATTAAAACTTATTTTGAGTTATGATTCGAGTTGAAGTGAATTTCGATATCGAAGGCTCTCCCAAATAGAATCGTCGGCAAATTTAGAATTCGCGGATTAGAAATAACATTTTAGTGGTGCCTCAACAGCTGGACCTTTTGACTTAGAATCTGGAAGATTTAAATGGATTATCTATGAACAGGTAAGTGATTACTGTTTTCTTTGAAAATTTGAAAAAAAACTGAGTTTCAACATTGGGATTTCTCTATTTTAAACGTGGAACCTTTAGAAAAATTGAAACAGAAACGTAGGAATGAACGCAGTAGCGTTACGAAATTAATCTCAAAAATAGTAACTCTGTTATCAGAAATATATCGAATCATCAAAAATATATCAAAAACACAAACATTGAGGAACTGCGGGAAATGGATGAAATAATTCGTGAAAGAGAAAACACGTTGAAAATATTGAATTCACAAATCGAAACTCAGTTAAATGATGCTAAAGAATTTGAAAACGATATTTCGGCAAGTGATAAATATAATGAAAAAATTATGTCAACGCTCGTATATTCAGAAACGACTGTTTAAACAACTGGGATTAAAAGTCATTGGAAAAGAAGAAATAATGATTCACACTTTCGGATTTCAGGTGCCGGCCAAACAGAACTGCGCACGAGCAGAAGTGAAAATGAAAAGCACTTTTGATGAACAAGAATTAATTATTGAGGTTCTGGAAACTGATGAAATGTCAAATGCTAAGCTAGACTATCCTCCCAAAAATATTAAAGAGTTGTTAGAAGGTAGGGAAAAATTTAGCGGATGTTGATCACGAATCTTTAGATCCTGGTTCCACTGTCTGGCGGGCTTAACAGGCAGGTTTTTGTCGCTGTGTGCCGCCTCGCTTGAAGTATGTAAACCTGGAAGTCTCAGGTGCGAAGCACAAGTAGACAGGCGCCTAGGCTGAAGAGCCATCATCCTGTGTGTAACACGTGAGGAGAGGGGACATATCTTTCCTCCATAACGTAGTTGATGGTACATTCGAGGGGACGCCTTCACGTGCGAAGGTTGGCTGTTTTGGTGCTCGCCAAATCCATTCGACGAAGTGCATAGGCCTAACTGATTTGTTAGTGCTGCCTTGAGCTGCGCCTGTCTTCGTTGCCACTGACGCTGTTACTTGCACAAAAAAAGCATTTGTTAATGCTATTTGGATTTGTATTTTTGGATTGTTGGATTACAATCTGTTTTATTATTTTTTAAAGTTGCTTATTGATTTAAATATTGCATGCTTTACTGTTTTAAGATTTTACGCGTGACTTCGTCTTGCCAATAGCCTGATTGCTTTTCCTTTGGCTTTTTGCCTTTGCGAGTTATCGTTTTTTGTATTTTAAATTTTTAATGGCTTTTAGCGCTCAGCGCTAATTTCCATTTTGGTGCCTTTTGAATTTTCACGCTCGTGAGTTACCCTCCAAGCTCACGCTGTCAGGTGTGAGTCAGAGGCCTCACGAGCATCCACCTGCTGATCTGTCTGCACAAACACCTTCGTGCGGGTTGTGTTCCGGGCCGCAGGTTTTTTCCTAACTTGGGCGCAGGATTTTTGATTTTCTATTGCAATGGATAAGATCATTGAGGCAGTCGCGGCGCAAGTACGCGAACTTGAAGAAATAAAAGAACGAAATGGATTCAGTGATACTGAAAACAAAATGTTCACTTTTTTGCTAAGTATTTTGGATATGATTAAAGCTATGAACACTGAGTTTACACAAACTAATACTACAGATCTGAATAAGGATTCACAGGGCTCACGTCCCGCTGAAAATAAAATTTTGTCTGAAAATGACAAGGCTCGTAGCCCAATTAATATAGACAATGATCATGAAATCGGCACTCCGCTTGATAAAGGATCTAGCTCTGACGAAGAACCTAATACTAGGAAACGTGGAGATCAGACTGTACGTACTAGATCTCATCGTAACACGCATAAGAAAATTAAATTGACTACGCACACTAGTATTTTAAGTAAAAAACCAACTCCACCTCCTGTCACCGATAAAAATATTCTGACCCCAGCCACTACTGCTGAGGATACTACTAATGAAAACAATGATATGGATACTACAAATATACCTGATAATGTGAAGAACACTCATAATAAAACACAAAAACCATCTGATAATGAACCTAACAATTCAAGACTGCCACCAATAACGTTAAAGCCGACAACTATGAAATGGTCGGAAATTTGCTCACATTTCCATGCAAGAAATCTTAAATTTTACGGCCAAAGAATTGGCAATAAAATCAAAGTTACTGCGCTAGACGCAGATAATTACCGAGGAATTGTTAGAGTGCTTAGAGACTTTAACATCGAACACCACTCTTATATCTTACCACAGGACAGAAACCTGCGGGTTGTCATACGTGGTCTAAATGAGGACACTGAAATTGACGAGATTCAAAGAAAACTCGAAGAATTGCATTATGTTATTGAAAATATAAAACAAATGTCTAAACGTAGAGATGGAGAAACTATTTTGCTCCCATTATTCATTGTGACCTTGCCTAAGACTGAACAGTCACGCAAAATATATCATGAACGTTACCTATGTGATCTCCGTATCACAGTCAAGGAATACAAGGGCCGCCAAGGCCCAGTACAATGCTTTCGCTGCCAGGGGTTTAATCACACCCAACTTGGGTGTAATTACTCCCCTAAATGCGTTAAATGCGGCCAGTCTCATTTCTTCACGGACTGTCCAGTCAAGGAAGATAAAGATTTCATACCCATCTGTATAAACTGTGGAAATGCCGGACACACAGCCAGTTTTCGCGGTTGTGAAAAATTCCCTAAGCGAAAAACTGATCAACAGAAAAACTACAGCAATAGAGTTGTAGAAAATAAAAGTTATGCCAAGGCTTTATCTACCGGCATATACTCTGATACCTTGAAGTCTTTACTGACCTAGCTGAACTTGTTAAAGTTATAAAAACAGCTGGTTTCCAGCTTACACAGCAAATGCAAGAAATTAACACCCGTCAAGAAAAAATTGACAACCAATTAAATAATGGGTCAGCACACTAAACTGTCGCCTACTAAATTTTTGGTATGGAATGCTAGAAGCATCCAAGATAAAGCTTCAGAATTTCTTAACTTTCTTACCACTAACTTCATTGACATCGCTTGCGTCACAAAGACTTTTGCAACACCCTGTATTAACATTAACGTTTCAAATTACAAATGCTATCGTTGTGATAGGTTAAGCCATCGCGGAGGAGGTGTTGCTATTTATGTAAAGAGCAATATCCAGTCCTGCCTTATTGATACTATTAGAAAAGATAGACATGAAGCAGTTATTGTCTCTGCTCATCTACCTGTTTATGGAATAATTTATTTTATTTGTATGTATAATCCACCGCAGAATGTGTTAAGCAAAGAACTTTTAAAAGAATTATTACCTGAAAATAAACCAGTTATCCTTGTTGGGGATCTGAACTCCAAAAACCAAGAATGGGGATGTCGTAGAACTAACAAAAATGGACAAAAATTACTTGACTTTATCACTGACCAGCCCATTTATTTCTATGCACCGGTTGATTACACCTATCTGCCTAACAATCCACATAAAGGAGACATCTTAGATATTGTTCTTACCACTCTTCCAATTCCTATGTGCCTCGAAGTTACTGTCGATCTCACCTCAGATCATGTGCCAGTTATAGGCACATTGGGTATTATGAATAAAGAAAAACCGACTACTAAGAAAATTACTGACTGGAGAAAATTCACTGATATTCTCTCTAGTTATTATACTTCCTTCCAGCCTCTTAAAAATAAAATTGATATTGATAATGCTATTTCTTCACTTACTACGTACATCATGAATGCGTATCAATCTGCTTCACATAGTGTTAGTGCTGATAAATTTACTGGCAAGCTCCCTAAAAGTATTCGAGATAAAATAAAAGAACGTAATCATCTGAGACGCCGTTGGAACCTTACCTGGGACCCCAGGGTTAAGAAAAAGTTAAATAAAATCAACAAAGAAATTAAAAATGAGATTAAACTTCATAAAAAAGAAATTTGGGAAGAGAAAATCCTCAATCTTAGTGCTTTTGACAACTCCTTCTGGACTTTCACTAAAAGCCTCAAGCAAAAACCCAGCATAAATAAACCAATATATTCTAACAACGCCATAGCCCTGACCAATAAGGACAAAGCTGATATGCTTGCAAACCATCTTGAAGAACAATTCACACCTAATGAATTTCCTTGTGACACGCAATTTATTGAATTTGTAAATCATTTTGTTAACGAATGGCTTAACGCACATACTGCTAGAACTTGTCCAATCTTCACTACTCCGCATGAAATCATTGAAATTATCAGAAAACTCAAGAACAGATAAGCCCCCGGGCATGATGCGCTTACGAACATCACCATTACACATTTTCCTAATAACATCATTTGCAGAATCACTAGCATTTTCAACGCTTGCATTGAAAACTCTTATTTTCCGGACTGTTGGAAAACGGCCAAAGTCGTCTTACTACCAAAACCAGGAAAAGATCATACTAGGCCTAATGGTTACAGACCCATCAGCCTCCTCCCTGGCTTAGGGAAAGTCTTTGAAAGGGTTATTTTACAGCGCCTTCAAGTTTATTATGACGAACTTCCCAGGGAACAATTTGGTTTTCAAAAAGGTTTATCTACTGTCAAACAACTGGTACGTCTTTCTGAATTTATTGGCAATGCCCTACATAACAAGGAAAGCATAGCCCTCCTCATGCTGGACGTAGCAAAAACTTTCGACCGCGTCTGGCATGAGGGGCTTATCTTCAAGCTCATCAACTTTAACTTTGATCGCGAAATTATCAATTTCATCTACTCCGTTTATCATCAATAGAAATTCTTCGTATCTATTGGAGAAGAAGTATCTGATTTAGAAGAAATTAAAACTTCTGTACCGCAAGGATCCATTTTAGGTCCTGTCATTTTTCTCTTTTATGTAGCGGATTTCCCCTACTTTAATCTCAGTAGAGATTATTACGTAGGTTGTTATGCTGATGATATTGCACTGGCAGTCCGTTCTAGACGTGCTGAAAACGCAACACGTAAATTACAAGATTTTATGCCTTTAGTTGAAGACTGGTGTCGTCAATGGCGAATTGCTATTAACGCACAAAAATCACAATTTTTGATAATTAGAAGAAGATTCGCTAAAGAAAACTTTAAAGGGTCTTTAAAGTTATTCAATGAAGACATCCCGATTGTACAAAAAGCTAACTATTTAGGAGTTGTACTTAACTCTTCTTTTACGTGGAAAGACCACATTAAGCACATCACTCGCAAAACCATCAGTGTAATCCAAAATCTTACTCTGATAATTGGCAGATATTCAAAATTAGATCTTTACAAAAAGAGACTGATCTTTACTTCTATTATTCGTCCTATCATGACTTACGCTTCCCCGGCTTGGATTATGTATAAAAAGAACGATCTTAAGAAACTGCAAGTCGTTCAAAATAAATATCTCCGCACTATTACAGGTTCACACTTTTATGTTTCAAATTTGACTCTTCACACTGACCTACAAATTGACACCCTTGAAACATATTTGCACAAACTGAATAAGAAAGTTTTTGAAAAAGCATTAAACTGCGAACAACTGCAATACTTCAATACCTTCAACTATGAAGTTCTGGATGAAGATAAAGAACTCAGACCTCTTGCAGCATTCCTATCACGTGATGCAAACTTCCCAACCTAGATAGTCAATGCATATGTAATTGCTATATTATTTTACTTTCTTGCTAACAACATGGACAACATGGACCTCACTGTTTTACTGTATATAATGTATATATTCTTATTTACAAATATTCTGGAACATACTATATAATCCGATTATAACTGCACCTATTCTTGTTATTTTACTTGTCTTGTACCTTGTTACTTCACTCAGCTCTTGTTTGCGCTTGACTGCCTCTCTCGTCGTTTTGCGCTTTTCTTTGTGGTGTCATTGTTGCCCTTCTTTCCTCACCCTCTGACCTCCTTTTTGCCACGTGTCCTGAGCTTTTACCGTCTTGTTGCCTTCGGGCTGATTTTCACCGAGCCGGACACGTCGCGCTTCGCGCGACATCCCGGCAATACCTGCCTGATTGATTGATTGATGTTGATGGTGAGCTGAGAATTTAATTAAATTCTCATAGTGAAGCGGGTGAAGCGACTTCATACCTACAGTCGAAAAGTATGGTAAACGAACGTCGAAATCATAACGCAGTAACAAGAGTGAAGTGCAGGCAGGAGAGGGCGGAGTCGAAGGATCATGGAGGTCCAATCGGAGAGAAGGCAGAAAGTACAACTGAAAGTAACTCTGGTATTGGCTAGGAGGCGTGGCCTATTTAAGAATGAGTTAGATTTTAATTAAATGAACTTCAGATTTATTAATTAAGAGTAGTTAATAGTTTTTTCTTTTTAAATAACACAAAACGGATCATGATTTAAAATAAAGATGGCCAAAAATTGGGTTATTACATAGGTAAACTGTGGGATGAGTGGAACTAGTAGATACTACAAAAATAGGTGAAGTTGGGATCGTGCAGCAGAAGTTATGTTATGTCTCGATAGATGGCGCCACATATGTGGCCGTTTAAGATATTCAGGATTAGGGATAGAATTAAAGTTCTGAGTTGAGAATTACAGGTGTCTTAAGACCGCTTTCGGCCTTTTTCTGTTGCTCCATTCGTTAAAATCGTAGTTAAGCTGCGGTATGGTACTATTTTGAACTTTTGGAATATTTTTGAAGAAATTTTTAGCGATTTTCGCAAAACAGATATTTATATGTTCAACATTTAATTCATCATGAATAGCATTGTTTCTAATGTAACAGGGGCAGTTTGCCATCTGTCTGAGGGTGATATTTTGTACTTGCTGAATTTTTTTGACTGTTGTGTCACATAAAGAAACCCAAACCGGACAGGCGTAGGTGATGATGGGACGCAACATGGATTTATATACAAGAATTTTGTTTTCTAGAGATAAACTTGAGTTCCGGGCAATTAAGGGGTAAAGTAACGCTTTAGTACCCTGGAACTTCTTTAAAATATGTGTTACGTGTGGGGCCCAAGTGAGTCTTTGATCTAAAATAATACCTAAATATTTGGCTTGCTTGGCCCAGGGGATATTTACATGATACATTTTCAGTGTGTTATCCAGGTCGATGTTGGACTTGTAGGTAAAATAAACAGCTTCTGATTTTGCAACGTTCGTCTTAATTTTCCATTTTATCATCCAGGACTCTAGTGCATGTATGTGTTCTTGTAATGTTTGTACGACTGCAGCCATAGACGCGTTTTGATAGAGGATCGCAGTGTCGTCTGCATATAATGCTAGTGTAGTGAGGGGGTGTTGTGGGGTTTCGTTCGTATAAATTGAAAAAAGACAGGGCGAAAGTAGACTTCCCTGGGGTAAACCAGCGAGAGCTACTTTCCGTGTGGAGTGTGTATTGTTATAACGAACGACGAAGTGTCTATCGGTTAGATAGGAATTAATGATGTTAATGATGTAGTCTGGGAACCCCAGAGTGATTAATTTGTATGTGAGGCCTTCTAACCATACACAATCAAAGGCTTTTGATATATCGAGGAAGAGGGCTCCGGTGATTTCTTTCTTGGTGTATCCTTCGGAGATCAGTTCTGTGACTCTGTACAATTGATGTACAGTTGAATGCTTGGCTCTGAATCCGTATTGTTCTTGAATTTGGATACCATTTTCTTCCAGGAACTCTTGTATCTTAGTCAGGATGACTGCTTCGGCGATTTTGCTGAGAGTAGTCAGAAGACTAATCGGCCGGTAGGATGATGCCTGTGTGGGGTCCTTTCCAGGCTTTAGGATGGGTGTTATGATGGCAGTTTTCCAGAAGGTTGGAAAATGTTGTAGTTCAAGCATGATGTTAATAAGCTTAGTGAATTTACATAGCATTTTTGGCCCCATTTCTTTTATCATTTTGTTGCTGACTTTATCTAGTCCTGGACTTTTTCTTTTTTTTCTCTTCTCGATATAACTACTAACCTCTGATGGCATAATTAGAGGGGTGTTGTTTGCGTTTGTTTTTGTTTGGAATTGTGTAATGAGGGAGGAAACAAGGTGTTCTGTTTGTGGGTGGGATATGTTGTGTGTGCGAAATTGAGAAGCATAGTGATCTGCAATAGACTCAGCTTTCTCAAAATCAGTGTAAGCGATCCCGTTGGGGCCGTTAATGGGCGGAATATTCGTGTTGCGTCGTTTAAATTTAGAAGTCGCACTCCAGATCGAATTATCGTCTGCCGAGAGCGATTCTAAATATCTGACCCAGTCAAGTTGTGCATGTTCTTTTAAAAGAGTCCTGACTTGTTGTTGAAGACGATTATAAATAACTTTATCCTCTGGGCATCTAAATCTTTGCCATTGCTTTCTGGCTTGATTCCTTTTTTTTTTGTTATTTCTCTGATTTCGCTGTTTTTATATCTTTTTTTCTATCCTAGCTAGGGTGCTGTTCTTGAGTAGTGCGTCATGCAACTCCTCTGTGAATTCCTCCACATAGGCATCTAACTCATTTCCCGTTTGTAGTGCAAATGTTGGGTACTGAGTGTTGTTGAGAGCTTTGGCATAACCTGCCCAGTTTGTAATAAGGGCTCTTTTGTGTGGTGTACTGTAGGAATTGGTAGTTACTTCCATCATCACAGGGTTGTGATCTGATGACATTTCATCCAAGCTGTCAATGAAGCTTGGAAGATGAATATTTTTTAGGATAAAGAAGTCAATGACCGATGGTCTGCCAATCCCACAGTGTGTTGGTTTTGCTGAAAATGCTAGGTTAATGTTGGCTGATTGAGCAAAGTGATGAAGTAAACCTGGAAGTGAGCATTTACATGAGCTAATTGGATATTTACATGAGCTAATTAGTAAGAAAACGCCCAGACATCACGAGCGAAGCGGTGCTAACCTGGATGCGACTGCAGGGTAGGGTCGTCACTTGTGGCGCCATCTCTTGGCAGAGGGAATCTTTAGATACACATCACGAATCTTTAGATACTAACAACGTATATCTAAAGATTCGTGATCAAGATCCGATAAATTTTTCCCTACCATTCGCTAAATTTTTTCCGTCTTTACTCAGCGGAGCTGATAATTACTGGAAGTTAGTAAAGGGGAAAATTGAACGTTTGAACTCAACGCTAGTTACAATGGAAACAAAAATGGGTTGGATTTGAATGGGAAAATTGTTTGATCATATTGATGAAATGGAAAATGTAACTCATGCCGCTGCAATGACTTCCTCATTAATTCACTCTTCGAAGATTGAAAATTTGTGGAAATTCGAGACCATGTTGAAACAAAAAGCTGAAAGGAAATGAAAATTGCCTCGTTGAATCATTTTAACGGAACTGTTAGCTTTAAAGAGGGAATATATGAGGTTCAGTTGCCTTCGGTAATAGAAAAGGACCGTTTATGTCAAAATTTCGATATCTCTTAAACAGCGTTTAAACAGTGCCACACATCGGTTCACACAAAAAGGCAAATTCGAAGATTACGAAAATGTTTTCACAGATTGGTTAAATGACGGAGTTATATAAAGTCCTAGTCTAGTCTAGTCTCCACAACTATTGCTGGGATATTGCCAATTATGAGCAAGTTATCCAGCTCACTGACGAACTGCATAGAGCCCCTGACGTGCAATTTCCTTAAATTAAATAAAATAAAACCAAATAGTATTATTTTGCTTAAGAAAACGTATAGATTACTGGAATACATAAATACGTATTTTAAGAGTATAGTTATCTTATGTATGTATCATTGTATATTTCTGTAAACAATCTGATGGGGACACCATATGACTTTCTTCTACGGCCTATTAAATTGTAAAAATTTTTTGCTGCACTACTTTTAAACTTATTTCCTCGAATTATTCTAAATTAAGTTTCGCTAAAGAGAAATTGGAAATGACATCGAAAAGTGCAAATTTTGAAATGAAATATCCAGGACAATTTTGGCGTTCAAATGTCAAACTTCTTATAATCATATTTTTTCATAAAGAGTATAAAACTGTTAGCTTCGTGAGACGATTCTGTTTCATTCGAGATTTTTTAAAATTTCGCCAGTTTCTTTTAGACTGGGCAGAAGTTAGGCTCCAGATAACATACTTATTTGAATGCTCTCGAATGGGGTAATAAATTTAAGGAATGTTTGTCAAGACTCTAAAAAGATAGTAGAATCCAATAAACAAATCTTGCTTGCATCTTGTGAAATTGGTAGTCCATGAAAAAAGGAATTTAAAGCTTCAGTTTGTCTTCCATTCATTCGTCAAGAAACTTGTGTGGTCAAGTCTTACGGAGAAATTCCTAGTTGCCTATTGATACTACCACTTTAAATAAACGTTTTGGCAATATAAAGCCCGAAGGAACTAGGTTTTAGTTCTTCCTTTTACGTGGAAAGACCACATTAAACACACCACTCGTAAAACCATTAGTGTAATTCAAAATCTCACTCCTTTAATTGGTAAATATTCAAAATTGGATCTTTACTTCTATAATTCGACCAATCATGACCTACGCTTCTCCGGCATGGATTATGCATAAAGAGAATGATATCAAGAAACTCCAAGTTATTCAGAACAAATATCTCCGCACTATTACAGGTGCACACTTTTATGTTTCTAATTTCACTCTTCACACTGATCTCAAAATTGACACCCTTGAAACATATCTGCACAAGCTGAATAAGAAATTTTTTGACAAGGCAGTAAACTGCGAACACCTGCAATACTTCAACACCTTCAATTATGAAGTTCTGGATGAAGATAAAGAACTCAGACCTCTAGCAGCATTCTTATCACGAGATGCAAATTTTCCAACCTAGATTGTCAATGCATATATAATTGCTATATTATCATACTTTCTTGCTAACACCATGGATAACATGGACCTCACTGTTATATTGTACATAATGTATATATTCTCATTTACAAATATCCTGGAACATACCATATAACTGTTTATAACTGCATCTATTCTTGTTATTTTACTTGTCTTGTACCTTGGTATTTCACTCAACTTTTGATTGCGCTTGACTGCCTCTCTCGTCGTTTTGCGCTTTTCGTTGTGGTGTCATTGCTGCCCTTCTTTCCATCACCCTCTGACCTCCTTATTACCACGTGTCCTGAGCTTTCACCGTCTTGTTGCCTTCGGGCTAAATTTCACCGAGCCGGACACGTCGCGCTTCGCGCGACATTCCGGCAATACCTGCCTGACTGACTGTTTTAGTTCTTAAGAACTTCATAAAATGTATAAATTTGATGTTAGTCGTAAAACTGAAAATCTAAACCATCTGGAAATTAAAGTTGAGTTAAGAAGCCTGTGTTACAAGGTACTAGAAGACGAAGATGTTGAAGAGCATATAAGCGCGTTTGACGAATTTGATGAAGAGCTTCAAAAGCAAAAGTGTAAGATTTCTACAGTTTTGGGAATCTTTATTTACTGGAACATAAATTATATTAAATAATTATTTGCTGGAGTTAAGAAGAAAATCTAAAATTTGAAGATAATCTGAAATTAAATCTTAAGCTCGCAGAAAAAATACTGCTTAAATTTCAAGATAATTGCGAAAATTGGAATACTTTAAAATTAATTTCAATAATATAACTACTTCTAATGAACGGTAACCTGATAATCAGAAACTGTTTTATTAAACATCAGATTTAACTGGAAATGTTAAAGTAATTGAAAGTATAGATGGTTTTCGTTTGCAACTACATTTACTGCGCTTAAAATCTAGATACAAAAATAAAAGGTTAATTGTAAATGGTAATATGAATTCTATACTGTGTTTAAATAATACCATATTTGAGTCATACCTGTGGCTGACATTTCACTTTCCGATTTTTATCATGTATTTGGATTAATATTCGCGGCATGTTATGCCTTTTTATATCGAGAAAAGGACAATTGGCCTTGAATATTATGCATTTGCTAACCCCTGTGGTTTAAGAGAATTCAAGTGCATATTTTTTTTATTGAGCTAAAAAAGGACTGGAAGTCTTACAATGAATCAAGTATTTTCTTATTTCAGTGCTTGCATTCTTTTGATTTTGAAAGTGTAAGATTCAAAATATATAATGTGTATGATCTGATTACATCTATTGTAACATTAAAGGTTATATATAAATAAATTAAATACATTCTTTGTGAATAAGGTAAATTTGTTCTGTTTGAAGAGTATTTCTTCTGCAGACAATGCATTTACGAGTGAACATTTATTAAATGTGAAATTTAACACAATGTATAGGAATCCAAATGAATATTCATGGCAAATTTAATATGACAGTACTATCGCAATTTTTACCTTAGTAATCTGAAAGTCGGTTAGACTGTAGTTTTCAGTATATATATATACATAATCTGTATCATTTTAAAAGGTGGTTTAATGTTGAATTAAAATCATTTATTAGAAATTAATGCAGAAGAACTTTACTTGCAGAGGTAAAATTTTAAATAACAGTATGCAACTGTAGTAGCACGAACAAAATTTCTAAAAAGCACTGAGAAACCATATTTTGATCTGTGGATATGTATTTCAAGTTCTTTTCAGCTTGACATAGTATTCACAACATCAAACTAATTTTGATGAACCATGAGTAATTCTAATTAAAATAAAATTCTATTTACAAAATGTTCGTACCTTTTAAATACGGCAATAATTCTGCTTAAATATTAGTAACATTTTAAATTTGCATTTTTTTATTGCATAGTCTTTCTCTCTGCAAAATAACAGCATTCATAATATTTTGAGTAGTTATTTATGAATAATTAAATGAATCTGGATTAACTACTATTACTTCACGCAGATGCAAAATGCAGATATAATAATAATAATAATAATATGCAATTGCATAACTTTATTCAGGGATTTTGCATTACTCTCAGTAAACTTCTTACGCAATTGTATTTAAAAATTGTAAGACAATTTTTATTCCAAATGTATAGAAATATGTTTTCCCATCTGAACTGAATGTAGTAACTGAAGCAAATTTTAAATAATAATTACAGTTACCATTTTGCAGTCAATTATCCTTAAATACAAAATGTTGCATAATTGTTAGAGAACTTGTAAATTTAAGTAGATACTTTTACTTTACCGTAAGAAGAATCCTGACAAATGTAGTTTCTTAAAAACGGAAACCGAAATTGATGAGTCGAAGTTTTGCGGAGAATCCAACATGTGTTTTGTGTTCAAATTCTTTCAACCAGGTAATGAAATATCCACATATGGATCTAATTTCGCAATGAAAATTTTCAGAAGAAATCGACGATGTTCTAATTTTTTTTGTACAGGAAATTGCGTGGCAAAATGTTTTCTTCTATCTTGCTTAAAGCGGGCCAAAGATCATTTGACATGATAGAAATATTACTGGAAGCCCATTGGTCCATCCTAGAAGCCACTCCCTTGGTGACTACACAGATGTGCACATGTGAAATATGCTCACAGCCAGAGGAAGAATTGTGTGGTTGGTTCTTTTGCGAAGCATTCTTAGAAATGTTCTTTATTGGTCTTCCTCTTTTCTTAAGAGGCTGGCTTTAGTGTCATTGGAGATTTCATTAAATGGTCGGAGGGCAGATGTGTGATATGTTCCAAGAGGTATGTTTGGAGCTTAAATATCAGCTATTTCATAGCCCCCAGAAGAATGTCTCTTTAATATTATGTAGGAACCATCTCGTCGGGATGCGAATTTTGTGGACCATTTTTTGGTCTTATTGCTAATAGGGTGTGAGGGTATCCATACTTTGTCTCCAGCTGAGTACTCAATTGCACAACGCCGGTTCGAGTCTCCGTACTTCTTTAGTCTTGCTTTCGTTCGACAAGATCTTTAATTTCGGTTGAAATATTTGCAAATTTCCGAAGATAAGGAATGATTTCTTAAACAAATTTCTCATTTTCGATTATTGATTTCATGTCATGCTATATATCTTCTAAAGTTCTGTTCCCTTCCAAGCTGGAGAAAGGCTTCACAGCGGAATTTGGTGTCACATTTCCCGGTATTCAACACAAATCGTATTGTTGGTAGTTTTTCAAACCATGTAGTATGATCATTAGCAACAAGAATTGCCAGTCTTTGCTTCAAATACTTATTCTTGTGTTCTACAGGTTTGCCTCAAGGCAATAAATAGGCGTTAACACTTGACTTATCTTGAGCAAATGGCAAACTTGTAAAAAACAGCACTAATTAATTACTGCCATTGCCGCTGATAAGTCAACATGGAAACCCATAGAGAAGGAACACCTTTATACAAGAGTAATTTACAACGCTTTGGCAGTGGCGTTTTGTTTAATGCGCTGTAAACTACACTGCAGTATTTTAATCTATATGAAACTATAATTGCACTTCATCGGAACTATATTAAAGTCTGTACTTTCTCAATAAATAAATGGGGGGTTTCACCTTTTTTTCACAGTTCAATCCTTGAAAACCCCAAACGCTAGTAAGCGAATAATCGCTATAGTGTGTGAACAGAGACATAAGACTCAAGAAGGGATAACTACCCTTTATTTCTCAAAATAAATATGACACAATCAGTTTCTAACTCAGAGCGTACAGCAAAGCCTCCACTTGGGCTTGAACTCAAAATAATATGAAATTTAAACTTAACTAAAGCTAACTGAAAGATATAGTCGAAGCTATCAAGATTCTAAGTAGTTGGCCCTTAAATCTTAATTAAGTCGACGAAGCCAAACAAGGGCCTAAAGTACGGCCGAGCTTAATAATAGCTTAAAGAGAGCTGTAGCCGAAGGCGAACGCGAGTTAGTCAAGATCTCCGGCTCTCTAATAAAGTCAATGAAAACATCGACTTAAATACTATTCTTACTCATTTGCATTAACCGCGTTTCGGAAAATCCATTCCGGTAGGAAATTGTAAGCTGAAGCTAGAATGGATAGGAAAGATGCTTAAAGTTAAAACAACTGTTATAAAATTAGGACAAACCTTACAATGTAATTCTTCTTTCAAAATCATTAATTAACACTGTTTGTACATAAATGTTTAGCTTATATTTCGAATTAAATATTCCAAATAAGTAAATACATCTAAAATTTTCATTTTACGGCTATTTGATTATTTTGTACTCAATATAGGGAAGTTAATTTAGAAGCCAAACAACAAAAATCAGCATTATATTTTCAAATTTTTACAGGGCTAGTTTCGATGGTTTTATCGAACCACCATCTTCAGCTGCAAAAGCGCAAATGAACGAGATAAGATATAACCGATTAGATAAGATAAGAAAGCCTGGACAGGAGACAAGCTACTGGCGCCATCTGTTGATGAATCCAGAATTAAAACATAATTGCTTTAAAGGCTGAAGGCAAAGATGGATTGGAATTAGGGTCTTTAACTAGAACAGAAAGATTTTTTTGAATGTGAAATGCCTCTAGAAAATCCAGTTCACCAATGGAAGATGTTTTTTGAATAATTTTGGCAGCAGAAAAATTAAAGTGTGATTTTCTGACCAACAATGTTGGGCAACAGAAGACTTCTGCGTGTTCCTTAACGCGAAATTTTAAGGCTCTCTTAGTTTGGCCAATGTAAATTAAACCACACTGGCAAGGTGTAACCTGTAAATAACCCAGGAATTCATCTCCGGAATGGGGTCCTCGAGTATGGAACCCGAAAGTTAAATTTCTGTAAATTACGTGCAACTTTATAGCTAATTGATGGAAAGAAGGGAATGACAACAGAATTTTTATAATCTCCTAAAATAAGAATCTGCCTTTTGGTGTGTTGAGATGAGAATTTTCTAACTGCTTGATTTTAACTGCTTGATTGCGTGAAAAGTCCCTGTCAATAGCTATTGCTTTTAAATAATTTAGTGCTTCATCGAGGGATAGTTTGGAGAAGCAAACTCGAAGAGCACGGAAAACATAGGAATAAAATGAAGCTAACGTTATTGTCTCTTAATTATTCGGAAGTTAATCTGCTAATATATCTTTCATGTCTAGCAAAGGGAAATGTGTCTTTTACTAAATGGGATTATAAGCCCGTTTGTTTATTAATCAATGAAACGATTTAAAAAGTAATTACAAATATTTTATTTGATAATCATTGTATTGTGTTAATTTCCGAACAGGTTATTGAAATTATAAAACTAAAATTTATTTTCTGAAACTTTCCTTAGAAAACTTTTCATTTAAAGAAATATCGCAAATTAATTCTGAAATTATTTAAAGATAATTACAATAGCAGTTTTTTACACAAACTCTCATTTTTTGTACGAACTGACCCTGCTGGAATACCTTACTCAATATCTGCATTCTGAAAACTAATGCATTTAAAATTTTATTAAATATAAAAATAAAAGCGTAAATCCAACTTTTTACGATTTAGTTAAAAAAAAGGTTTCATCTTTTACAATGTAAGGTTATTTCCTTCTAACAATGTAATATAATATTTTCTGCTAATTTTTGCAACTTTTCTGAATTTAAATACAAAACGAAAGTACATTTAAATAAAATTTAAATTTCAAAAAA
>KK119548.1:25172-43974 GCA_000611955.2 Stegodyphus mimosarum | reverse complement strand
CAAAGATAATATTAGATAGAGGTTCAACTTAACATCCTCCCACCTAAGTTAACTTTTTACCTTAAAAATTTAACTTACAAAAGAAAGTTAACAAAAGAAAATTACAAATTGTTCATAAGTTACAAAAGAAAAATTACACATAGTTCATAAGTCCAGTCTCTTAGGTACTTTGACTGTACGACCTGCTCTAGTCTTTTGAATCTGAGGTTCAGATACACACACATCATCAGACGCAAAATTCTCACAAGTTTCGTCTCCCACCTTCTCGGTTGAAAAGTTCTGAATAATGGGATCATCACTGGATACTTCAAGTAGGTACAATCTTTGAATTGGTCTTAACAATTGTCCATGACTTGTTTTGAGCTTAACAAGTCTTGCAATTCCGTCTTTTCCTGGAAGGATCTGAATTATTTTACCTAATGGCCAATTGATTCGCTTGTTGTTATCACTGCCTATCAGTACAACATCACCAATATTCAGTTTCACAGATTTTCTGTTTTCTGATTTTGGGGTGAGTGCCCCTAGATATTCAGACCTAAACTTGTTCCTTAAATCGCTTTTCAGGCTTTCTCTATATTTAACCCGCTTAATAAGACTTTTGTGCCCAATATGGTCAAGATCTGGAACACCACTTTTTCGTATATCTTGCAGAAATAGAGAGAGACTTAAAGGCATTAAAGTAGCATCATTTTCAGTTACGTATGTCAATGGACGGGAATTAATCACTGCTTCACAATCACAGAGAATCGTGGTCATTTCTTCAGAAGTTAAGGAAGCTCTTCCTAGCACTCGTCTTAATAATTTCTTAAGAATTCCTACTAAACTCTCCCACCAACCTCCCCACCAGGAGGCAGTTGGCGGGTTGAACTTCCATTGAATTGGTAGTACAGAAGTGTCATCAGTGATTTGCTTCCAGTTTAGATCTCGGAGTACATTTGAAGCGCCAACAAAATTAGTTCCGTTATCACAGTATATGATTCTACTCCGTCCTCTACGAGCTATAAACCTCCTAAGAGCTAGTAAAAAACTGTCGGTGGACATCGATTCAACCAACTCTAAATGGACTGCCCTGTAAACAGCGCAGGTGAATAAACAGATCCAAGATTTCTTGTTGCCTCTCAAGATCACTGGTCCAGCGAGATCCACCCCACAGATTTCGAATACAGCTGCTTCTCGTAGTCTGTCTTCTGGAGGAGGCGCGGTATAAGTTTCTAGGTTTTTTGCAGAAAATCTCCTACACACTGTGCATTGATTAATGAGAGATCTCACAGTTTTACGAGCGTTCAGAATCCAAAATCTCTCTCGTAGAATATTTATCAAAATTTGCGTACCAGCGTGTGCATTTTTCTCGTGATAATATCGCACTAATCTCTTGACAACCTCATGATTGGATGGAAGAACAGCTGGCATTTTAAATTCTTCCGTATCCTCACGAAAGGTAAGTTTAGTTTTCAGTCTAAGGATTCCACTTTCATCCTTGAATACTCCTAAAGTTTTTAATTTCTCGTCTTTTTCATTCACAAAACAGTCTTCTTGAACCATTTTAATCAATACCTTCTCAGCCTCAAAAATTTCATCAGAATCAAGGTTTCCATGTTTTCTCTCAATTTGTTCAGATCGACAATTGTAGGCGAATCTTAGGATCCAGGCAATTAGATTAACTATCTTTTTGTACTTGGAAAAATATCTATAATACCAATCTCTCTTAGTAACCAAGCATGTAGAAACTAAACATTTTGTTACAGATGAAACTATTCCCTTTTTCTTCTCTCTAAAAATCTCACTCTCATCTAAATTTAAGTCACCTTTTGGCCAATCTTCTTCAGGCAAGTAGAGCCAACTTGGACCTAGCCACCAGTTAGATTTCAACAAATTTAGAGCTGAACAACCTCTGCTCGGGAGATCAGCCGGATTCATACATCCCGGAATATGTCTCCATGAATTTTTATTTGTTAGTCTTCTTATTTCTTTTACTCTATTCTGGACAAAGACACTCCAGGCTTCTTCTCTCGTTATCCAAGCTAAGACAGCAGAAGAATCAGTCCAGAAGTAAACTTCTTCACTCTGTATCTCAGATAAAATTGAGGACGAAAGTCGTGATGCTATAGTAGCTGCAAGTAATTCCAGTCTCGCGATAGTAGTTTCTTCTTTTCCCGTTGGTGCAACTCTACTCCTGGCTTGTATTAGCTGTACTTTAACAGAATCAAAAGTTTTTACTCGGATAAAAGCGGCCACGGCGTAAGCATGCTTACTGGCATCACAGAAAATATGTACTGAAGTATTTTCACTTGTATTCCTTGAACCAAAATATCTGGGAAAACGGATCTTCTCTAGATAGTCAATGTCTCTCAGCCATTTTAAAAATGCAGTTCTCGTACAGGTACCAACTTCTTCATCCCATGTTATCTTCTGCTTCCACGTTTCTTGAAGCAATAATTTAGGGATAAGGATGACAGGACAATATATACCAAGAGGATCAAACAATCTATGAGCTGTAGCTAAGATTAACCGCTTAGTTACTTTTTCAAAACATAACTCTTTTATACTACCAGTATTTATTCGTAGAGTGTCAGATTGTTTATTCCATATTAAACCGAGCACATTCGTATCAGCAGAAGCATCATCATTAATATCATTGAACTCCCACCCTCTAAGCTGAAATTTTCTCTCAGCCATTACTTCAGTTGATACATTCATAAAAAGATTGAGTTCATTTTCATTTTTGACACAACTGACACAGTTGTCAACATAGAAACTATGCATAAGTTTTTGAACGATACTTTTTGGATATGAGGATTCACCAGTTTCTATTTTCTCTAAAACAGTTTGTAAATGAAGCTGAATAGTAGAGTTTAGAAGAAAAGGGCTGCTTGCTACACCAAAAACTACACGACAGTGCCTGTAGTCTTTCAACTGACCATCACTATCAAGCCACAAGAACCTCAAAAAATCTCTATCAGTGGGTGAAACACTTATTTGTAGAAAGGCTCTTCGCATATCAGCAATAACACCTATCTCGTCTTTTCGAAATCGTGTTAAAATACTTGGAATCTGCTCTATTAGATTCGGACCTTTCTCTAAGCAATCATTAAGACTAGGAAACCCCTTTACTTTGGCCGAAGCATCGAACACCGGTCTGAGTTTTGTAGTACTATTCTCTTTGATAACTTCTCGATGAGGAAGGTAAAGAACTTGAGCTTGATCGTTTTTAGGAACTTCTTCAATTACTCCCTCTTCAAGCCATTCCTTAAAAACATTTTCATAAGCTTCATAATTGGACTCCGTTTTAAGACGTTTAACAGTTTTGTTCAGTCTCCTCTCGGCTAAATCAAAATAATCTGGCAGTGGTGGATGATCTTCCAACCAGGGCAAATCAACCTCAAAACGATTATCTACTACATGGACTGTATTTAGGAAATGTAATCGAGCAGCTTCTTGCAGTTCCATCTGGCTTTTCTTGACTGATGGGTCAGTAATGCCAAGTGTGTCCAAGGTCCATAAATCTGTTATCGTCTCCACTGTAGACAACAAGGACGTAACTAATAATGATGAGGTACACTCGCTTCTCGAAGTATTGGGCATTCGTCCCATAACTGACCATCCAAGTTTTGTTTCTATGGCTACGAGACCACAAGGTATCTCACGACGACCACCTGTCATAAGTTTTCCAGCTACATCAGCCCCAATAAGGATTTCAATAGGATCTTCACAATCATCCACAATATTTATATTATAAGCAGCTAACTCCTTAAGACAAAGTTTGTTGACAATAGGTGGCACTGACTTGCAAATAATTTGTTGACTAAGAACTTTAAAGTTACAATTATAATTCCCGTGCACACTTGATAAATACAAAGTGTATACATCGTGCTTGCATACCCCTGAATTTTTCCCTCCAAATAAAGAGTGCTGCAAATATTCACAATTCTGAGGTTCATAGTTCATTTCTTGAGCTGTACTTCGTAACAGATACGATCGCTGTGAAGCTGTATCAATAATAGCTCTTGCGACACGTTTTTTCCCATTACCTCTAATTATAACTTTGAATGTTTGCAGCATTACGTCTGGAGTCGAAGATAAGTTAGAAAGAGCCTGATCCACTTCAGCACTAATCTCAGTTTTCTTTTCAACTTCGGATGATTCCTCATTTTTGGGCACAGTTGTTTGGTGCATTTTCCTACATAGAAGAATATGATGTTTTTTACCACAACACAAGCAACCAGCTTTCAAGTTACAGTCCTTAACTGAGTGTCCAGATTTTAAACATAAAAAACACTTGTGAGATTGTTGAACAAGTGACTCTCTCTGACTTAAAGGTATTTTTCTTGCTTTTAGACAATCTCCTGAATAATGCGAATTAGAACAGAATATGCACTGTTTTGACACTTGAGATGAAGTTAGAAGATCTGTCGCACTAGGCACATTTGAAAACTTTCCACTCTTAAATTTTTTATCGATCCCTTTTTTCTCATTGGAAAAATTACTATATTTTTCTTCCGGTTTTGACCCCGAAGTATTGAAACCCCGAGAGGCTAGAAAAATACGCTCCCCAGCCTCAACTTCATCTTGTAAAAATTCTAAAATACACTCTAAATCATTTTTCTCAATTATAGTTTTACCCTGATCTGACTCATCCGGACTCACCTCTCGAACTCTTCGATGAGCAGATCTATAGCGCTCCCAAGCAATAAGAGTTTCTTCAGGTAACGATGATTCAACTAGAGGAAATAACATGGCAGCATATTTCTCCCTAGTAACCCCTAATAGTTCAAGTGAACGGAGTTTACTCTCAAGTTGATCAAACAATTTTCTTAATGAATTTTTAGGACAGTTCTGTTTTTGAAGAACTAATGCTAATAAATCTCTGACGTATACTTGAATCAATAATTATTCTCTACCAAAACGAATTTTTAGCTGTTTTAAAGCTTTTCCATAACTATCACCACCTGGGGGAAAACTCTTAATTAATTCTTCGGCAGGACTGCCTTTTTCCATTGCTTGAGATAAATATGAAAATTTATCGGGAAAATCAATATTAATGTCCTCATCAATTTTTTTGAATTGCCCCCAAAAGTAGAGCCAATTTCTTACATTACCGTCAAAAGTAGGTAATTTTATTTTTGGATAATGCAATAAAGTGTTCGGCTGCGAAATGACATTCAAACTTTCATTCTTAGAAGATAATTGTTTACCCATTAGTGTTTCTAACTTCTGTTTAAAAGATCTCCAGCGATCAATATATGTTTCTGACTCATCTACCACTTTCTCTATTTCGGAATCGGAAGTATTTTCAGAATACAACAGTTGTTTATATTTCTCTTCACATGCTATCATTAATAAAGCTTTCTCTTCAATTAGCTTTAATTTATTAATTTTCTCAACAAAATTCAGGTTAATTTCTACCTCATCAAAAGAATTACATGCTCGAGTAAACAACCTTCTAAGTTGTTTTCTATCTTTCAATACAGTTTCCATAATAATTAAAGAGTAAAAACAAAATATAAAAATATTTTTCACTCACTCATAAAAAGCAGCCGCGTAGTGTCGCGGACGCCATGATGTCTCGTTTTGACTTCGAACATCAGAAGAATCAGTAATGGAAATGAGTGTAAACAGTTATTCAATGAAACATCTCGTTACAACACAAACAGCTTATTTACAAGTCTAATAATTGACAGCTGAAGTTTCGTTATCTCAATACAGCACTTAAAAATATAAATGGCGTACGATAATACTCATTATTTATCTAATATACATGAAATGCAACTCGAAGCCATTTTTCTCACTCTCTCATTAAAAGAACGCACTTAAAACCTACAGCTTTGCTCAAAACGAAAATGTAAACATTGTCCACTGTTGCCATATGCAATTTTCTAAATTAGTTAAACAAAGATAGTATAAGATAGAGGTTCAACTTAACAATGGGTGAAACAGCCTTTGGACACAGAATGTAAATGTTTACCTTTGGCGAAAGTCACCATTGAAGGTGATTTTGGTGTAGTCACCACAAAGGCAGCGGTTACTCCGGTAGAGTTAGATAAAGAGTATTATTTGTTAGGAAATAAAACTGCACAGTTGATAGAGGAAATTAGGGAACGACCGGTTCTCTTGAGTGCTGTGGAGACTCGTAGTCAGGCGCATGCGCGCAGGAGTTTAGAGAAAGCGAGTGCAGAAGAATTAGATTCCGGATCGGAAGAAGAGAAAAAGATAGAAAGTGAAAGGATCGTGAGTAATGAGCAATCGGAAGAAAGGAACTTAACCAGTAATACGGAGGATGTCATTAAAATTCCATTAATTGTCAAGGAAAGACAATTCAGGGTGTCTGGTTCTAAAAAAAGGGAAGATAAGCTTCAGCTGTGTGTGCCTCTTGTTTTTAGGAAAGGGATCTTGAAGTTATGCCACGAGGAAATCTCTGGTCATTTAGGGGTAACCAAAACCAAGGATAGAGTTTTGACACACTATTTCTGGCCTAATTGTTACCAGGAAATTGAAGAATTTGTGAGGACGTGCGATATTTGTCAGCGTGTAGGTCACAATAGGGATAAAAAGAAAGCCCCAATGAAGATTGTGCCCGTTATATCAGAAGTGTATAGCAGATTAAATATTGATGCAGTAGGACCTCTGATTCCTAGTTCACGCGGAAATAAATACCTGATTACGTCTATTTGTGTTGCTTCCAAATATCCAGATGCCATTCCTGTACAGAATTAAGCTCTAAAAGTGTGATACAAACCTTGATACAAATCTTTTCTAGATCATGTTACCCTAAGGAAATTCAGTGTGATTTGGGTAGATCGTTTACCAGTGAACTTACATCTGAGTTTTTTAGCAAGTTCGGAATTAAAATGTATCATTCTTCTGTGTGCCACCCTCAAAGTAATTCTGTTGAAAGGTTGCATTCCACCTTGAAAAGGGTATTGAAGGCTTTGTGCTTGGAAAGCGGGAAGGACTGGGAAGAATTTTTGCCATGTGCTTTGTTCGCCCTCAGAACTTTTAGTCATGAGAGCACAGGTTTTAGTCCCTGCGAGTTAGTACATGGAAAAAATTTGAGAACGCCAAAGAGTGTCAGAGTAAAAGGAAACTCTGGTATGATCGCAACGCTGTTACGAGGAGGTTTAAGGTCGGAGATCTCGTGCTTGTTTTAGCCACGTCTAAACCACACAAAATGGCTGTAAACTGGATAGGGCCAGGTAAAGTAACTAGTGTGATTTCCGATACCAATTATACGGTGGAGATTCCGGGAAAGCGTAGCAGTGACACCATTTATCATGTAAATTTGATGAAACCTTATCGTCAGCGCCCCGAGTTTGTGAATCTTGTGATGGAGGAAGTCATGGAAGATATCGAGGAAGAAGTGGATATTCCTTATCCCTTAGCTGATCCAACTCAGGTAGACTTTTGGAAAATAGTTGGAGATAGTAAGTTAGAAGAAAGAGCTTCGGCAGAGGAAATAGGAAAATTCCAGGAAGTTATAGGGAAGTATGGAGCGGTGTTTGGTGTATAGGGTGTATGGGGACATTTGATTTCGTGGTACTATTTACATTAATATTAGCATTTTTATTTACAATCCTGTTCTGAGCCATAGAATCATAGGCACATAAAATAAGTCACTGGCAGTCATTGGCACTTTTAGGTACATTTTTGTTATTATTGCTATGAGGTTGGTTGTGTGCAGTTTGAACTGATATTATTAATTTTAACATATTTAACACTCGAGAACTTCGGACAACCCAATAATTTGAGGTGTGCCCTGCTTGCTTGCAGTTACAGCATATTAGTTTTCAAGTCTTTTAGCGGTACAGTTTACTGTTTTGTGAGGCCCCGCACATTTTATAGTCGATACGTATCCGAGGAGTGGTGGAATTGTTGACAGTTGGGGAACTACACAGTGCGTTCTTTCAGTTTCTATGCAGCCACAGTAACATAAAAGTACATAAAAGAATTTAGGTCATCGGTTTTCTCCACACCAGCTGCGTTTTCAAGTTGTACCTGTTACATAGGCATATATGCACAAGATTTTATACGGTGTATTTGGACTACTTTCTTACCTTTGAAGTCTAGATTCTTGTACGTCATTCACATGGTAGATAAGAGAAATTTCCCGAATAACCACTTTTATTGGGCATTCATGCTTGTTCGTGATGATACAGCCATCAATCCATTTCTCATCTAAATAACGTAAGATTGGTCTCTGATCCTTCACTGTATTCGGAAAATTTTAAGAAATTCCCTTCAAGTTCAACTTCTATATAAACCTTAGAATTTTCATGAAGTCTAAATATTTGATTCCGGGTTAAAGCTTTGGAGGTTAAACATTTGGAGGTGAAACCTCTTTAATTTCAAGTTCTACTTGTGTACCCATTTAACAGCCCATTTTACTTTTCTAGAACACCTTTTAGACCTAACAATTTCCATTAGAAACATTTGGGTTATTATCAGCATCACATACAATGCGTTTATTTGAGTTTGTATTTTTTAAGATTTTTTTTCAACAATATTAAGCACAATATCATTTAAGGATACATTTGAGTAAATAGGATTTAACACACCAGAAGATTCGTACTTACCTTGAAATAACCGTGATAATCCTTCTCTGACGTTGGTATTTCGTCATGGTGATTTGTTTTTGGATGTTCAGTATTGCATCGTTAATGAGTCCGACAGCGAAAGTTTCCGCAGCATTAATGTTAATCCGAATCTTTTCTGCTTGATACAGCGCACTGTTATAATCACTTAAGAGTATAAGATTCGTTATTGAACAGTTGGTTTTAGTTTTCCTACAAATTTCTTCGCGAACCTAGCCACGTGGTGGAAGGGAACAGTCGCGGTATCTATTTAATTAAAAGGGGGAAAATCATTTCTGTCCATTTCACGTAAAAACGCATCCCCCTGTAATCCAAGTTAGTACAAAAATACTGTAGAGGCACTATCACCGTACTCGAAGAAGTCACAAAAACGCTGCAGCCAACCAAAAACACGGTGAACCGGGTGAATTGAGGGCTTCCGCATCGAATGCCGCACAGACACTGTACAATCACCAGCATTTATGCCTTCTGAAGGGTTTGAACTCAGAGCCATTAAGAATAGAAGTCAGCATCAATATCCGCTATCCGCCTCCTTGGCGGCAACCGCGAAGTGCAAATACAAGGTCTGTCCCGAAAGTAATGCGTCCATTTTTTTAAAGATATTTATTGAACTGATTCGTACAATTACTCAAAATTCCTCGTAATACATTCCTCCTCCTTTAACACACTTGTTCCAACGTGATTTCCATGCTTTATATGCGTCCTGGAAGCCCGACACAAGAATGTCCGTTAGTAACCTCGTCTAGCTGTCTTGGTGTTGTCCAGGGTTTCCAAATGTTGTCCTTTGAGGGATTTTTTAATTTTCGGGAACAAAAAGAAGTCGGTCGGGGACAAATCAGGACTGAAGCAACGCAAAAGTCCCGACGGCGTTTTCTTAAGTTTGAAACAAAACTTTGCGTATCTCTGCTCAAGAGTTTTTTCCATCTTGATCTCGACCGAGCACTCGCACAAGGTTTCACTGAAACAGGCACTGTAACTCTCCAGGAGGTCGGAGCCGACTGGCGTTGATCGCGCTGTGTTCCGAAGACTCCACCCACACTTTCCTGCAAGCGGCAACGCTCTGCGACGCACAGTCGTGGCAGAGGAAAATGGGGCTCTTTACTTTCGGGAAAGACCTTGTAAATCACTGTAACTTGATGAATTGAGGGTGGAACCAGGTTCTTTTCTGTTTTCAGAAGCCACTCAGTTGTTTGCATGACTAGTGTGCGTTCAGGATTATTCGTTTACATAATTTTAAAAATGCTCTGAACCTTGCTGTTCCGCATGCGGCACGTTTCCTTTTTTTTCCTTCTAAAATGCGAAAGAAAAACGAAGAAATACAATCAGTTCTTATCTTTTTTTATAAAAGCAAATTTGTTTTATTGAGAATCGCGATTACATAAAACCAACTCTCAGATTTTAGAGTGTAATGTGACTTCCCTCTTACATTTTACTGGGACTATATCGCACAGTTCGGGGACAGTTTTATTTTGTCAGAAATGGTCAACGGGAAAATACTTCAATACCTGAAAGTAAGAGGTTTTTAATTTCACTAAGATACATAAAATTTCTTAACTTATATCGTTTCATTACAAATGTAAATAGCCTTGAGCCTCCCAAGGCAGTGAGATTGCTTATTTCTCAAAGAGGGTTATGGGTTATTCAATTATGGCAAAGCACACGAGGGCTATCTGCCTAAAGGGAGGGATGCCTTCGTGGAGGACTTTCTAAGGGAAACTGGCTCGTATACACGTTACACATGGGGAAAACCACGAAAACGCCCATGCAGCCAGCCCGTTCGCGGGATTCGAACCTCGGACCGAACTACCAGTGTTCAGCGTCTTTACCGCTCGGCCGCTGGTGGGCACTATTTCTCAAAGAAGGAAAAAAATAAAAACTATTTTATTCCCATTTTTTTCTTCATTTCATACTCCCTCTGTCCAAAATTAGTTGCTACACTTAAGTCGAAAAGTCTGTCCCAAATTAGTTACTGCATTTAAAGTAAGTGGGGCTATAAATAACTCCCCATGCAGTTTAGTTGATCGTCACAGTAAAATTATACAATACATAAATATACAATGTACAGTAAGGAGTACGCAAAACGAGCTAGTTAAAATCCTAATGTGATTGTGTAGTATGCCAGAGAAGATTAGGACACTCTGCCCTCCCAGTGTACCAATCAGGACATTGACTACGACGTTAAGATTCTTACGGGCAGTATTTTGAAAGCTTTCAGAGACGCTATCATCACGGTTCGTCTCACAAATAACAATATCCGACTCCCACGTCACATCAGAGGTATCATCCAAGAACGCAACAGAATGCTTAAATTGTGTCATCGAAATTGGGATCCCGCTCTCAAAAGAGAAATTAACATCTTAAATAGAAGAATTAAGAAACTTTTTTTGACTTCAAGAGGGAAATGAAAGACTTTATCTCAAAACTCAACATCAATGACGCCTCTCTTTGGAAATACCTGCAAAATCTCAAAAAGAAGAGTATCAATAATAGAACCATTCACTCGGGCACCAAAATTTCTTATTCACGCAAAGACAAAGTTGACATTTTCGCTGAGTACCTGGAGAATCAATTTACTCCTAACATGGATCCAATGAATCCTACGTTTAAAAATGTGTTGGAAAGTTATGTTCACTCATGACTTCTCTCCCCTTCTCACAATCTTCCAAAACTTACTACTCCTATGGAAATCGCTAATATTATTCATTATCTCAATGTCAAAACAGCTCCTGGAAATGATCAAATGACCAACAAAATGCTCAAAAATCTGCCCAAAAATGTCATTTGTAATATTACCAGTATTCTAAATGCCAGCTTCACTTTGAAGTATTTCCCAGATTCTTGGAAACAAGCAAAGATCTTCCTCCCTCCCAAGCCTGGTAAAGATTCAGCTAAACCAGATATATATAGAACGACCAGCCTCTTATCTAGCCTTGGAAAAATTTACGAATGTCTCCTTTTTAAAAGATTAGAACCGTACTTCCATTTGCTTCCCGACGATCAGTATGGCTTTAGAAAAAATCTTAGTACTACAAGACAACTTGTTAGAATTGTGAAATTTATTGGATCAGCCTTTCATAATAAACAAAGTGTTGCGCACCTTATGCTGGACGTGGCAAAAGCATTTGACCTCGTCTGCATCAGGGGATCATCTTTAAGCTTATCAGTCTGGGTCTTCAGCGAGAACTGATTTTCTCATTTTACAACACCGTACGTTCTTCGTTGTACAAGGCAATGAAACTTCAGCTCCAAGATCAGTCCGATCAAGTGTCCCTCAAGTCTCCTTGGTCCTGTTCTTTATCTGTTTTATATATCTCCGACTTTCCACGTCCAGGATTAAATAATCATATATTTCTTGCTTGCTACGCCCATGATACGGCGATAGCCATTAAATTCATCAGGGCAAATCAAGCTATTAACAAAATCCAAAATTACCTTTTTCTGTTGAAGATTGGTGTACAAATTGGAGAGTCAAGATTAACGCAAGTAAATCACAACTTCTTATACTGAGTAAGACCAAACAGCATATCAGTTTCAAAGAACTTTTTCAAGAACCAGTTCCACGGGTTACAAAGGCAAAATACTTAGGTATTATTTTAAATGATAGACTTACTTGGTCTAATCATAATAAAAGCGTCAAGAGCAAAGCTATAGGAATTATGTGCAGATTTCTACATGTCATTGGGAAAATTTTGCAATCTTAGCTTGTGCACTAAAAGGCATATTTACACCACGTGCATCCGACCTATTCTTTGCCATGCTGCTCCAGCATGGAATACTACATAGGGCAAATTAAATTCTTGCGTATCATCACTGACGCTGATTATCTCCTTAGAAACGAACTTCTACACAGAGACTTAAAGCTCGAAACAATCTCAGATTATATCAATAGGAGTAATGAAAAATTTTTCAAAAAAGTCTTTCAATGTGACTTTGTTAATTATTCGCAAGTTTTCAACTATGAGATTCTTTTCTAGACAGACACATCACACCTCTCGCTGCTCACACCATCATGTGAGGCGACCAGAACTCTGTTACCTCGCTCCTCGGTCGGTGGTCTTTACTTTCACAGTGTCTGATCTCAACTAAGTTTGTTTTTTGAACTATTTGGAAATTTTTCTGTTTTGCGTTTACTTTTGTTGTTTTTTATTGTCGCATCATTGTATTGTATTTTGCTGTTTGCATTTGTATATAGCATTTTATATGTTGTACTTTGTCATCATATCTGCTCGATCTTGTACTTCAATAGTCTTTTCTTCACTCGTTACGTTCTGAGATTTTATCAAATTTTTTCCCTTGGTCCTTTTTAGCACTTCTTTCTTCCTACCCTCCGATTTCTCTTCCGAGATGTCTCCACGTCCAGAATTCTCTATGTCATGTGTCTTCGGGCTTTCCTTCATTAACCGGCATCACTGCATCTCGCAACAGCCGGGCATAATAAGCAGTCTAGGGACACTCTGCGCGATATTCACGGAATGCTAGGGTTCGATTCGATTCGATATTTTAAAATCCCTTATAGACAAACAGGATTTCCCTACTTAATTTTTTCGTTTATTTTAAACTTGCAAACTTAAGCACCTATGCAGTTGAATAACATGACAGATGAAAATTACCTCCCCTGAAGATTAGTTATTTTATTTAATTATTCAAGAAATTTTGTGTCTTTCATCAGTTTTAATAGATAAGGATCCAGCCAATACGATGTCACCACCTGCTCACATGACCATGGTCACTTCCCCTTCTACACTTTCGACGGTTCGCTTCAAAAGATTATGCCAAGAAAGTGAAGCCTCAGCTTATCTATCTACAAAAATTGCTTTGTCTTAATTACGATCAATGCCAAAAGAGGGCGCCACCAATGCAACAGAAATGTCTACAACGAGCTTATGGCGTTAAGTACTTCCTGATTTTTCAGATACTTTTCAGTCTCCAAAAATGACGAATCCGATAAGCAAATAAAAATGGATTGATAAAGGCCCTCACTGGTCGAAGACCTCTAATAAACATGACGGTGTACGGTTCGTCTTGGACTCAAGCTTAGATATCAGTGTACTTCCAGGCCCACAGAGGAACACTGCTTCAAGACAGGCAGAACACGCGGTGCATTACTTGCACAATAATCGCGTATATAAACGGTAGTTGTATTTGATACATGTGTAATGTCGCGCCTCCCTGGCGGTTCGATTGAAAATAAACAGCCTACCTACGTGCTTTGTTTCCTGGTTTCGCCATGATTGTTCCCAGAATTGTTTCACCTAAAGTAGAAAAAGAATCGAAATAGTATAACGTCAAAGATCGAGTGATTTTTGTGATGTGATAATTCCGTATATTCCCATGTCCTCTGCGTTTTCACAAAGTCCGTCTCCATTGCCCTAAGTACCAATCTGTAACTGTAACGTATTTTAGTTTTGACGAAACTTTTAAAACTATATTGCTAATCCATTGTTTAAACATTCATTTTTATTTTACTTATTCTCAGTTCATTTAAGTTTTATTTTTCAGTTACTTTGTTCATATGCACTGTTAAGTGCTTCCTCACGTTTTGATTGTTGCGGCATTTGTACTAACTTATTTGAGTTAGTAGTGCATTTTCCTTGTTCATTTTGCGTTTCTCTCGATGTCATATCCCCAACGCTCTCTTCGTAAGCCGCGCCCTGTAAACCTGAATGTCTGCCTCTCTCGCCAACCAAACTCTCTCCTCTGCTCGATCACATCACTAGCCGCCCAGACTACCAGTGGTTAGGGTAGCCTACTGCTGTACCAAAGTGTCAGGGTTCGAATCCCGGTGAAAGTAAGGATGTTTGTAAATGTATAGTGTCTTTGCGCATAAGCGCACCCTAAATATATGGCGAGCCGAAGGTCCTATCATGTGGTTTGGTGGTAGGTGAGAGGGCTGGAAGACCTTCGGGGTGCTATTCCTAAAAATTCCAACCTCCCTGAGGCTCTGGCAACCATTCTTCACTGAAATTATATGGACAAGACAACAACCATATCACTTTTTCATGACTTTTTTTGGATGAAAATGTCCAGGAAACTACCTGAGAAATTTTCAGTAGTCAGTAGTTTTTCAGTTTAATTATTATTTCTTGGATATCATAAAAAAATTGCTCCTGATTTATAAATCCAGATAATACGTCTTATCAAATATTTGATTTGTCCACTTTTTCATGACTTTTTTGGATGAAAATGTGCAGGAAACTACTTGAGAAATTTTCAGTAGTCAGTAGTTTTTCAGTTTAATTATTATTTCTTCGATATCATAAAAAAATTGCTCGTTATTTATAAATCCAGATAACACATTATATCAAATATTTCCTTTGTCCATTTAAATCCCTGTAACGTATTAAATTTTATAAGGCAATATCTATAGAATCAAGTAATAGTTACCACTATTCTGACAAGAAAAACTTTGAAACAATTTTAAAAGGAAACGTTGTAATGTTTCGATTTGTTGAGTATGTTTCAGTTTAAAATGCCGTTGAAAATACTCATGCAGATAACGGCGAAATTGGAATTAAAGTATACGCTGTCTTATCGCGTTCGATTGCGAAGCGAGAACTGATGCTTTTCGCAACGGAAGAATACTGTTCTGATGAATATGGATCTGTCTGCTCATAGCACACCACACAAGAAGGCCTTTATTACCAATTGGTCTGGTTTCACCAAAGCCTTGAACAACACGACAATACACATTCCCACAGCACATACAGGTGATGAGTTAGATGCTCTTCTTAAGACATTTACTGCAAATCTACAAACTGCACTGGAGACAAATAGCAAAGCTGTACCAGCCCCAAAAAGGGGTAAATGTAATAATATTACTAGAAATCTCATCAAGCAGCGTAATGCAGTGCGAAGGGAATGGCAGCGATCAAGATACCCTCCCGATAGAGTACGATTAAACCAACTTAATCGCCAAGTCAGGACCCTTACTCGAGAACAAACAGACCACAACTGGGCCGTTTATCTCTCCTCGCTCTCTCCAGAAGAGGGTAATATCTGGAAAGCTACGAATAAACTTCTGAGATGCCACACAAACATTCCGCCCCTAACAGGCCCACAAGGAATTGCTTACACTGATTCTGAGAAAGGTGAGTCACTAGCTGATCACTATGCTACTCAGTTTCACACTAACAACATACCTCACACCCAAACAGAAAACCTAGTCACCCAGACGATTACAAATTTCCTCTCAAAACCACACACAACCAACATTCCTCCTGTCAAACCTTCAGAGGTCTATGACTACATTATGAAGCTCCAAACTAAGAAGAGTCCAGGCCTGGACTGTGTAAACAACAAAATGCTAAAGAACATGGGTGTGCTGATGCTGCCCAAGCTAACTAGTATTATAAACGACATGCTTCGTCTTGCCCATTATCCAACTCCTTAGAAGACTGCAGTGGTGGTTCAGGTCCTTAAACCACAGAAGCCAGCCACCAGCCCTGTATCCTACCGCCCCATCAGCCTGCTGTCATCAACCAGTAAAGTCGCTGAATATATCATCCAGCAGAGGTTACTTGAACATCTCAACGACAACAACATTATCATCTCAGAGCAACATGGTTTCAGAAAGAAACACTCAACCAATCGTCAGCTCTATAGAGTAACTGAGATGATATCACAAGGACTAATGAATAAATCCATAACAGGGGCAATATTCCTCGTCGTGGCAAAGGCCTTTGACATAGTTTGGCTGGAGGGTCTCATTCACAAAATCATAACTCTGGGTTTCCCAGATTACATCACACACATCACGTATTCTTACCTTATGGGTCGACACTTTGTCGTTCGTGTAAACAACAAAATCTCTACCCCCAGGCCCATCAAGGCTGGGGTCCCACAAGGGTCTATCTTAGGCCCGCTATACTTCAATATATACACGAACGACATCCCACAAACACCACACACCGCTCTAGCAATGTATGCTGACGATACAGCAATTCTCTCACAAAGTGCATCTCACGGCTCAGTAATACAATCACTACAAGATCACGTACATGCACTGGAGTCCTGGCTGCAGGCATGGAAAATCAAAATCAACGTGGAGAAGTCAGATGCTATATTATTCACAAGAAGGAAACTGATCGACTACAATATCCACGTTGATATGTATGGTACTCCAATCCCTTGGACCAAGCAGGCCCGTTACCTAGGTGTTGTTTTAGATCAATGTCTCACATGGACCCCTCACATTACACAACTTATTACCAAGTTCCGGGTACGTAAACGTACACTTTCCCCCTTAATTGCTCGGAACAGCGTTCTCTCTGTTGACAACAAATTACTCATTTACAAAACCATGTTGCGCTCCATCATCACTTATGCCTGCCCTGTCTGGGGGTATGTTTGTAAAACTAAAATGAAAAAACTGCAGACTGCAAAATATTGTATTAAGACAGGCGGTGAATTGTCCGTGGTTTATTAGAAACTCGGCAATTCACCGTGAATTTAATATCCCTTATCTGGAAGATTTCATAGTCAAACTGGCCAAAAATATTTTCAATAACATGCATAGGGTGTCTAACCCTACCATTCAAGTATGTAATTATGATTATCAATCACCAAGCAATAGGAAAAGACCCCTGGCGGTGCTCAGAAATATTACTTAAATAATATATGTAAAAATATACCTATAAAAAAATACCTTGTTATGTAATGCACCTACCATAATAATGCTGTTATATGTATGTAATAATATTAATATACCTCTTTCCTAACATGTATTCATTTCTATGTATCTGTATTTTTACTTTGTGTTTGTATCACCTTACTGCTGCATGATATATTATTTTGATTGTTTTTGGTCACACATACGACTCCTTTCTGTACGGTAACTAACTCTTCACACCCACTAACTTTCTCATCTCCTTTTAAGCCGGGCAGCCACAGGGGTAGCTGACTTGTGTCGTTTGGTTCTATTCTTATCGTTTATCTACCAACGTGGTCTATCCTACTAACGTGGATATTGTTGCGTCCCATCCTAACCTATGCCTGTCCTGTTTGAGGTTATGCCTGTAAAACGTCAATAAATAAAATTCAAGTTGTTCAGAATATTGTGTAAGGGAGAGGCGGTGAATGGTCGTTGGTTCATTCGAAACACGGCGATTCACCGTGAGCTCAAAGTTAAAGAAATTCAAGAATATATGGCCGTATTGGCCAAAACGTTTTATGCAAATATCTCTAAAGTGCGGAATCGCACAATTCCTAATTTAATGTATGATGTAAATGCTCTGCATAACAAGAAACGCCCTAGGGCGATCCTGAGACATTTAAACAACTAATTCTGCATATATGTTCCTTTTAATTTTGTTGCTGTTCATGTCATGTATTTTTGCTATTGTAATTGTATGTGTAAATTCGCTAGCATTCATTTTTTGATTTACTTTTTGTACTGTACTCTTTATATGATAATTTTAATACTCATAGTAGTTAATTATTTAAACCTAATGTTTAATGGAGACACATCAGTTAATTATTTAAATTTAATGCTTAATGATAGACACATTAATTTATAAGACACAGTTAAGGCTTATTGGAAATTTCTTCTTCCCTGCCTTTCAATTGGTTATCGCACTTTTTGCTCAGGATTATCTCCGCCGGATTGGCGCTGCACTGCATCTGATTTCCGTTGGTTCTTTTTTTATCTTCACTGAAAAGTTATGCTTTTTCTGCAACATCTTGGTGTTTAGTGTTCTACAAATCAACTCTCCTATCTGGAGTATCAGGAACTCTAAATATTCGAAAGTCGCATTTCATGGTTATGCTGGGATAGCGAAGATCTTCGCGGGCACCCATCTTAGCGTCACCCACGCCTGAACCAACGTTTTATGTTTGCTATGTTTATGGTTTTAGGATAGGCAAATAAAAGCTCATTGATACTACTGTTATTATTCTGGCATGCAGCGGGGAATTCCTGTCCTTGCTCTTTCCACATTCCTGAGTGAATCCCGAATTAGTCCTGACGTCTAAGGAATTCCACAAATAGTATTCTCCATATGAAGTTTAAGCAGTTGAAAGCTCCAATGTCAATGATTTTGCATTACTGAGTGCCTATGGTTTAAAATCATTTACCTCATTAGAATTAAATAAAGTGAGCAGAAATAGGGAAAATGTATAAGTTAATTTACTTGATGCACTCTAGAGGGAGCCACTTACACTCGAGAAAGTTTAGGGATAGAGTAAAAAAGTTAAGATTAATAATATGAAATATTACTTTA
>KK119548.1:0-25128 GCA_000611955.2 Stegodyphus mimosarum | reverse complement strand
ATATATTTGCAGTTTTATATTTTTTGATTTAGTTGAAAGCTCAGAATGTGAAGAAAGAGTATGTGTCACAGAATGTGAGGAAAGGATATGAATGTCATACTTGTATACTTATAGCACTACTTAAATACTACATCACACACGTAATTATCGATTATATGAACAGCATAATTTAATTATTCCAACTGTCTGAATCTGGAATTTCATATGATGTTGGAGTGTCCATGGGCACAAATAGAGGCAAGTCCAGCTGCGCAAATAACATATCCCTTCATTATCTTTCTATGAAGCTGAGATAATGTTTCAGATTATAATATGGAGTTTCGCCATCTTGCTCTGCAACAACAACGAAAAAAAAAAAACTCTGATGTGTACACCACATGACTTCCTTGTACAGAATACCAAATTATAAGAGTTTGTTCTTGCATTTCATTTAAACGTATTGGATTGAATTAAATCTACGTTGATAGCGCACAAACCACAATGCTCTTTAAAATTCACTGTATTTATTTACCATAGTGACACTCTAGCGCTAGGTTCATCTCATTTCATTTAACTCAGAAAGCACAAAAAGTTATATCATCTGAAGAAATATCTAACCGTCACCACATGTTCTATTCAAATACTGTAATAAATCTAAAACGATGTATAAAAAAATTAAACAAACGAAAAAGAAACCGTTTTTCACAGACGATTCAGTTTTTCTCATTCAATTAATTCAGTTCTCACTTCGCGATAAGGCAAAAATACATAAAATCTCAAAATATCTATATTAAAAATTACGAAGTATATCTTAAACACTTATTTCCTCGAATAAATTCCAGAATGGGTTAAGAATGATTTAATTCGCAATAACAAAAGAAGGCGTTATCTTTTTTATTGCGAAGCTTAGTTTCTCTAGGTTGGCAACAAATCCACTATTCTCCTAAATTTCAAATGTAAACAAATATGGCTGCCATGGAAAAAATGATTAGGCTTAGCCATAGTTAAACAACTTTTAAATTGATGATAATTCTACAAATATTGCATGCAGATTTACAAAAGCATAAAAACCTTAACCGGAAGTTAAGAACAACATAATTCAATCATCTTTAAAGCAAAAAATACTCAGTTTATCAACATATAATAATAAACAATCTGAGCTCACCGAGCCGAGTAACAGAGTGGGTATACCTATATATATTTGTATACTTTTGGTGCGGCCGGACACTCTGACCTGTCCACCCCCTCCCCCGGGGTGCTCCGACACTCGGAGCTGTCCTTCCCAGGGTGTTCTCCATCAAAATTGGGAGGAACTGAGCTAAATTGCACTGTCACCTGTAAAGTGCTCAATGCTGCCAACGACAGGGGTATCTTGCGCTCCTTCCCACGAGGAATTTTGTGGGCTTGGGTTGATGTTGCTGTTAGACAAGTGACAACAACAAAATCAGTGCTAGGTATAGCTGTTAACAGAATTTTAAGCATATGTGATTAACTATTGATGGTCATTACTTAATTAATCTTTTTTATAAAGTTAGATTAGTAATAATCCCTTTTATAAAGTTTGAGTGCTAATGAGAATATACATTTAAAAACTTTTAAAGTTGGAAGCACATCTGTGATGTTATCATCATGCGATGATTAATACATGCTTTATATTTTGGCAGAATATTTTCTACGACCAGTGGCGTTTCTAGAGTGGGGCAAGGGGGGACATCTGTTCCCGGGCGCAGCATCCAGGGGGCACCGAATTAATGCTACAAATTTTAATAATCTGTCTACGACGGTGCTTTAAAATTACGATGTTTTTAAACCGCTTTATATTCTACCATAATGTTTATTAATACTACGATGTTTTAGAACTGCGATGTTTTCTCCTTGCTTCTCGTCTCTGATAATATTTTGTGCAATGATGTTTTCTTTGCGACATTTTAGTGTTTTCAGTGGAAACCTTCGCCGTCAACCATATTCGACAGTATCTCCAGACAGTGCAGTTTATTATCTATAACAAAGAAGCGTGCACATATACAAGAGAACGAACGAATGTTTGCCGTCAACTTTAAACTTCTAAGCGGCGTAATTATGTTAAATTTTACATCGTTTCCTAGTTGCATAACATGCGCCCTACAGTTTCGTTAAATATTCAAAACATAGTGAACATAGCGCAGTGCAAGTTAATAAGCGGGGCTTAGATATAAAAGAAGGTATAGCAAAGTAGATATACCATAACCGAAAGTACGAAATACAGAGTAACAATTTAGTTTTTGTAAAACTTCAAGCTACGTTCTTAAAAAAAAAGAATTATAATAACTTTTATTTTAAAATTAACAATATATATATATATATATATCTGTATATAAAGTAGTCTGTATATATATATATTTATCTAAGCAACGTAAATGAGAGGTGTAAAAAATTATCAGATGATGATCAATAAAAAAAGGGCACGTTAAATGGTGTGACCCGCGGAATTTCTTAGCTTTAGTGTAAATCGGTCTCCCTGTTATTAATAACCACCACTACTCTAAGAAAAGAAAGTTTGGAATAAATTTAAAATAAGGTCGGTTTTCAATCCTTTTTGCGTATTTTATACTGCAATTTTTGTATTTTTACGCACGATGGATTGTTTCCGTGGAGCTGCTCGTTTCTGCGCGTACGAAGATTTCAATTCGCACGAATAACTGACATCTGCCATGTAATTCCTCCTCTACAGGAACTTGTAACAACTTGAATTCTATTCATATACTTCCGATAGAATAGTACTTTCAGACGTTGACTTTGTCTGTGCAAAATGCCATTAGGCACTTACGTTGCAGGTAACGGCTGAATTGAGGTGTAAAAGTCTTGAAGTATATTAACTTCTGTCTCTCTGTTTTTGTCTTGCATTTTGAAAAAAGGATTAAAATTTGAGACTGTTTCCTACAGAAAAGCAGGAATTTTCAAAGGACTGGTTGGAATGATGCACATGCTGAAAACAATAAAAGACTAGAATTCGTATTAGACAGAGACATCTCTGAACAGCGTGATACTTCTTAGTTCTTATTTTATGTCGTATACAGTACCACAAACTTCACATAATTTTAAGGCATGCCTTTATTCATTTTTTTCCAGGAATTTCACTTTGTTTGACTTACATGAAAGCATTCTTTAGATCTGCAGACCTTGTAACAGCTCCAGAATTCGAAATTATTTCAACACATTCGAAAAATCAAACTTTAATTTTGATATGATAGCTATAATAACAACAGCCCGTAAAAAATAACAGATTGAAAGCTGAGGAAAGGAGCAATATGATATGTTAAAATCGAACTTCGGTTCCTCGCAATCGAATTCCTTCACCCTTTCTCGCTTTATCAACTAAAGAAAGCCAGTAACAACAACGTCCCCACTGTAAACATAGTTACTCTTTGTGTCAGAAAAATGCTAAATCTCCACAACCACTCAAAAGTCGAAAGATGTGATCATGGCCAGCTTTGATCAACACACTGATATTGATTTAGAATTCAAACAACAAAAATCAACGTTATATTTGCAAATTTTTACAGGACTAGTTTCGGTGGTTTTGCCGAAACATCGTCCTCAGCTGCCAGAGCGCAAATGAAATTTTTGTTGTTTGAATTCTAAATTAATACTTTTGCGGCTTGTTATTTTATCTTAATTATACTGTTATTGGTCACTATGTGATTTCTTGGCCAGCATGTGTTTCATAATGACATGTAGGAATCTGAATTAATCCGGAGGAAAATCTCTTTTAATGCATGCCTTCTTCTTCTTGAGCATTATATACTCCATTTCTAGATGTTGTTCGAGGGAGAGGGGAATCATGAAAAAAAAAGTTATTCGTGGTCTGGATGTCCGGATTAGGACTTTGTACTGTACTAATATTTCACTTCCTTACATGGTGGACTATTGTGTATTTTCTCTCTCCTTCCAGCATGCCTTCGCGGTGTAACGGTAGCACACTCGGCGTGTATTCAAGGAGTATAGGTTCAAGTTTCGGCTTGGGCATTCCTCATTTTCCATGTCTCCTGCTTCAAAAAATCCTAATCACTCTACAGTGGCGCCCGAACTAAAAGGTGGTGAACGATAATTTGTCACCATCAGGATTTGGCAATTAGGTCTCTTACTCTTCAGTTGCCCTTTAAAAAGGGAAGTATATAAGGCATTTTCTCTCTCCTTCCAGGATGCCTTCGTGGTGCAACGTACTACACTCAGCCCGTTTTCGACAAGTGCAGGCTGGATTCCCGGCCAGGGCACTGTACATTTTTCACATCTTCTGCTTTAAAATAACCTAATGACTCTACACAAATAATAGCGCAAAACATGTTGTTCATAAGCTATACTTTCACAGATGTAAAATTAAATAAGGAATTTTGTCATTTTAAGCGAAATCCACATAAGACAGAAAAACAACAGAATATTTATACCTCACTATAACGTCCTATTCCATTAGGTGGTTAAAGTAGGTATAAGAACAAAAGATTTACCAGAAAAGCGTAGAAAAATGTAGTTAATGCTGGAACTATGAGAATAGGAAGCATTCTAGAAGCAGAATTAAGTGAGAACAGGAAAGAAAATATTTAAATGAACTGTAGCTATAATGTACAGAAACCTTCTCAACTCAATATGCTTTAAGAGCGCAACTTATAATTTGGCTCTTGTTGTTGATGATTTATTAGATTACTGCAAAGCTCACTAGGGCATCTCCCTAAAACGAGGGACACCTTCGCGGAAGACTTTGCAAAAAAATGGATTACTGTTTACGTTACACGCGGGGAAAATCATGAAAATGCTCATTAAGCTGGGCTTTTCGGCGGGAATTGAACTCGGAGCAGCCTGCTTGGTCGTTGGCGAGCTTTATGAAGTAGAAGTATAACAATGAGAAATGCAATATCTTTGTAGTAGAGTATACAATACCGTTTCATAAGATGGTAGAAATAAAAATCAGTGACTTACAAGCAAAGCAATGAGAAATATATCTTAGCTATCAAGGGCAAAGCAAGACTAAAAAAAGGGTAAACGTAAGTAAGTAAGCGCAAGAAGGAAAATGTTTGGGTGAGGCTGTAGAGCCATTAGATTATTTTGAAGCAGGAGACGTGAAAATGTTCAATGCTCTCGCCGGGACTTGAACCTGGACTTCTCGAATTCGCGCCGGGTGTGCTACCGTTACACCACGAAGGCATGCTGAAAGGAGGAAGAAAATACCTTCTAAGATATGGAAATAGAGTATTATCAAGACAGGGGGTTTAAAACGTTCTACACGCATGTGAGTAGTTAAGCTCTGACCTTTCATTTGGTTCCAGCAAAAACTACGTGGTGAAGGTTCAGGAATGTGCCATAGCCAAGTCTGCTTGCCTAGGAACTCAAAGCTGAATCAACGCTAGAGGCACGGGAGCTCAGACTATGTAAATTCCATTGCGCTACGAGCATAAAAGGGGTAAGCTTACCGAGAAGGACAATTTTTTCGTCAATTAAAGGACGTCATATTTCCGGGCAATAATTCGTCCATGAAAGTTTGCCTATCATTTCAGAAAGCGCTCTTCAAGCGGAAAATAGCTTCTTGGAGCTGGTTGAAAAAAGCTGGAATAAGATAATGTGATAATGATGTTTCTGTGATGATTTATTGCAAATAGTTTTTGGAATGCAATTTAGTCCAAAAATAAAGGTTTTCATTCCTTTAATTTCACAGTCTTGATTTAATAATAATCTATAGTATTACAGTGAAAAAAATTTATCCTGAGTTATTTTCTGTAGGGGTGGATCTTTTTTGCTTTCCTTTATATTTTCGATTATTGCAAATTACATTGGGTTGTCTGCCTAAAAGAAGGGCTGCCTTCGTGGAGAACTTTCTAAATGATAATTTATTCATATTCACTTTATGCATGGGGAAATGATTAAAAATGCTCATAAAGAGAGGACATTATCCAGAGTTTGATACTGGGTATTATTCACTCAGCAGCTATTGGGCTTTGGAAGAACTAAACAGAGAATTTTACAACGATCGTTATTGTAGAAGCAAAACTAATTAACCTTGACCAAAATGTCCATGGAATGAAAGAAAAATACAACAAATATTATTTGACTGTTAACAGCAGTGATTCATTGTCAATATACTTACAGCTATGAAGATAGCTAAGCATAAAAAAGGCAAGAAGAAAAAAAGAAAAAATTTCACTGGTAACTTGCAAAATTAGATTACCTTACTTTCTAGTGTGCACAAATATTCCCAACCCTTTTCTTAAAAAGACCTCTTTTAAAAGAATAGTTTTTTTCATCAATCCCCTCGATTTTTATTTCATCAGTTTTCATCAATATTACAATGCAGTTTTTCAACATAATCCCTATTTAACACAATACACTTATCCCAAAGAAAACTTAATTTTTTAAGCCATCCTGAAAGAATATTTTCGATGTTTTCTCAATCGACCTGTTTACTATCAAACCGCAGACCCTGTGAAGGAGTTTTCCAATTGTGATAACAGAATACACTTCGCTGACCTTGAACAACTCCTGAAGTTTTTATACTATGTTATTTCTCGACTGTATCAGTCAATCAGACAAATGAATTAGATTAAACAATATCGCAGGTAACACAAATATAACAAGACTTCCTCTGGCCAATAAACATTACTATATGTTCTAGCAATTGAACTAGAACTCAGTTCCTAGAAGTTTAGGAACACTCTATGAATTTATTTTAATTTTTCACCTGTAATTCAGTAACATATTCACCTAGCGCTATAACATTATGGCAATAACAATCTCAAGTAGAGCAGTAATTTATTTATTTATTTTTCACGTGTTCGGCCCTTAGGCAGTACACGGGAAGGGAGGATGCTCCGTGGAGGACATTTTAAAGAAATCTGGCTCCTATTCACTTTACACATCAGGAAAACCACTAAAGTGCCTGTGCTGCCAGCCCATTCGCGAGGACATGAGCCCGAACGAAACTACTAGTATTCAACGGATTTTACCGCTCGGCTGCTGGTAAGCAGCAGAATAGCAATGAAAACAATGCTGAATAAGTTCTTCTTCTTCAACTGGAAAAGAACACTGAACGGTTACGTTTGTGTCATGTAAATGTTGGTTCCTTTTCGTTTGCCGTCGTCACTGCATCTAGTTTTCAAAAGTGCAAGCTGTATACCAGCTAGCTTCAGCTGGTTGCTTCATGTAGCGATGCAAGGACAGAAATACCTAAATGAGTCCTGGAGACAAGGTATAATACATACAAATACAAATTTTTCTCATAAACTGGAAGACTATATACACAATATTTACAACCATTTTCCTTTGCGTAAAATAAGTGATGAGGATGAAGTCAAAAATCTTGCTATATAACCATGTAACGTACTTACTGTATGTGAATATGTCACCCTCAGTATTACTGTCACAGTGATTATTATTATCGGTATTAAATTTAACTGTCAATAAATGTAATACCAGTTGAATTTGAAATGAATACTTTGCATTTTCCAAAATCTCCCTTTGCTTGCTTTAAACTTTTACGCAAACATGCGCTGTTTTATTACACCTTTGTTTACAGACTGATAAATTTTGTGAATTATTTACTGGTGTATGTGATAATGATAAAGCCTCGAAGGCTATCTGCCTAAGAGGAGCGATGCCTTCGTAAAGGACTTTCTAAAGGGAAGTGGCTCGTATGCACGTTTACACATGGGGAAAAGCACAAAAATACCTACGCAACTAGCCCGTTTGCGGGATTCGAACCTTGGACCGAACTACCAGTGTTCAGCTACTTTACCTCTCCGCCGCTGGTGGACAAATTTTGTAAATAATTTTGTGTATTTTTATGTATTTTGTAAACAAAGTGCGAATTTTATGAATTATAATACATATTTCCGTGGATTTTATTAACATTATAACGCATATGTTTCCATTTTTTTATTCCTTTATTTAACTTTTTCTCTTGTCATTAAAATACACATACTCTTACTATAAGGTATTTTCTCCCTCCCTTCCGCATGCCTTCCTGGTGTATTTACAAGCATACAAGCGTACATTTGCTTACATTACAAACATATATTTGGGTATTCGAGAGGTCCAGGGTTCGAGTCCCGGAGAGAGTATTGCATATTTTTCACGTCTCCTGCTTCCTATTGACTCTACAAGTGGCGCCCGAACAAAAAGGCGGTGATAAATCGTCACCAGCAGGATTTGGCGATTGGGTCCCCTATTATCCAGTCGCCCATTAAAAGGGAGAGTAGGAAATATATGAGGTATGCCTTCGTAGTGTAGTTAGAAGCATACTAATCTAGTATTTGAGAGGTCCGGGGTTCGAGTCTCGGCGAGGGCATTATACATTTTTCACACATGTTAAAAAAAAAATTAATGACACTACATTAATTAGGTAATTGGCAAATAGTCAATTTTGGTACATACTATATGATACTTCATAGAGGAATAAATGTGCATAATCAGGGAAGACAATATAACGATCGGTTTCCACTTTGAAGAAAAAATTATGTACTTTTATCGTAAAAAGTGCGCATGTAAGAGTTATCTTATTTATGCCTATAGTTATTGCATGCTTTAACTGCTATTCTTATCAGTATTCTTAGAATCTGAAAATTACACTGATATGAATCTGAATTACGCTGAAATTACATTGAATACGCTGAAATTACATTGAATACGCTGAAATTACACTGAATCTGAAAACACTTTAATACATTCTGTATGAAATATCTAAGTGATACAAATCAAATACACGAAAAGTAATTGTCACTCTTATGAAGCTTGTGCTGTTGCCAGCAAAGATTACAAAATAAATTTTATAATTCCAAACAGCTCATCAGCTTTAGATCTGTATATTAAAAATGAAATCTAAAAAGAATAAAAAGGAGCTAGAACGGACTAAATTCCTTGAACATTTTCTGCAAATGTAACTGCAAATTGCAAATGAAATTTGTCTTTAATGCTTGGTGCTTTTACAAAGAACGAATTTATAAATATTTGGCTCTTCCTTATTCGAAAAAAGCAGATGAGAATTACTTATAGCCCATGCTTTAATGTAGGCAAATACCTTGAAGATTAATACTGCTATAACATAGAAGAAAAAAGAATTAAAATAAAACTGCGAAGCTTTCTTCATTTACTTTTCAAGCGTAACGCAGAGATAAACTAGGCTTTTAAAGAATTACTGAAGCCTTCGGTTTCGCTCCACTGAACTGTGGAGCGCCATTATGGTAATTTGTTCTATTCAGGCTATTGAGGCTACCTTGCTCATATTTATTTCACCTTGTCACTTTGTGTCTTTTTCACACACTAAAACTTTGTATCTTATAACTATCTCTTATCTCTTAACATAACTTATCTTATAACTTTATAGAACTAGAACTTGTGTCTTTCTCGCACACTAGAACTTTGTATCTTTTTCAAGCCATGTTCAGGATTTTTACTTGAAAGTGTTCTATCTGGGATCAATCTATCGGGGAGATCACTAAGATATCTTTAGGAGGGAAAAAACGAGACGATTTCTGAGGTTTCATTAAATTAAGAGGCCTAAGGGCGCATTTCTAGCGAAATTTAAGTTTCAGGTTTGATATACCTTGTCTTTTTATTTAATGAACTAAATTCACTGGTGTATTCATTGTTAAATGCACTATATGGCTGTCAAATTAGGTGTATAATGCAAGACTTGCATTAAGCCTAGGAGAACGTTTGAAAGAATTATATTATGGCGCATTCACAATTTGAAAAAAGGTGTCCTTCTAGGACTACTTGCATTCATATTTCAACTAAATCTATATTTAAAAAATTTGTGTTCTATGTTCTAAATTTCTATTTTATATTTCAACAAAATTTTCATATTAATCAAATCTATTAAATTTAATTAGTCAATTCTCTTGAAAACAGAAGTAATTTACGAATTCAAGTTCTTCAATCTAGCGTTATTTTAAATAATAGTTACAAAGCGTTATAAATTTTCATATTAATCAAATTCCTTAAATTTAATTAATGCGTTCTCTTGAAAACTGAAATAATTCAAAAATTTAACTTTTTCATTCTAACATTATTTTAAATAATTGTTAAACAGCGGTATAAATCAAATGTAATTATATTATTAATTATTGTAATGCACATTAATCACATGTCTTAAACTCAATTAAAACTTTTCATGTCAATCAAATCTCTTAAATTTAATTAATCAATTTTCTTGAAAACTGAAATAATTCAAAAATTTAACTTTTTCATTCTAACATTATTTTAAATAATAGTTACATGGCGGTATAAATTTTCATATTAATCAAATCTCTTAAATTTAATGAATCAATTCTTTTAAAAACAGAAATAATTTACGAATTAAACTTTTTCATCCTAACATTATTTCAAATAATAGTTACACAGCAATATCAAAGAGTTATATAGTTCTAAACGGGTACACAAAACATATATACAGTTATTCTTAACAATTACATTAGTTCTAAACAATTCTATTAGAAGGTAAATCTAGGTACTATCAGTTACATAGTAGACATTTTAAATTTAAATGCAAAAGTGAATTATTTATCTACCTCACATTTACATCACTTCTCACATTTTCACTACCTTGTTTATCTACCTCACCTAAAAATTTGCACTTACTCCTTTCAACATGAATTTATTAATTAAATTATTTAATTAATAATTTTGTAAGCCTAAAGAAGAAATCTTTTGAAAACAAGGAATTGGTTTTCAACGGTAAATGTATTTTGTCATGACATGCTCTGCACCTCTGTTCTAGCACTGCATTTTTTAGACAAGTACAGCCTTTGACCTGCGTCTTGCTTTAAAATATCTAAACAATAATCCATTCTTTATTTTTAATTAAATATTGCTTACCAAATGATAAAAATTAAGACACAAATGTTCTACGTAAATAAGGGAAATTTGAAACATAGCAATAAATCTTAAAATAATTACAGATTTAGTATGGAGATAGGTATGTGATTATGCATATGATTTACATTTAAGAAAGAGTAAAATATCATCCTTCACTACATTTTGTTTATTTCTTATAAATCAACAAACGCGCTAGACTAGCTTTGCATTATTTACAGAGTATTTTACAGTAATGTACACATTCCTACAGTAATCATGATGTTTAACAAGCGTATCAGACACTGATGCTTCAAACGGATGTTTAGCTGTTCGTCCATGTGGTTATAATCACAGAGTTGAAGTCGGTTACTCACACGGTATTCGTCGTGGTTGTTGAGCAACTAGCAGCTGTAACATTCTCTTTACTGGAAGGTGCTTTATCCATGTTGCTGCAAAAGCTTAATAACTGCACCAGCTGCAAGGAGTTGTCCGATGCCAATGCCATGTCCATGTCCGTGTCCTCCTCCGAACATTCCACCGCCCGGATGTGCAATAGAATTATCTACGTAGCAACTTAATATTAAGAGGCAGACGCACAAGACGCTGAAGATTTTCATCGCAGCAACCATTTCTTCGGTTTAAAGTCTTGGGAGCAGTTAACTTGTGTAATAACAGTTGATAACTCAACACGGTTGTGATCGTGCTTGCGGTTACGCCAGTTTATATAGAAATTTTAAGTTGCTATCGATGTTACGTCAAAGCTGTGCTCTAGATTTGTATTCGGAAGTAGGATGTGTCGGAAATTGTTTGTTGCATATTTAATTGCAACAAAATTGTACTTCCGGTAATCAGGTGCGTAGCCTCATTGATGCAACGGAAGTAATTCTTGTTTAAAAACATAAGGAAATCGGAAGTAGAAATTATAATGCTGTAAGCACAGCATTTGTTTTGGTTTATAATTTTTTCCTGAAGTCTTTAATTCTTAAGTTAAAAGATTATAGAGTATTACACACTGTGACATTTTGACCTACTGGTAAATGCTTTTAAAAAATATACTTCCGATGATAATAATTGTACTTCCGGTGATCAGGAAGTAGCCTCATTTATGCATCGGAAATTATTCCTGTTTAAAAGCATGAAATCGGAAGTAGAAATTATAATGCTGTTTCATTAGTAAACACGGCATTCGTTTGGGTACATAATTTTTTCCTTAAATCTTTCATTAAAGATTAAATTTAATGAAAGATTATAGAGTATTACATACTTTGACCTACTAATAAATGTTTTTCAAAAGTATTACAATGCTTTAAACTTTCTTGCTAATAAAAGAAGAGGAAAAGTTTAGAAAAAAAGCGTAAAATTTGAAGGAAAGAATCGGGAAAGGTTTTTACTCCAAAGGGGCTTTGTCCCTGAAGGACTATTGTTTTCGTTTTGCGATTTCGCGTCGGTTCACTCTGGATGCCCGTTTCACTTTTCAGATTGTTGCCATCATCTCCGTGTATCGCGTTTAAAGAAATTAAATAGTGAAGAATCTGCATAAATGCATGTATGTTTCTCGCATTGCGATAAAACGACGGTACCTAGAGCCATCCAGTTTAGAATGACGTAATCTTACTGCGAATATGGGCATCTGGAAGCCCAGATTTGAAATTTGGAATTTGTTTTATTATTAATTTCATATTTTGTAAAACTTTAAAGAATTTTTGATTAACAAACATATAGATTTCAAAGGAACAATGGCAACGTTGTACAGAAAAAAAAATTTTTTTTTATCTCCAGCGCGTGAGACTGTGTATCGGAAATTCTAAAGATATACTCAATTTAAAACTGTTTTCCAATATTTCTGTTTAACTGAATTTTATGGTTTAAGTGTGAAGAACATGATATTTAAGAAATAAAGGTAACACACAAAATGTAAAAAAACGCCCTTTGGACGTAATTTAAAATCTGAAACCTTTCAGAATTTTTTTAACTGTATGGAAATCATGTAAAAAAATGGCACATTTTGTGAGGAATATTTAATTATAATTTTGAATTCAGTTTATAATTTTTCGAAGATTTTATAATTCCATGAATAGATGATTTGATTTAATTTTATCTCAATATAATATATAATTATTTATCATAATTTAAATATTTAAAACTCGGTGAAGGCTATGTGCAATTATTTTATTGATAGTATCAAAAGTATAAGTATATTCCTTAATTGTAGTTGAATAATTTTATTATTATGAATTCAAGAATTATACGTATTAAATTTTAAAATTCGTGTTATTAGTTTAATTGCTTATCATAATTTAATTATTTAAAACTCAGCCAGTGCTTTTTTCCTTTTTTAGGCAATATGAAAATTGTAAGCTGTTATAAATTTAACGCTTTAATATATTTATTTAATTTTATTGTTATGAATTCAACAATTATATGGATTAAATTTTAAAATTCGTGTTGTTAACTACTATTTATCATGATTTAATTTAAACTCAGTCAGTGCTCTTTGCCTTTTATCGGTAATACCTTCAAAATTCTAAGATGTTATAAATTTAACACTTTAATATAGTTAGTTAATTTTATCGTTATGAATTCAACGATAACATAAATTGAATTTTAAAATTCGTGTTATTAACTTAATTATTTATCATGGTTTATTTATTTAAACTCAGTCAGTGCTCTTTGCCGTTTATCGGTAATATCAAAATTCTAAACTGTTATAAATTTAATATTTTATATAGTTAGTTAATTTTATTGTTATGAATTCAACAATTATGTGAATTAATTTCGTGTTATTAACTTAATTATTAAGTTAATTATTTGAATCTCTGTCTTGTCTTCTTTTTCTTTTATAGATAATATCAAAATTCTAAGCTGTTATAAATTTAACGCTTTAATATAGCTAATTGAATCCCACCAGTGACCGAGCGGTAAAGTCATATAACAATGGTAGTTCGGTCAGAAGTTCGAATTTTGGGAACGGGCTGGTTGTATGGGCAATTTCATGGTTTTCCACATGTGTAATGCGGTAATACGAGCCTGTTTTTCTCGAAAAGTCCTCCACGAAGGCATCTCCTCTTCCGTGTAGTGCCTTACGGAGGAACAAGTAAATTAATATACTTAATTTTATTGTTATGAATTCACCAATTATATGAATAAAATTTTAAATTTCGTGCTAATATTTTTCCATACAAAATGAAACTGCAATCTTGTATAAGTTCAGCTCATAAATCATAAAAAGGGATTCGAATGAATATTTCTTCTTGGTGAAATTTAAGGTAAAAGTTTTACTTTCTATGATTAATTGCACATACAGCTCTAATTTACGATCAATACTTTTGTATGCATAAAATGTATGAATTACACAGATCTGCATATCTTCGTGCGAAATATTGCTGTATTCTTACATTAAAGACAATGTCATTTCTTTTAATACGTCGTTGCATTTAACTACAACCTGTTTGTAATTTATTATTGAAATAATTGGGAAGTACGGATATCAAGTCTTTGTTCAATATACCTTATCGATTTCATTGCATCGCATAGCAATTTCTATTTTAATCTAAAATAAAGCGGATTCTAGTACAAAATAAATTTTAAAGTAGCTTTAAATAAATTTTAAAAGTTATAAAAAAAATCTGAGAGGTTTCAGATTTTAAATTACGTTCAAAGGGGCGTTTTTTAACGTTTTGTGTGTACATTTAATTTATTAAATATTATGTTCTTCGCACTTAAACCATAAAATTCTGTTCATCAGCAATATCGCAAAATAATTTTAAAATGAGTTTATCTTTAGAATATCTGATACACAGTTCCGCACGCTTTAGATAAAAAAATCTTTGTTTTCCCCTTAGAGTGTTGCCATTGCTCGCTTTTGAATCATTGAATTTGTTCATCTAAAATTCTTAAAAGTTTTACAAAATATGAAATAAGTAATAAAACAAATTCCAAATTAAGGCTTCCAGATGCGCATATACGGGTTGAAACATACGTTATTCAAAATTGGATGGCTCTAGGTACCGTTGTTTTATCACATTTTGATAAATATATATACATTTATGCAGATTCTTCATTATTTAATTCCTTTAAATATAATACAGCGCTGCAAGATTTTGTGGCAACAGTTTGGAAGGTGATTCAGACTTTTAATGTTTCCCACGCAAAATCGCAAAACGAAAACAATAGTCCTTCAGGAACAAAGCCCCTTTCGACTAAAAATAAATTTTTAAATAAATTTTAATTTAAAAATATACCTATTAACTTGACCAGTGTAAATCTCAAAGTCTGGAGTTTGAGCTTTACAGTGGCTTAATCAGTCTTCTTTATAATTTTGTATGACTTAAAAGACATACCTTATTTTAAAATTAAACCTGCTAATTTTTTCTGTAAATTTCATAATTTTGTTGATGTATCTCCTCCATTATCAGTCTAATGATGTACCTCTATAATGCTCAGCTCCAAATGTATATAAGTATTTTAGAAACTGTTTTTTAGTTTTTTATTAATTGTATGATGTTGTACTCCAAAATTTCATTAATTTCCTGTATTGAATATAACTGAAATTCTTAAAGCGATATTTAGCCCAAACGGCAATATGCCCAAAAGGCCGTTTTTTTTCCAAAATGCCAAAACGTGCATTTTGCCTTTCTTTTTTCAAATTGTTGCCACCAAATATTAAAACTTTATATTTAAAAAATTAAATAATCAAGAATCTGCATGAATGTATACATGTTTCTCGCACTGTGAAAAAATAACGGTAACTACAGACATCAAAATTTGAATAACGTAGTCCTCCACTAGAATATGGACATCTGGAAGTCTAAATTTGGAATTTGTTTTATAATTTATTTCATGTTCTGTGAAATGCTAACGAATGTTTGATAAACAAACTCAAAGATTTCAAAGCGAACAATATCAATACTGTACGAAAAAAAAAATTATCTCAAGCGCGAGACTACGTATCGGGAATTCCAAAGGTATGATCATTTTAAATATTTTGTGATGTTTCTTTGAATTGAATTTTATGGTTTAAGTGCGAAGACCATGATATTTAATAAAGAAAACTAACACAGAAAACGTTAAAAACACACACCTTTGGGCGTAATTATAAACTCTGAAAGCTTTCAGATTTTTTGTGTTTTTTATCAGCCCAAAGGGCGTTAGCCCAAGAAGTGGTGTTAAATTCGTTTGGGCATTTTGCGTCGGTTTACTTTCTGCGTTGATTCATTTTTCAAATTGCTGCCACCAAATATTATCGCCCTGTGTTACATTTAAAGAAATTAAATAATGACGAATCTGCATAAATGTGTGTATGTTGCACACATTATGATAAAACAACGATACCTACAGCCATCAAATTTTGAATACTGAACGTTTCCACCCGAATATGAGCATCTGGGAGCCCAACTTTGAAATCTGGAATTTAATTTATTACCGTCATATTTTGTAAAACTTTAACGAATTTTTGATTAAAAAACTCAAGGATTTCAAAGCAAGCAATGGTAACGTCGTACAGAAAAAACATTTTTATCTCCAGCGCGAGAGACTGTGTATTGAAAATTCTAAAGAAGTTTTCATTTTAAAATTATTTTGCGATATTGCTCGTGAATTGAATTTTATGGTTTAAGTGCGAAGAACATGATATTTAATAAATAAAGGTAGCACACAGAATGTTAAAAAAACTTCCCTTTGGACATAATTTAAAATGTAAGACCTTTCAGATTTTTCTTTTGTTTTCTTTTTTTCTTTAAATTTTATTTCTATTTAATTTTTTTTTGTCCCGCTGTCCTTGTGGTTTGCATTTATATGATCTTGTAGGCGAATATTTGGGGGGTCGTGGAATTTGCATGGAATTTTGACTTTATTCGAGATGCAGTTTTTGATTGTTATTACTAACCCGTATTTCGACAGCGGTCAAAACTAGTTATCTTTAAATACCTGAAAAAGTTGCTGTTGTCTTGCCCATGAATTTCACGAAAGAATGGTTGACAGAGCCTCAAGGAGGTTGAAGTTCTATTTCCACCCCAATTTTGAGGAAGAGCACCCCGGATGGTGGTCCGAGAGTCGTCTCACCCCCCTTCCCTACCACCAAACCACAAGAGACGAATTTTGGCTTGCCATAAATTTAGGGTGTGCTCATGACGCAAAAACACAATACATTTACAAGTATCCATGCCTTCTCCTGAATTCGAACCTTGGCTCTTCGGTAGTAGGCTCCACTACTACCCTACTACCACAGTAGGCTCCCCTAACCACTAAACCGTCTGGGTAGCACCTGAAGGGGTTCAGATTAGTAATGACAGCTTAAAAGGGCTCATATAAAGTTTAATATGGTCCATCAGTAGAAATTAAAGATAGAAACGGCTTAAGTGGAATAGAGAAGCATATCAGAGAATATGAGGTGAATATGCGTTTAAACTAACATGTGAAAGTTTTCTGCACATTTAAAAAGTGAAATAATATGTAATGTGGTTCTGTAAAAATATTTAATGTTTTAAATTAGGTATATCATGAAGTAAGTGAATTTCTATTTAAATCAATCAGATTCAAAAGTAAAATTCAGTATTCTTAAGTGCGCCGCCCAGACGGTATAGTAGTTAGGGAAGCCTAACTGCGATACTGAAGGGCCCGGGCTCGAATCCCGGAGAAGGCATGAATGTAAAATTGTCTGTCCCTTCACAGTAGGTAGCGGTGGCCGCCTATTAGGTGCCTCCATAATAAAAAATGGTCACTATTTCTGGCCTTAGTAGTGGCCAATCCAGTTATAAGCAAGTGCGTAGCATTCATAAAAAAAATATATGGGGTTATAGGATCAAAAGCACGAGATAAGTATAAAGTAAATTTTTTATGAAATTTCCAATATCAATGAAAGATGGTAAAAGATGGAATGATAATATAACATGATAAATTGACAGATCTAAAGGTAACGATAACCCCACTAATACTAGTTCATGAATTGTTCATGTAATATCAACAGTTCACGGTTTGGCTTATACTGTCGAATCTCGGGAACAAGATCAGGATTCACAAATGCTGGTTGATTCTATAGCACCCTGGGACATCATTCATTCTCAAACTTCCTGGAAGGCAAGTCAACGTCAGCATCGTCAGCTTACAGAAAACATGTCTGCTCTCATCCACGTCTGGAACTCGTCTGGGCTGGCGGCAGATGACGTCACCTCGCTGGTGGTTCTGATTTCCCACACACACATATATATAAAGTGCTGCATCTATTGCTTTTAAATAGTTTAGTTTGTTAATAATGACGAGAGAGATTAGTAAATATGAAAGAACTGGCAACAGACTCGAATGAAAAGTGCAAAAACGCAAAATAGTGTTTTGAGACTAATAGCCCTTTTGGGCTTAAAACAATAAGGGGGAGAAATATATAAATATTTTAATGAGTCCATTTAGCGTAATTTCACTGGATCCAGCTGGTATGATTTTATAAAAATATTTAATGGTTTTAATAACAAACAAGTATTGTTTGTTTCGATTTTAATAATTTAATTTATCGTTTACAGTCCAGTGACTATAGATTTCAGATGCAACAGAAACTACTAATTTAGCTGTAGTGAATACTGCAGGTCATTGTACAATTTTCTATAGTGTGACAAGTCCTTTTAATTATGCTATGTTTTAAGAAAAATGTTTTAAAGCATTTTCAATGCAGAAAAACATCTTTTTGTTTAACAATTCAGTGCGGAACATGAGGATATGGATCAGCTTATTTCTTTCATTCAAACCCTCTCGACTTAATATTTACGGTATTATCTCAACTATCAATTGTTTCATTTTATTTTGCTTTGTTTTTTATTGAAGAATTTGGTGCTTGGAAACACTTTGGTCATTCTGTCGCAATCAACGTATATATTAATGCAGTAAAATTCCTTTTTTCTTTCTATTTATGCAACGAAACGTTGCGAATATTTCGCAATTATAAATGGTCAAGAAAGAAGCTTAAAACTATATATAAAAAGCTATACAATACAGACTGAGGGGACTAACGAACACTAAAGAATTTCCGAACGACTATTAGCACGCGTTCCGCTGGCAAACTATCTTAAGTTGCATCTTAAGTTATTATTATTACTAATCAAATCTTTATACAACTTGCGCAAAAGTCATTCACATGTTCTATAATGGGCGTGGCTATCCACATTTTATGGGCAGCTTTCTTTAATTATATTTTTAAGTAGCGAAACTTACACATAGGTTATGCACATTCTTAGACATAGAATTGAAAGAAAATTACTTATTTCATATTCTCTCATAAAGATTTCCGGAATTAGACAAAATTAAATAAAGAAATTAGGAAAGAAAAAGAAATTAGGAAGAATTAGACAAAAAATTTGTTTTAGAACAAAATAGTCTATTCCAAAGAGGCGTGCCTGGCTACTCAAAAGGTAGAGGATCAAAACTAGCCTTGTATTAGTTTCCACACTCAGGATGTATTTTGCAAAATATCGCACTAAGGTTGCCATTTAAGGCAACCTAATTTAACACTGGTTTTTCAAATTAATTAAAATACTATTAAAATACACATTCTTATAATTTGTCTCAACCGCCCAGACGGTATAGTGGTTAGGGGAGCCGGCTACAATACCAAAGGGCCTGGCTTCGAATCCCGGAGAAGGCATGGCTGTAACTGTCTGCCCCTTCATATGAGGCAAAGGTGGCCCACCTACTAGGTGCCTCCATAATAAAGTGGTCACCACTTCTGGCCTTAGTAGTGGCCAAGCCGAAGTCAGCTGAGGGCCCGGCATTGGGGGGAAAAAAGCAATTTGTCTTATTATAATGTAGAGACCACCAGCAGTCCAGTGTTAAAGCCGCTGGACACTGGCAGTTCGGTTTGGGTTTCGAACCCCGTCTAACGGGCTGACTGCATGCGCGTTTTCGTGGTTTTCCCATGTATAACGCGTTTACGAGCCAGCTACTGTCAGAAAGTCCTGTCCGCAGGCATCTCTCCCCTTAGTAGCCCTTAACATTCAAGTGTTTTGCCATAATCAAACAACCCAAACAATTATAATACAGTGCGAACGAGGTGTCTGTCCCATAAGGTGTAAAATCTGGGCTTCATTTGCCATGCACAAACTGCCGGCAAATGTTACTCATATGTATAACTCATCGTTCACAGTCTGAAGGATTTGAGCTAATTAAAGCCATGCGCATTTCCTATTTTTTCGGAAATTGAAGATTCTGAAAATTTAATAGCATAACTTATGGCAAAATTTGGAAGTTTGGCCACTTTAAGAAACGACTGATGATTTCCAATGTACGGGTCAGCTGCTCTGGCCGAATCTCGAAATATACAGCCATTATGTTGGCTGGCTTCTTGTAGTTATCTTCCAAGGTAAAGGGCCAAATAAAGAAATGATGATTTATATTTCTTTAATAATTTTTCGCTTTAGTTCTTTGCGTTTAATGACTTTAATGTACTTTTATAAAATTATTTTTCCTCATAGATGGCAGGTATTCTTGCTGCTCAGTTACAAAAACTGTTATACTGTTATGATTAGAATCCTCATTACTTAGTGCTTAAGAGTAACTATGCAGATTTCCTTGCGCAGCTAGAATAACAAAAATTTAAAAAGGAAAATAAGTGCAAAACAATTAAATGAGAATATACTTTTAGTTAGTATAAAAACTCACACGAAACAGGTGAAGTATGATGTTCACTGATCTGTTTTGTTGCTTTTATTCAAGTATACCACAATCTGTAATCTGAATATGAGCCAGTGCTCTCAGAAACTCCTCTACGAAGGTGTTCCTCTATTTAACCTGATAGCCCCAGTCTTTCAGATCACCTAACCTTAATTGTAGCAGAAGAAATGTATATTTACTACTTTATATATAAATATGTATCAGATGGCTTGAGTCACTCTTCAAACGGAGCACCTCATCATCATCATTCGGAGGGAAGCTGTGTGAGGCAAAGGACGGCTGAGCGTTTGCTCCCACCAAATCCGAATTTATCATCGTTTGCACTGACTAACCTTGTGTTGGCCGCTGACTTCGTCGTTTTCAACTTGTTCCCGTATGCATATAATTGTAAAAAGCATTTTTTAATGCTCTAGATGAGTAATTTCTGATTGTCGTGCTACAATCAATTTTTGCTACTGCTACTTTCTGATTGGCTGACAGTTCACGGACTTTATGATAACAATTTTGATTTGTAACGCGGTGTCTTGCCAAACTTACTGACCGCTGGTTTGGTTATCAAATTCTGCTAAATTTTCTGGATTACTTAATGTTTAATTTACTGCCTTTTAGCGGAGCGATTTTCTGGATTGGATTTTAATGTTTACTTAGTTACACCCAAGCTCGTGCTGTCAGGTACGAGTCAGGTGCCTAGTAAACTTCCGCCTGCCCATCTGTCTGCCAGGACGCCTTCGTGTGGGCCTGGTTCCAGGGCGTAGGCTCTCCTATATTTTCAGGGCGCTGGATTTTGAATTCATTTCGGTGCGATGGATTCCCATTCCACCATGGAAAGACTGATCGAATTCTATCACTCACAAATTAAAGAATTAGAACAAATTAAAGAACAAAATGGTGAGTTCACAGATATTGAAAGCAAATTCTATACATTTCTCATCAGCTCGCTAGACATGATAAAGGTTCTTAAAGAACAGCACACATCATGTCAGGATATTTCACAGGCTACACATAGCACATGCACACAAGCTGTTAACGATTCATTCTCAGATAATGATAGGGGTAGAAGCCCCATTAAATTGCATGAAGATTCTTCAACTTGCACTGATGAAGAACTGACCCTTGATAAAGCTCTTAGCTCTGATGAAGAGGCTCCTACGAAACGTAGAGGCGACCAAACTATTAGGCACAGGAACCCACGTCAGGCTACTAAGAAAATTAAATTAACGCAATTTAAATCATTTGCTAGTAAAAATGACTTACAAAATATCAGGACTAATTGCAATACCCCAAATACGGGCACGAGCTATGCTGATAAGCTAGCTAACAGGGAAACTACCAGCGAACAAGCGGATAATCCGCCCATGGACACCACTAATGTTGAGGATGATACTTCTGATAATACCAAAGACAATTCTGATAATAATAAGGCTACTACTCCAAAATCTAACCGTCTACCACCCATTATACTTAAAGAAAATAAATTTACTTACAGTAAATTACGCAAAATACTCATGCAACAAAAATATGACTTTATAGGACAAACCATCCCAGACGGGATTAAAGTCACCACATCTGATCCGGACAGCTATAGAGGTATTGTTAGAACACTCAAAGAGCTTGGGGTGGAACATCATTCGTACATTCTCTCCCAAGATAAAAATCTCAAAGTTGTGATTAAAGGACTCTTACGTACCACCGAAATTGAAGAAATTAAAGAAAATTTAGAAGCTCTAAACTACACTATTATTGATATAAAACAAATGACTAGGCGCAGGAATGGAGAAGTCACTCAACTCCCATTATTTCTGTTGACACTTCCAAAAACGCCAGAATCAGGAAAAATCTACTCTGAAAAATTTTTATGTGGATTAAGAGCCACCTTTGTCGAATATAAGGGTCGTCAAGGCCCGATTCAATGTTTTAAATGTCAAAGTTTCAACCATACACAGGCTAGCTGTAATTACCAACCCCGCTGTGTGCGTTGCGCACAAAATCACGAATCCCGAGATTGTCCGGATAAAAACAAACAAGATAAGCCATTATGCTGCGCGAACTGCGGTGAAAATCATACATCGAGCTTCAAAGGATGTGTGAAATTTCCCAAACGTAAAGAAGCCAAACAAAAACATATACCAGCAGAGTTATCGAAGGAAAAAGCTACGCCCAGGCGTTATCGTCGGCTCAGGCGTTCATCCTTCGTGACTCGCATTTCGGGCACCCGCGCGGTTGCGCTATCCCAGATTAAGTCCATTACGCGATTTTCGATCTTGTATGATTTCGAAAAATAGTTGCAGTGGAGAGATAGCAATTTGATGGCGTAACATGAAGTAAGATGTTCAGAAGTTTGTGGAAGGCATACTATCGGTAAACCAAACGACACCATAGTTACCACTGTAGACTGCTACGTAAAATCAAAGTCCAAGTACAAGGCAAAACGTGAAAATGAAGGGTAACACAATACTTAATCAGAATGAGTAAGCCAGCAGGTGAAAGTAGAAGTTCATCCGGTTCATGAAAACAGAAAGTTTAATATTTGTAAGCATAAAATGCAACTCCAAAGATTGTGGTTTAACTGGAATGATATAACATGAGAATGCAGTGTTGGGAAAAGAGGAAGGAATTATTGGGGAAGAATTATGTGCATATTTGAGTGAAGATATAATTAATTCTGAAAACAGAATTTAAGCATAGTGGTGAGCTTATTTGCTACCTGGGAGCTGGGATATTTCTTCAAGAATGAAGTGCAATATTTGCTACCTGGGAGCTGGGATATTTCTTCAAGAATGAAGTGCAATATTTGCATTTTATCACGCATATTCGTGCATTTTTTAAGTTCTGGGATTTTTTGTTTATGTATTTGGATGATTTTTCCAATTTGTGGGCCAATTATATTTTGGACTTCTTTCATTAATCCTAATAACTCTGACAACTCAGAGCAATTATCCTTACTGCCAGGGGGACTAATGTACTGCTGTTTCTCAGCCAATACTGGGAATGATGAAGATGAAGGTTCGTATTTTCAGTCGATGTTTCTTGCGGCCTCACTGCTTGGGCGTAACTGATTCCTGGCTTCACAAATGATTTTTGATTTTGCTTTTTTCTTGAGGGGAACTTAGGGCACCCCCTGTAGGATGCTACACGGGGTCCCACGCAATTTGCACACTTGGGGGTATCCAGGTGACCCTGATGGTCACAATTGCCAGTACGGTGATATCCTGCGCATTTAACGCACCGTGGAGCAACGTGGCAATTTTCCGACGAATGATGCCATTTCTGGCAATTGTGACATTGGGGTACCTGGTTTTTGACAATATATTTTTCAACTTTAATATTAAATAACATAAGATGAGTCACATTATAAATTTCATCAATTTTCTCATTCGGAATCAGTTGCGCCTGAAACAGGGGCATTGGGACTTTAGTTTTATATTTAGTGAGCTGCACAATTTTATGCACTTTATATCCGAGATTAGCTAATGATTCCTTGATTATATCTATATCAGAGTCAGAGGGTAAGCCTCTCAGGAGAACTTTAATTGGTTTAAGATGTCGTGGATTTACAAGGTAATGTTCGACATTATGGTCTAAAAAATATTGGCTTAATTTCCGATGCGCATCCGCATCCAGTGGTTCAACTTTCAAGAATTCACCGCTAAGGCGGCCAAAGAATTTACATTCAGGTCGTGCTTCAGATAAAGATTTCAGATAGTCATAATATTTAACACCTTCACCAGGCTTCACCATGATAGGTGGAACCTTCTTATTCTTATCATCTTGCTTTACATTTGAATTGGCCTGCTGATTATCAGCAGTATCATTATTAGATGGCAGCAGATCATTATCATTATTAGAAATTTTGAATATTATCACATGAGGTAGTTACATCTGAGACGGCACAACTATCATTTACTTCAACATAAAGTTTATCAAACCTATTTTTAATTGGAATAGAAGTTTTACGTTTAGTAGCTGATTTAACTTTAGCAGTTTTAGTTGGTTTTTTAAAACTAGTATCAGAATCAATATCACTATATTCAGAATTATCATCATTTTTACGTTTATTTTTAACATTAGAAGTTTTAGTAGAGGAATTAACTACTGGCTTACTAACAAAACATTCTGATAAGTAATCGTATGTACCTTCAAGCGCTAATGCGCAGGCAGAGTATATATCCACTAATTTAATGTAATTCAATGTAGCATAAACTTTGTTTTCTTCAGGGGAGTCCGGGTCGTACAGTCGCACCGACTGATTGTAGATAGCATCCGATTTCCTTTTGGCTTTAAGCGAACATTTTCTTACACAGTCAATAAGGTTAACACAGGAGCCCTGATCCAACGAGGGGAGCTTCGTTATATCCATGCACATAAGATTTTCAATATTTAGTTTATCATCAAAATCCAGTCCTTCAAGTTCAGAAATCAGATTATCCGCAAGCACTTTTGCATCCATATCCGGGAGTTCAGAATCACTACACAAATAGCCTAGTATTGGGCATGAGGCATCCGCCCACGAGGTAGGCTTAGCTGCGCCGTTTTCCTGATGCGAAGTATCCATAGCCAGTTCCGGGTTAATAAAATCCTTAGTTTTAGATGTAGAAGCCATTTGTCTCGCGCGAGCGCCGGGCACCTACAATGAAACTATCAGTGAGGCTAAAAAGATATTCTCGGACCTGGCAGAGTTAG
>KK119547.1:6747-19650 GCA_000611955.2 Stegodyphus mimosarum | reverse complement strand
ACCTTTGCATAAACTACAGTGTAATAATCTACAGTGATGCACTTTAAAAATCTTTAGAACTCTATCACTGTTGCCATTTATTTTTGTTAAATATTTTAAATCCCATTTATCACAGTCGTGCACTATTATTTATAAGTTGTTATAAATTAATTTTTACAGCAGATATTTCCTAATAAACGGTTATTTTTCGTAATATTTACGAATTGTAGATATGCATTATTTAAAAATAAAAGCATATCTTTAATTCCGATAAACAGGAATAAATAAGTAGGAATTGACTAAAAACTGAAAAAATATGTAAAAAATATGTGAATATATAGTGATAAAATGTGATACACAACAAAATTTTTCTTCCCCTCAAGTGCAAATACATATTTTTTAAAGTATTTTATTAATGTCAGAAAAATTTTACAAAATATATGAAAAGTGTAAGATAAAATTAGAAAAATATAAAATATTCCTAAAACTTCGATTTCAGTATAAGTAGGAATTGACTAAAAACTGAAAAAATATGTAAAATATGTGAAAATATATTGACATCAAGTGCCATTCACTACAAGTTTATTCATCCGCTCAAGTTCAAATACATTTTTTAAAAAGTATTTTATTAATGACTGAAAATTTGAACAAGTTATAGGAAGAGTGTAAGATAATAGTAGGAATATAAAAAATATTCCTAAAACTTCGATTACAGTGTTTTTTCAGTCTTCAACCCGTGTAAATTTGATGGCAAGGTTACTATTTACTCGTTCATGATAATGTCGCAAATGTATTAAAAAAGACTCTCATTTTGCGCAAAGACATTTGCTTAAAGTAGTCACAACACTCTAAATAAGAGAAGTCACCACTTAGTAATGCATGAGACGGCAGATATCCTGTGCGCGACACTTGTTAGAGACCATACAGTCGTTAGGAAATTTGCGGCATAGCTCGTGACAACATATCCGGATGACGTGACAACGTCTACAATGCGGAGGATTGCCACCATTTGCTTCGGCTTCCGTTGACGCTACAATAGTGCTTCCAAAGACGCAAATGAAGGCGTAAGTGGTGCTATGTTGTCTTTTCTGATCAATCTTGGATATCCGGATGACGTGACAACGTCTACAATGCGGAGGATTGCCACCATTTGCTTCGGCTTCCGTTGACGCTACAATAGTGCTTCCAAAGACGCAAATGAAGGCGTAAGTGGTGTTATGTTGTCTTTTCTGATGAATCTTGGATATCCGGATGACGTGACAACGTCTACAATGCGGAGGATTGCCACCATTTGCTTCGGCTTCCGTTGACGCTACAATAGTGCTTCCAAAGACGCAAATGAAGGCGTAAGTGCTGTTATGTCGTCTTTTCTGCTGAATCTTGGTTTTGTTTAATTCTGATGGTCGTGTCCCTGTGCAGTCTCCACCATTGCGATTTGGCGATTGGGTCCCCAAAAACCCCAGTCGCCCTTTAAAAGGGGGAGTATATAAGGTATTTTTCCCGCCTTCTTCACACACCTTCGTGGTGTAGTGGTGTGCATGTTCGACACGTAACTGAGAGGTCCGTGGTTCGATTCCCGGGGAAGGCGTTGCACATTTTTCATGTCTCCTGCTTCGTAATAACCTAATGTCTCTACAACCTTGACGTTAACTTTTTCTGCAACACGTGTGGTCAAATGCATTTTTCAAAAATATATCTTTATTATATTTTTAAAATGTGTAGAGTATTTAACTTATTTTTTGAAGCATAAGACATGAAAAATAAACAATGCCCTCGTCGGGACTCGAACCTGGAATTCTCGAATACGCGACGAGTGTACTACGGTTACGCCACGAAGGCATGCAGAAAAGGAGGGAGAGAATACCCTACAGGAGTTCCTTTTTTATAATCTGTGATATAGAAATTTCCTTTCACTAAAACGTTTAATATGTTTGCAAAATTATCTTTTATCATAATGACATTCATTCGTTTATTACATTCGTTTATCAAGTTTGAAACTCATCGAATTTTTGAAAATTGGTTGAATAGCTCCAAAAATATTTATTTCAGAACAAGTGCCTGAATTTTTCAGTTTTGATACTACGAGTAATAACGTCTAGTCATTATTTAATTAAATTCGAATTTTTTTATACGAGTTGCTTTGCTTGTTCGTTAACAATTTTCGAAAAGAGAAAACTGAGAAAGCATTAAGGTTTGGGTAAGAAAAACACTTTCTAGTCGCATTTCTAAGTAGATGCGATAGCCACGCACACTCCAAAAGAAAACATTCGGAGAAAATATCATTCCTTACAGCATAATATCTATTATATGTATAAAAGGGCAAGAATCGCAGAATATTTGCATTTCCATTTAGCCATTGGATTCATATATGACAAATGTTAAGCAGTAATGCAGTTTTTAATGGATTAGAAAATGTTACGAGTCGCCCAGAAACCAATGCGTTAAGTCCAGAAAACAAAAATTGAGAAAACTAATGTTTTTGATACATTAATTTTTAAAATTCTTGATTTATTAATTTGATCAGGAAAGTATATAAAGTCTTTTCCTAAGTGTAAACTCTGCAAAAAGAAACAAGGTATGTACAGGATGTGTAAATAAAAACCTAAGTATTCATTCGAACAATGATAGGATCTTAAAAATTTTAGGACTTACAACCTTTTGGCAGCTGAAAAAGGTAAAAATTTTAGGACTTATAACCTTTTGGCAGCTGAAAAAGATAGGAAATTTATGTACAAATAATACAAGAACATTTGCTGTCCTGCGTTTTATGTTTATTCATCATAAAAGAAATCTTCTTTATAATGCAATAACGTCTGTTGTCATAGGTTTTATGTTTATTCATCATACCAAACATCTTCTTCAGAATGTAATATTTATCATAAGTTTTGTGTTTATTCTTCATAACTTATAAGGTACTTCTTCTGCCTTCTTCGCATGCCTTCGTGGTGTAGTGGTCTGCATGCTCGACGCGTAATCGAGAGGTCCGTGGTTCGATTCTCGGCGAAGGCGTTGCTCATTTTTCATGTCTCGTGCTTCGAAATAGCCTAATGTCTCTACAAACTAACATCTTATTCCGAGTTACAGTATTTCAAATTAAAAGAAAGCACGTACATAAAACTCGAACAATTCTAAATAGTAGAAGTAACAGTTACTATGAATTTGTTGTTTTCCAGTGTTGCAAACAAATATCGAAAGAAGAATAATTTAATTTTTATTTCAAAGTTTATATAAATAAATATTGATAAAAGGTGAACTTACTCACAGTGGCTTCTGAAATTATTATACAACATATTTAGAAGCTATAAAAAATGCCTGTCTGACCTATAAAAAAGGAAGCGATGAGTAAATATCCTTTAATAACTAAGAATATTATTTATTTCATCAAAATTTACAAAAATTAGAAAATATCAAAAATTCAACTTAACCGCATTGGCTTATGGACGACTCGTATAAGTTCCTAATTTTTAGTTTTATATTTAATGTAAATGAATGGACTTTTTATATTTAGTGTAAATTAAAGTTAAGAAGCATGGTATCTGTCATCAAGCCTAAAAAAACAAGTACCGTATCAAATTTCATTTCTCACATTCGCATCATCGCGCAGACTTTTATTCGAACAATAAGAACAGAAATTACTCGGAATGCTAGCGACGAACTTTATCTCAGTTTCTCCTCATATGTTGTCACAAGCAGGAAATAACCGGCAAAATAACACAAAACGGTGCCTTACCCAATGAAAACAGACCTGGAAGAGAAACACGGAAGAAAATAACGAAGAAAACATCATTGATTGTTGTCAGCACTGATAATGTTCCGGGTCTCTTTCATATTTTATATATATATAACGACCATCGTTGACGTGTATTATTGTTGACTCTCGAAAACCCCAGGGCTTACCTTCGGGATTCCAACTTTCGTATCTTTGCCATTATTTAGCTTCTCCTACGTTTCCTCACGCAGCGAAATAAGTAAGACAAAGCCGTGTCTTGGGAAATAAGTGGAATTGTTTAATTATGGCGGATTATGAGGTGCCATATGCAAGTATATCTGTTACTTTTTTACTAGTCAATCTCTTCTATTCCTCATTTCCTTTCGGGAGAAAAAAGTGCTCATTGGGCCTGTACTAAAGGCCTTACCGGTTACTATTAATAGTGTGGCCGTAGTATAGCAAAGAGATGGAACCGATATGGCATTCTTTTAATTCTTGCTTATACGAAATCAACTTCGTTTTGATTTAAATTCTATATATTACGATTATATAAAAGAGTTTTATTACCTTGCAAAAAGTGCATATTAAAATATAAGCTTTAAACGTGATTGAATTATGTGGTTTTATGTTCCGGTTAAGGTTTTTATGCATGCAATAGTTGTAGAATTATCAACGATTTAAAAGTTTTAAGTGACGACCTAACGAACCGCTAATTTAGGCCTAACGAACCACCAATTGTTTGCATTTAAAACTCAGTAGAATAGTAAATTATCAGTTTTTGCACTTTCAACGTCTTTTTGCCGAATGGGCCGAGTGCCGCATAGCAATTTCATTTAAAATTTTAGTGTCCAAAATCAGTATCAAATCCTTCTTTTAATTCCAATCTTACAAATATTGTCTCGATTTTAACTGCCTTTTTACTTCCTCGTATGAAGTATTACAATGGCGAAAATTTTCGGGTACCATATTTTAACGAAAATATCTATTTCTACCAATCTCGAAACCATTTGAACGAGTTTCTGCTTGACATCTATACGTACTGGCAGAATAAAGGACTGTTTTTGCAATGGATTTAAAATGGATTTAGAAAAGAATATTTTCCTGACGTCTGTACGTACGTACGTATGTATCTCCCATAACTCACGAACGAGTTAACCGTAGAAATTTTATACATTGGACTGCTATAACATGTAGTTGTGCATCTCCCTTTTTCGTTGCAGTCGACTGCACCAATCGTGTATAAATATATATATGTGATGTGCCATGATGATGTGATGTAATCGTAGCTGAAAGTAACAGACGATAGTAACAAAAAGGTTCCATTTATTATTTTTCGTGAAAAACAGCTGTTATAAAATTTATATCCTCGGAGTAAATAAAAAAGAACTATCAATAGTATCAATAGTAACAATCAAACTGTAATGAAGTTTACTCCATCATTACATTAATGAAAAGGCCGCCCAATGTTCCTTTGCGAGTCCTTTTATAATCACTGGAAAGGCGGGACTTCCAAGAAATGACGTCCTGATGTTCCTTTGCGAGTCCTTTTATAATCACTGGAAAGGGGAGCTTCCAAGAAATGACGTCAGCCTCCAGTCGGCCAATTCAGTTCGCTTTAAATATTTCCAGAGCATTCAATAACTGTACGTGTAGAAAAAGCGGGAAAATCAATTTGACTACGGGGCTGTGGATTTAATTCCACGCACTTTCGAATAAGAGATCGTCGCCATTAAAATGAAAAAAAACGTGCATTTAGAATTGTAACTGGGGAATAAACAAAAATAAAACACGAAATTTAATTTAGGGTTTTATGTGTACTTTTGACTATGGAATTTTATTAATGCATATATATATATTCCACTCTGTTACCTGGCTCGACGAGCTTAGTTTTTATTCTTATATATCGGTAAATTGTGCACTTTTTGCTTTAAACAATTTAAAAGTTTTAAGCGGTGACTTAGGCCTAACGAACCGCTACTTGTTTGCATTTGAAACTCGGTAGAATAGTAAATCAAGTCAGTTTCTACTCTTTCAATGTCTTTTGCCGAGTGGGACCGAAAGTAAATTTTAAGTTTTGTGCCCTGAAAATTGCCTGCTTGCCTACTGCTCGAATTCCCCGTCTTTGTGTAGAAACTCTTTCTGTGTTTTACAATTTTTAATGCACATTTTCTGAGATTTTTATGTATTTTTCCATGCCGCGAAGTGAGAACTGAATTAACTGAATGAGAAATCTATGTGTAATGAAATTCGAAGAAATAAGTATAAATGAAATGTAGCAAAAAATAAATGCGTATAATCTAATATTCCGTACGAAGAAGTCTTGCAAAAAAAACTCATTTGCCAAAAAAAACTCATTTGCCAAAAAAAACTCATTTGCCAAAAAAACTCATTTGCCAAAAAAACTCATTTGCCAAAAAAACTCATTTGCCAAAAAAACTCATTTGCCAAAAAAACTCATTTGCCAAAAAAACTCATTTTACACGGTTGGTATGACTGTTAATACAATGTATGTCTCCCAGACGATGCAATACAGTCCGTACAACGCCCAGGCATGCTGAGTATAAAATGATCGATCTGTTCTTGGGGGATATTACACCACTGAAAATGTAATGCTCTCCGAAGTTCCGGTAGACATGTAGGAGGAGGCTGACACCCTGCAACTCGTCGGCCGAGCATGTCCCACACGTGCTCTACTGGATTCCAGTCCGGTGAGAATGCCGGCCAGTCCATACGGGTGATATCCTCCGATTGAAGGCATTCGCTTACGATGTTTGCACGGTGAGGACGGGCGTTGTCATCCATAAACACAAATTGTTCGCCCATGGTGCCCCGAATGTTGTTAGTGACATGTTGTTAGAGAATGACGTCCCGATAGATTTCGCTTGTCATGGTTCCAATTTGAGCATGCAGGTCAGTTCTGGAACCCAGAATAATTCCACCCCAAACGAGCACTCCTGCACCACCGTAACGGTGTCGTTCAGTGATGTTTTCTTGGTGGTTACGGGTACCTGGAGCTCTCCATATGAAAGTCTGGCGAGAATCAGACTGCAAGCTAAACCTGGACTCGTCGGAAAACATCATACGAGCCCACTGTTGCGGTGTCCACAATGCATGCTCTCTACTCCAGGCTAACCGCAGGCGACAGTGAGTTGCAGTAAGTGGAACGCATCCGACAGGTTTACGAGCATATAGACCAATCTGCCCCAAGCGTCTGTACACGGTCTGCCTCGAAATTGTCGTACCGGTGGCCGAAGAGAGCCGACGAGACAGGTTTAAGGCTGTGCTCCGCCTGTTTCTTTTGGAGTAACTGCCAAATACCGGTCCTCGTCCGACGTTGTAACTCTGGGGCGACCTGTGCTGTAACGTCTACTCACATGACCATCATCCTTGGAATCGTTGCCAAAGCTTGGAGATAACACTCATGGCAATTCCAAGTTCATCTGATACTTCCAGTTGGATACGCCCATATTCCAGACCGCCGATCATTCTACCACGTAAAAAATCATCCAAATGCGTCCTTTGTGTCATAACTGTTCAGTTATTGCACGGAAATGCTTATAAAGCGCCTGCGAACAATTTTACTTCTTTGCCTGTATTCCTTATATATCACTCTCTTACACTCTCGTCATTGTGACGTACCATCGGTCTCATCTGGTTACTTCCTGAAATTTGCATATGATTCTTAAGATGTGTGTAGTGATTTTACAGGTGATATATTTAATTTAGAGTTCGATTTCCGCGTGACTCCAAATTATCCTTAATTTATGGACATGAGTGTATTTCGCTTAAATGCGTTACACTTGTTAAACTGAAATCACATTGCGATGAATTTGCAGTTTGTCTTTAACGTTATAAATTTTAGCTTTTTTGAAATTTTAATTGAAAACTCATCGAAACTCATCGAATCTGTAATCCGTGGTTTTTAGATTACAATGTGTTTTCGCTTTTGTTAAATGATAAAGAAATAAAGCAGCACTTTATTTAAACTTACGTGTAAATAGCCATTTCCAATTTCTTTGCATATATGTATTTGATGAACAAGCGAAGAGCAATAACGTTATAACTTCTCCCACGCTTCTGCATATGCCTTCGTGGTGCAACTGGAAGCATACTCGACGCGTATTCGAAAGGTCAAGGGTTCGAATTCTCTCGAGGGCACTGCAAATGTTTCACCTTTCCTGTTTCAAAAAAACCTAGACTCTACAAAGTTATCGGGATTTTTGGGTTAGCTGTGTAAGTTATAGTTCTAGGAAGTCGAAATTTTTAGGGTTTTCCGATTTATTTATGAGCGTTAACATAGACATTGTTGAGTTCTTTTGGCAAAATTGCTGTAGTCATTATCCAGACAACAAATACATGTGATGAATTTTTTCCATTTCATCCTTTTTACTTCATTGTACGAAGTAAAAAGGAAGTATTGTAATCGCGAAAGATTTCGGGTATCATATTTCAACGAAAATATCCGTTTTGACCGCTATCGAATGCAATTTAACGATGTTTTTGCCTGACATCTGTACGTAAGGATAGAATAAAGGACTCTTCCCCCCCAAATATTTTTAAAACTGATTTAAAATGGATTCCGAAGAGAATTTTTCGTGGTGTCTGTACATTCGCACGTACGTATCTCGCATTACTCAAAAACGAGTATCCTCAGCATTGAAATTTTGTATATAGTACTGCTATAACATGCACATGTGCACTTCCTATTTTGGCCGCACTAAAAGTATATAAATATGCGTATATATATATATATATATACACTCTGTTACTTGACTTGGTGATCTCATTCTTTATTCTTATATGTTTGTAAATTGTGCTTTTTTTGCTTTAAAAATAATTGAATTACGTTGTTCTTATCTTCCGGTTAAAGTTTATATGCCTTTAGTAAAATTTGCATGCAATAGTTGTAGAATGATCAACAATTTAAAAGTTGCTTAAGTGGGGCTAATTATTTTTACCATAGCAGCCATATTTGTTTACATTTGAAACAGCAGAATAGTGGATTTGTTGTCAATGTACAAAAGCTAAGCTTCGCAACAACGAAGATAACGCCTTCTTTTATTATTGCGAATTAAATCATGCGTAATCCATTCTGGAATTTATTCCAGGGTATAAGAGTTTGATTTACTTCCGAATTTTTAACATAGATATTTTGAGATTTTATGTACTTTTGCCTCGTCTCGAAGTAAGAACTAAATTATTTGAATTAGAAACACTAAAGTGTCTGTAAAAAAACTTTTTTTTAGTTGTTTGTTTGTTTCTTTTATACATCGTTTTAGATTTTTCATAGTATTTGAATAGAACATGTGGCAACGATTAGATATTTCTTCAGATGATATACATAATTTTTGTGCATTCTGCGTTATAAAATGAATGAGATGTAACGCTGTTCAGTGAACCTAGCTCCAGAGTGTCGCTGTGGTAAACAGATATAGTGAATTTTAAAGAGTGCTTTTATTTTATTGTGGTTTATGCGCTATCGACGAAGTAGATTTAATTCAATCCAATAAGTTTAAATGAAATGCAAAAAAAAAAATGCGTATAATTTAATATTCCGTACAAGGAAGTTATGTGGTGTGTACATCAGATTCCCCCCTCCCTCAGACAAGTTAAATATTTTATTTCTGACAGGAATTTAAAAAATTAAGGAAAATAATGCAATTAATTATTTTTGTGGTTATTATTATTAATTATTATGCTGACTGTAACGTAAGATCATTTATTTCCATTGCAGCAAACCCTACTTTCATTTCTCGCGCAACTACGAATAAAATAAGTCCAGATCCTCATCAAATAACACTACCCATATCATTCCACATTTATTTCATGCCTCGGCTTTTTCCTTATCTGGTTTAGCTATACCCCATACATCACACATGAACATTTTCCTGCTTCAGTACAGCTCCTCTCTTTTAATACGAGTCTGCATTCCAGACTTACGACCGGCAGAGAGCAAAAAGCTTGTTTTATCCCAACAAACGCACTTTTCCCACTATCTCATCATGGCAGTAAAAGTAAAATAGTGCGAAGGGGGGAGAAGAACAGGAATAGAGTTGGATGAGAAGGATATAGCCTGACGATCACCTAGCCTAGAATGTGTCATTCATTTAGCTCATCGTATCCTTTTTTACTTTAGGCATTCCCAATTATATAGAGGCTGGTACTTTTCTCAGAACCAACTGTTTGCGAATTTGTGGTGATAAAGCTCAATTATCTGTCGAGTTAAAGAATTATTTGGCACTTCGCATTTGATGTCGACTTTTATTGAAAACGCCGTTTTGTTACATTACTGTTTATTAGAAGTTTTAAAAACGAAAAAAATGAAGGCCATTATATTACGCCTCAAATTAGAAAATTAAAGTATAAAATTCAGTTCAACACAATATAACAAAATATTTAAAAAGAGCATATCTTTAGAATTTCCAATTCAGTCTCGTGCGTTGGAGATAAAAATGTTTCCTCCCCCCGTACAGCGTTGCCATTGCTCTCTTTGAAATCGTTGAGTTTCTTAATCAAAAATTCGTTAAAATTTTATAAAATGTGAAATATGTAGTGAAACAAATTCAGGCTTACAAATGTCCGTGTTCGAGTGGAGGACTACGTTATTCAAAATTGGATGTCTCTAACTATTTCTGTTTTTTCACAGTGTGAGAAGCATGGGTACATTCATGCAGATTCTTCATTATTTAATTTCTTTAAATATAATGCAAGGCTGTAATATATGTTGGCAACAATTTTGAAAAGTAAAATGCCGTATATAGTGAACTAACAAAAAATGCCGAAACTAAATTAATAGCCCTTTTGGGCAAATTGCCCATGTGGGCTAATAAATTAATTAAAACGAAAGGAAATGGCCTTCATGTTTTTATTAAATGTGTTTGATACGTCTGCCCAAAATACAGTTTTATGTTGTATTGTGTTATCGTATTTTGAGCTTTAATATCAACACTAAGAAAATTTCTCCGCAGAAAGTAAAACTGAGTTCCTCTCCACACGCACATGCACAAAAAAGGCTAAATATAGTTAATAATGGTATGAGAATAAATATGCAGATATACACAATGTAGTTCATTTTTAAGATACATTCGAAAGCAATTTCAAAAACACTTTTAAATAATCCACAAATTTTAATTATTTGTTGAATACTGGAATTCGTGTTAAAATTGCCACTGAACGATTGTTAGTCCATGTGAAAGAATCTTTGATCTTTTCGACCTTATCCCGACCATAAAAATTTGCTCTTTTCACTGACAAAGTAGATATCTTAATATTCAGAATTTAAAAAAAAATAATTGTAATAAAATTTATGAAAATTAATATATTCATTTAAAATGTCTGCTTCATTTTTTTAAAACAACACCCCAAATTAACTTTTAATATGAGAATACATAATTCAGGAAACCAAACTGTGAATTACAATATAATGCATACAATTTTCCTTTCTATTTCTTTTGTGTTGTGTTTAAAATGTTTCTGTTCTTTTCGCTTTACTTAAGTATATATAATATGTAATGTAATTTGAATTAAGAATGACAGGTAGCATCAAAATGGTGCGATTGGTCACCACTAAATAATGCTCTCACATCTGGGGATAAATTTTCGATATTTTTCGTTTTGTGAACAACTAATTAAGAAGTAGCTTCACACTTACTTTGTTTGCAGGAAGCCTTTTTGTCGTTGACAATCATAATATGCGTTGCGCTTGTGTTACATCGGTCGGGCGTGGTCCTTAAACCCTTTCAGGTAAGCTACCATTTAAAGATGCAATTTCGACAAAAAAGAGGTAGGCAGTCTAATCAGGCCTAGAGGAGTACACAGGTAAAATTTGGTGAAGACAGCACTTACTGTTTTAATCCTGTGCGTGTGCCCGGAACCGGTCACACTGAATGAAGAGATCTTCTGAAAGTGTGCTGAAACGAGCATTGCTAGGAAGCGTGTAGAAGAACAAGAGATTTTCCCTACGATTAAAAAACACTAGATTCTAAATACCACAGCAGATTTAGCATTACCCAGCGCGTGCCACGGGGAGGCGTACTACTCTTCGCCCCTCCCTTGAAAGCTCTTCTTCGGATATATGATTGCATGCGTATAAATGAAAAAAATAACTTGGCTATATGACATTTATATTATTTTCATTCAATATTTACACTTTCGTCTATTTTTTCATGGTGGTACTATCAAGACTACTGTTTCTTCTAACTGATTATGCAAAAAAAAAAAAAAACTAGAGCCCTGAGTAGGAACAGGGAGCTAACTGAAAGCTATGTTCGTGCGTGTGTAGAAGATACAACAAAAATAAGAAGGGTTAAAATTCCCCTTTATTTGCTTATAGATTTTAGAAACGTTCCCGTACTTTGGGATACAAAGACCAACCGCTTGTGGCCTGAACGTAAAAGACTATAAGACTACTAACTAACTAAAATTTAAATAAGAGCTAACTTTTAATATTCTACACAGATGACTAGCACTAAGACTGGCCTTTTAAATGACTACGTCTGTAGTACGCAAACTGTGGTAAAACTACAATACGTCTTTAACTTTCGAGAGGATTAACACCTCTGGCCTTAAAGGCGGACAGTAACTGATGGCAAGCTCGCGTGAAGGCTCGTAGCAAAAGGGCTCTCTCTCCTTCCTTCTACTACTGCTTTTGGCAAAAAGCCACAACTTAAATACTTAAGCGTTAGCAAATACAGTTTGCATAAACATATTCACGCGTTAATTCTGGCCGGAAGTGGAAAATAAGAGGTCATATTAAAGTTTTAAAATAAAATAAACGTTAGTGAACTTAAAATCCTCACAGTACTTTTCGAAGGAAGTGACACCACCTTTGAAAAAGCATAAACCAACACTGCATGTTTTGCACATGTACCGGGATCCGTATCTGATATACAATTCGTGTAGCACTTTCGCTGCTTCAGAAGTGATCAGCCGTCTCCGATCCGTTTGGAAAATAATTAAAAATCCGAAAAAAATAAAAGAATATTTTATCTACAATTAGAAATTATAAACTGTAAAACAAAATTAACGTCTACAATTCAAAACTATAAAAACGTAGCCTAACAAAACTTATTTGACAGAAAGCGAAAGAGGAAAAAAGAGAACTTCTCTAGTGAAAAATCAAACAACTAACTGATAAAATTACCCCTGAGCTTCAGAAAAGCACTCAACAATTTCGTAGTTGATAACCAAACCTCTCCTCCAAAAAAAAAAAAAAA
>KK119546.1:423035-441308 GCA_000611955.2 Stegodyphus mimosarum | reverse complement strand
TTTGTATATTCTTAAGAGAGTCACCTTCTACTAAAGCCAATAGATCATCTGCATAACAATATACACTCACGGACAAAAAAATTAGCGCACCAAGAAATAATTGTGGGATCGTAACGAAACTTGCACTGAAGGTACGTGTCGGGGAGATATGCAAATGATTAGAAATGCAGCGTGATTGCGCATTACGTATAGCCGGTAGAGGGCGTTGAACGTCGTACTCTGTTGAGTATAAAACAGGTAACCAAAGCTTGTTTGAGTGTGCTGAATCATATACAGAGGAAGAGCTGAGGTAGATATGCCATTACGCTGTGTTCGAAGACAATGTGAGCAGTTGTCGCAGTTTGAGAGGGGGAGAATTCGGAATGATGGAAGCTGGGTGGTCAGCTAGGCGAGTAGCTCGTCAATTAGGCCGCTCTGATTGTGTTATGAGGAGGTGTTGGGACCAGTGGACCCGAGAGATGTCATGTACACGAAGACCAGGCTCAGGACGCCCTCTACAGACCAGTCGTCGAGAAGGCCGCCACATCGTAAGAAATTCAGCGCACAGCCAACTGCTTCATCGGCCGTCATCCAGGCACAGGTAGCACCTTCACTAGGGGCCCCTGTGTCTTCTCGAACCATACAAAGGCGCCTAGCTGAAGGACATTTGGTATCGCGGCGCCCATTATGTGTGCTGCCCTTGATGCCCACCCATCGACGCCTTCGTTTGGAGTGGTGTCAAGCACGAGGAAACTGGACTGCAGCGGAATGGAACCAGGTCGTCTTTAGAGACGAATCCAGATTCAATCTCGGCAGTGATGACAATCGTGTTCGTGTGTGGAGAGCCCGTGGTGAACGCCTCAATCCTGCCTTTGCTGTACAAAGACACATCGCTCCCACAGCTGGTGTGATGGTATGGGTTGCCATTGCTTACAATACACGGCCACCCCTAGTATTGTTCCGTGGCACCCTGATAGCCCAGCGATATGTTCATGAAATCCTGCAACCACATGTGTTGCCACTCATGTAACGGCTCCCAGGAGTCGTTTATCAACAAGACAATGCTCCGCCTCATACAGCAAGGGAGTCACAAGACTGTCTCCGCACTGTTACTACCCTTCCTGGGCCTGCCCGATCCCCAGATTTGTCTCCAATCGAGCATATCCGGGATCATTTGGGACAACGAGTTGGGCATCCCATCTTGGGCAACACAACATTTTCATAAATCTGTTTCAATATTAGACTTTTACTTGTTAGAATTGAAGAATTAAAATAGGTTTTGTAAAATATCAAAATATTATCTGTGGTCCTCTGTATATTTTTAAAATGTTCGATAAAAATTAAGTGATCATCAATAATAACACCCAAATACTTTATATATTTGTCAAATTTAATTCTCTTACCATCGAAATAGAGCTTCGGGTGACTTACTTACTTTCCACCACGTGGAAAGAAGAGACCTTTGGTTTTTTTCTTTATTTAAAATATTTTTTTCATTCACACTCCATTTCTTCATACTATTCTCTAAAACAACAAAGGTCTTTTGTATATTCTTAAGAGAGTCACCTTCTACTAAAGCCAATAGATCATCTGCATAACAATATATATTTACATTTGGTATTCGGATATCATGGAGTAGGGTATCAACCACAAGGCCCCAGAACAGGAGGCGCTACAAGAGCCTTGGGGACAGCCGCGACTCAGTTCAAACCTTAGTTCCATATTTCTCGAAATTCCTCCATATATAACAACCCTATTCTTAAAATAGTCTCTAATAAGTTCAAATAAATTGACGGATAGCCCAAGAGGGCTCAAGTGTTTCAAAAAGAAGACCATATCACAGAGTCAAAAGCAGCCCGGACGTCAAACGAAACGAGGGCCAAATGCGAAGTCTCGAGTCTTTTCCTAACATCCTGTATAACACTATAGAGGGCCAATTCAGTTGACCTACCCCTCCGAAATCCATATTGTCTATCAGACATAATCTGTAATTGATTTAGACGAAATTGGATTCTGTTAACTATTAATTTATCCAGGATTTTAGATAGGACCTTTAATAAACACATTGATCTATACTTTCCTTCATCTTTTGCAATCAAAACCAATTCTGCAATTTTCTAAGTGTTTGGAAATACACTGATTTCAAGACATTTATTATATATAATAAGGAAAATGGAGGGACAGGCATCAAACAAATATTTTATTATTAAGGCCTCCATTCCGTCCAGGGGCAGAAGTATTGAGCAAAGAGGAAATAACATTAAAGATTTCTTCATAAGTAAAATCTTCTTCTGTATGTTCTATATTATCATATTTTATATATTCAATATTGTCAACGAACCCATCTTGAATATTCATAATTTCCTTCATTTTAATTCGATAGATATTTTCCATACTTTCGCCATCACCTCTTGTGTTCAAAATTACACATTTCTTCCTCTTATTTAATGCAACTTTATAGAATTGATCATAGTAATATTTATTATTCAGAAATATTTTACATCTATGCTGCTTTTTTATACGTTTTATGTTCTTTTTGTAAAATACCAAACGCCTCTTATATTCTATCCGTCTTTCCCGCTTAACGTTCTCCTTCAAGCCTGGATATTGGTATTTCTTCCTAGGTGCCCTTGTCTTGCGTCTAAGTTTTTCCAATTCAGCGGTCCACCATAACACCGGTTTTTTATTATAATTTTTCCTTATAACCAGTTCTTTCTTCATACGTTTCAAAATTAAATTTTCAGCCTCTTCAATAATTAAATTTAAATCTTTTTTGCTTCTACAACTACTAATTTTACTTTCAATTTGTAGCATATCATCAATCAATCTGTTAGCAAATTTCTTCAATCTTCTTTTATTTCTTGTTATTTTTTTCACTTTTACATTGTCCTTCATATCACCAATAAAGTCGACTAAAATATATTTATGGTCACTCAGTGACTCTTCCTCTGAAACCTACATTTTTACTAAATCCACATCTAAATCGGAGGTCATAAGAACCAGATCAGTCCAGCCTCTTCCAACGGAAGAAACAAAAGTCGGATGAGAATCCGAATCATTAAGTAAAACAAGATCTTCTTGTATTATAAATTCTGAAGTTTGAGTTCCTCTTCTGTCCACTATTTGTGCACCCCATAAAAAGTGTTTAGAATTAAAATCTCCTAAGATTAAAAGTTTTGTAAAATATATATTTAAAATCTTGTGTAAATTGTTAAAATGTACTTCCAGTTCCTCTACGGGTGAAAAGTAGACAGAAGCCACAGTCAGGTAGCGGCCATTATCATAGATCGAAACAACTGTTATACAATCCGTAACAGACTCCGCAACGATTTCCAGTTCTCTATTAACCACAACTATGGCAGTTCTACCCATAGGTTGGTAAACAGTACGCCATGTGTTATTGGCATAAGCGAGTCTGTCCCCAAGGTGATATGGCTCCTGAATGCTGATAATACCAATTTTATCCTCAATAATATTACTCAGATTTGAGAGTCTACAGGCTGAAGCGGCACAGTGATTGAGATTTATATTCAAAATCTTCATTTTAAGATAAAATTCTAAGTAAACAATAAAGACCAAAGGATAGAGTAAAAAAAAACAAAGGTACGAAAAACACAAGATCAGTAAAATCAGACCCCGGCAGACTCAAAATCTAAATCTCAGATGTCTAAATGATCTTTAATAAATTTAATCTCTCCCAAGTAAATTGGGCAATCATACGCAAAAGCTTCGTGATTTACATCATATTTGGTACCAAGACGTCGATTATATTCTATACAATTTACACAGGAATGTGAATCTGCTCGACAATCAGCACTGGGATGTTCACCTGCACATTTCCGACAATATTCAGAGTTCCTACAAAATCTTCTAGTATGCCCATAATTTAGACATTTAATACAACGCTTAGGGCGAATAAAAAGTTTTATTGCATACGACTTCCATCCCAGAGTAATTCTATTATCATCTAACACAAAACGTTGACAGGTACCAGAAACCTGGAATACTCTGTGAGAAACCTCCTGCTCTGATGCTCTTAATCTAAAAAGTGATCTGACACATTCACAATCTATCTTCAATGCCTCAAGTAAGCTCTCATCAGGAATCATATCAGAGATATTATATACAATAACCTTAGGTTTTATAAATTTATTCCGTTTTGGTTTAACAATTTTACTCAATTTATCATTCTGCAAAACAACTCTTTCCAAAACCCTGCACTGCTCAGGAGAGTTAAGTCGCACGACCAAATCACCATTCTTCCGACTGAAGGAATTAATCACCTTAACTCCTGCTTCTCTAGGATTTATACTACTCTTTAATTCTTCATAAACATCTACCTCTTCACCTATAGGTTTTAAAGCGAGTTCGCAATTTTTCTTCAATGTAGTATCTTCATTCTTTCTTTTTATCTGATCAGTTTCAGCTACCATTACACTCAACTCTTCTTTTTGTTCTTTAACTCTTAGCAAGTCCCGTAAATCTGTCAGGTCTCCAATAATAACATCTAACTTTTCTTCGTTTATCTGTTTAACCTGCTCTTCAATTTGTTTAAAATTTACTTTTGTAATATATTCTGTGATGCGTAAAAGTCCTATACTTAATGACTGTACAAGGTGCCTAGAAATCCTTTTTCTCTAAGGGCTTCAACAGTCTTATTCATTTCAGTCAAGGTAGATATCTTTTCCATCACCTCGTTCCCCCAGTCCAGAGGTACCTTCATCATGATTTTCCATATTTTGTGACATAATAAGTCGGGCCGGGTCAACAAAAATATTTAATGATAATACATATAATTACAATAATAAAATCTCGTAAAAAATTAAATATCAAAAATTTAAATCTCAATTGCAATAAAATCAATGTTTTCGCTAAAATACACAGTAAAATTCAAAATTGCATAAAAACTCCAAAATTTCATCTAAAACTAATTTTACACACAAAAGCAGAAATTCTACACAAAAATTAAACAATTCGACCAACGGGCCGGAAGACAATAAAGGTACACCAAGAAAACTCTGTATGAGAGTATTTCCCTACCGGGCATAAAGATATTATAACGTGGTGCATCTGATTTCCAAATGTAAACAAATCACCGCTCCGTTAGGCTTAACAGTACTCAAAACTTTAAACACTGATTTCTCGCTAACCAGAGTAGATAAAATAGTGTTCTTTGGCATACAAGTAAAATAAACAGCGCTAAACACAAATCAGTACAAAACATACATTTACATGGAATATGTAAATAGTTGTAATATGTAAATAGGCAAAAACTTGAATTCACCGCCAGATGATTCCACGTAAGCACTACAATTTTTAAATTTCCACTATTCAATCAATTTGCTTCATCTTGAAGTAATCCAAATAAAATATAATAGCGGGACACAAAACACACTTGAAAAACATATGAAGCACTCACTAAAACCAATTTTTACCAATATATTAACATTTCTTCACAGAGCGAAGAAAACACTCAACCAACGTGGCCTAGTCCGTCACAATTATGTACAGACAAGCGCCAAATGTGTACGGAAAAGTGTACCGTGATGTCACTGGTTTAGAGCTAGGTTACTATATTTGGCTTCTTATCGTGTTTTGCATTGAATTATGGCAAAGATAAACATTTGACCATGTAATGTAAACAAACATGGAAGATGCCGTGTTAGGGTTATTCTTAGCGTATTAATAAATTTCTTTTGATGATAATTCAGTTAAATTCACTGATAAAAGTTTGATAGAACATGTGAGAACTTCCATTTCAGCGTACATTGAATTAACATTTATTTCCTGCTAAAAATATAATAAATAAAAGAACAACATAATCTCAAATTTTAATATCTCTATTAGCACTTCATATAATTTTTTGTAATGGTATGAAAAAATTTTGTGCATTTGATTTAAAACTTTTAAAATAAGATGTAAAACTGAATGTGTGTGTGTGTTTTTTCTTTTTTTCACGAAAGCACTGAAACTGTTTAAGTATGAAAATACTTCCATATTTAAAAATACTTTTATTTTTTAATTTTAAACGCAATTTTTTTGTTCATTAAATTTATTTTAATATTTTGCGAGTTTTTAAGCGTGTAGAAATGTCAAAATTCCATCGATACGTGTACAAAAACATCGGAAATTGCGTAATCCTTCACTAATTATTATGTCATTTAATGTGAGCAAAATGTTGTATTTGATTTTTTCCTTGATGAATATGAAGTTGTAAAAAAATAATTTGCAGATGATGACAGCAATTTTTAATAAATGAATTTAGAACTGAATACTTTAGAAAATTTAATAAATGAATTTAGAAGCTGTAGATGTTGACAGCAATTTTTAATAAATGAATTTAGAAAAGAACTTTGCTTTTCATCTGATTCACAACTGCATGTCACTAAACATACTCCATAAAGTATGCTGAAGTTGTATTCCTTGCAGAAAACATAATATCTAATATTCCAGTTTGTCATTAAGGAATTATTAGAGAGCGATGAAAGAATATGATCTTCATCAGGTGAGCTGTATTCTTCATAATGAGAAAAATTTGTATGAAAGTGCAAATGAATTACTAAGGACTAACCTTCTCGGTGCATTTTCTGTATCTACTAAATACATATCTTGAAACCATGCTTCAGAAAACACAATAAGGAACTGTTTTAAGTAGGATAACTTTTAATGATGGCAAAATCAATCATATTCTCAAACAGATCCAAGTACAAAATACGAAAAAAATGGCTTCAAATATGATGATAAGAAAAAAATTTCTTACTTCTGCTTGTTATTCTCCAAAACTCTCTCACCAATGCTTTTAATCAGGACTGTTTATGAATGAAATTTTTCATGACAATTGCATGCTATCCAGTATTATTGAATTTTTAGCTCTTATTTTTTAATAAAAGTCCAGTGGAAACATGCAATTTTATATTTCTATTTTACATCCATTTCAATTAGTTAAACTATATTTTAATTTCCTTGGACATATTTATCATAATTTAATATTTTGATTCCATTTTTGCTGTCAACACAGATATGGTCAAATATGATGATATGCTAAAAAGTGTGTGCTTTTTTCTAGAAAATGCAGTCAAACTTCCCAAGATGATAACCTGTTGCTCTAAATAGATTTGTTTTATGTTGTAAACATGCTATGAGAGATATTTGATGCCATTATTTTATTTTATATCAAGTGTGCTGATGATTTGCAAAGGACGTCCCCACATAAATTTTCTCTCCATTATACATGTATAAATCAACTAGCTGAATGCTTTGGCATAATCAGTAAAGCATTACTACTTGCACAATGATGTTTTATATAATTGGCCTGTGCTTGTAATTAAATGATACTGTAGTTTCCGCTCACAATATTTTATCAATAATTATTTTCTTCTTTATTAAGAGCATGTACAGTCCTCACTGTACCTTCATTTACCACATGCTTAATTTGACATTTTTATATCTGCTCTCTATTTAAACTGTTTTTCCTCTTCTTTTTCTTTTCAACTCCTTAGAGGATGGGTCTTTGGCAGGAAAAAAAATTGTCTTCTAAAGTGTCGTGTACTGTTCTCAAAGTGGGCCAAAATACATATTTTCCTCCTACTTTGTTATTTTCAGCTTTCTTGCAGGTAACCTTTTTAGCCTAAAGGGGCAATATGTCCAGGGCTATTAAATTTCACTTTGGCATTTTGTGTTGATTCACTATAAGCGAGGAATAACTTTTTAAATTGTTGCCACCAAATATTAGAGCTCCATATTACATTTAAAGAAGTTAAATAATAAAGAATCTGCATAAATGTATATGTGTTTCTCGCATTGTGTTAAAACAACAGTTGCTAGAGCCATCAAATTTGGGCATGTGGAAACCCAAATTTGGGATTTATTTTGTTATCTATTTCATATTTTGTAAAACATTTATGAGTTTTTGATTAAGAAACTCAATGATTTCAAAATGAGCAGTGGCTGCACTGTACAGAAAAAAAAGAACATTTTTATCTCCAGCGCGCAAGACTGTGTATCGGGAATTCGAAAGATGTGCTCTTTTAAATATTTTGTGATATTGCTGTAGAATTGAATTTTATTATTTAAATACAAAGAACATGATATTTAATAAATAAAGGTACCACACAAAGCGTTAAAAGAATGCCCCTTTGGACATAATATAAAATCTGAAAGCTTTTAGACTTTTTTATTTATTTCAAAAAAGTAGTCAATGATTAAGAATGTTCAGATAAATGACTTAGTGGTTTCACAAAATGGGATATGCTGTCTGGTTCAGAAACGGAACATGTAAAACAGAGCTGGTGAATTGGAAGCGGATAAGTAATTACACAACGAGATGTTGCTCAAAAAGTTACACTAAATTTATTTAATATGATACATAATTTGGTGTTTTTATTTGCTATTATATGAACTGTTGATAAATTTTTATTAGTCACGTATACTTCTCATTGAAACTTTGTGAAATAAGGTACGGTATGAGGATTAAATGTTAACATTATTATACATAAACTTAAAAGCATAATTCATTTCTTAAATGAGTTGAATGAAAATTTTAAATGGGTGAATCTGTTTGCTTGGTACATTCACTCTGCTAAAATAGATTACAACAGTTTAGATTTTATTTGTGCCTTGTTATTTGGTGCAGTTTTCTTATTCAAATCAATTAAATTACTACAGCAATTCAAGAGGGACGCATACAGTGAGATGTATTACAATGAAATTAATAAATACACAGATATTACATGATTCATAAGTTTTATACTGTAACATATTACAGATAAAAAATTATTACTACATGAAATGAAATAAAAGTTCATCAAATTTGACATAATACCATAAAGGTTCATTGTGTGTTCCTATTGGTACATGACACATATCCACAGAATATCCCAATTCTATCTATATACATAGTAATATTTTTCTGCTGATGGCCACCAAAGGAACTATAATGCAGTCTTGGAGTTTTAATATTATTAGCAATAGGATCACATAAGTATAGTCTAAAGCACATTCCAAAAGGAAAGGATTGCGGGGTGTATGGTCAACTGATCTCCATGGTCATCTGAACAACATTGTGTCATCTTTTGATACTGATCAATCCAAAAAGGTAGAAATTTATTATCAGGTAATGATGTATAACAGTCTCTCAGAGAGGTGGATCTCAAGGTAACATGTAATTTTCTGAATCTTATTTTGATTTGGAGAAATAATCACAACTATAACATATTAAAATCAGACATACCTTTCAGAGTGTTTCTGTAAAAAAAAAGGACCCATATATCTTTATCTGTGAAATGACACATAAAATATTTAATTAAATATCATTTTTATTCAGCGACAGCATGACAATTTTCCATGCTCAGTATACAGACATACCTATCCAACAAATGGTTCACCACTAGATATTAGCCGAGTGGAAAAATTGTCTTCCTTACAAAATTTATATTGCAGCAGCTGTAAATAATATGATTTCAGTTGTATTCGACAGTGCAAAATCTTCCAGATGTTAGGTTATAGAATACATATTTGCTCCTAATGTAATCTGTAGACCTTTTGTAGATTACATGCAGAGGGGAGCTATGAAAAATTTGACAAAGGGTTTGCATTTTATCCTATAAAAACAACTTATGCAATTTTAATGAAATGTTACATTTTTTTAGAAAAACAGAAAATACTCATAATTGTACATGAATGAAAAAAACTTAATACCTTTTACCAATAAATCACAAAATATCAATTTTTATTATTTCAGTACTTTTATCTTTACCAGTCGCATGTTATTCTCACTGATTTTAGAGGGATTGGTGATAAAAAGCATATAATATATCAAGAAATGTTTGAAAATGATTCCTTTAATAATTTTACTCACTGAATCTTGTAATACTACCGTCAAATAAGAAGCTAAAGAGTATGCAGTGATAAATTACAATATTAAGAAAATTATCTAAAAGTTTGATTACGGATACTTCTTTCTTGAAATCACACCAGCTGCATGTGAACAAACTGCAATTAAAATTTTCTTCAAACAGTTTAAAAAAAATCTGTCTGAATGTAAACCATTCATTATACATACATGTGTACATTCAGCAGCAGCACTTTCTGAGTCTAAACAAAAAAGAATAAGTTGTATCTATCATAGCTTAGATACAAATTTAATAAAGGGCTAATGCAAGTTTCCTATAGCTCTTCTTAATTTATATGTGAAACTGAATTTTTGCACTGTTTCATTTGAAATGATTGACCATCTGGGTTCATTCATGCCTTTATGTAAGCAAGCAGTGTTCTTGAACAGTCAACACCATCACAGGATGCTCTGCTGGCTTAGAATCATAGGATGTTTAGTGCATATCAATCATGCTTGTCTTTGACATATGTGTTGCATGGTAACAATTGATAAACACTTTGCATGTACTAAAACAAAAGCTTTTCTCTGCTGTAACTTCACATTTTCAAAATAGAACATATATTTTTGCTACATAACAAAAGAAAGTTTGCATGTGCAAATTTTAAAGACTTTTTTTTTTCATTACTTGAATATCAAGAATGTGTGATCGATCACATATTCTTTCATTACTTACAGAATCTTTTAAAACCTAATGAATCATTTGTATATCCCTCCTTCCAGCATACCTGCGTGGTATAACGATTAGCACACTCGGCGGGTATCGAGAAGTCCAGGTTCGAGTCCCGGCGAGGTCATTGCTCATTTTTCACGTCTCCTGCTTCAAAATATCCTAATGACTGTACAATAAAAGTGTACGATGAGAGATATAACAGAAAATTTCTAGATCAGTAATTTTGTACCCCCCAAATAAAAACAGCATATGATTGATAACAATTTCATAGGTGTAACGTAATTTTGAGATACTACATATATGACGGGTAGAACTCTCTAAAAGCATTTCTTTAATAAAAGCAGAGATATGCCTATTTTTAGGCAAGAAATCATCAATGAGTAAACGTTTTTACCTTTTATATCTTGCAGACAGAGGCTTGAACAATATAAGTCATTCCTGCGATGTGCTGAGAATCATTTGAGACAATAAAAAATTCGCAATGAACAAGCCTTGAACAGCAGTTGACGGCCACCAATGGCTGGATGGAGAGGACCACCGAATACCCGTAGTTTGACCTGGTTTGAATGTTTGATTTTCGTGTTTTCCCATGTATCACCAGAATCTCTTTTAAAGTCCTCCACAAAGTTAAATATTTTGGAGAAAAGCCTCTTGTGCTTTGCCTTAATCAATTTAGCAATGATAACAGCTCAACAGCACCCTCAGGGACTTGTTGTGAGTATGGGTGTCGCAATTCCAAAGTACCCTAGTCCTTCAGAGGATCACCCTCTTGGTAAGATGGGGTTCGCGATCCTGGAGTTCTAGTTATTTCCTCCTTTCTTTTTCGTCTCTGCTTTTCTGTTCTATTTTCGTTCCTTCCGCCTTTGTGGTTTGTTCTTTTCGGAAGTTGGGGCTGAAAGGTGACTCTCTTACATCACTTTCTTTCCAGTTTCTCATGAACAGAAAACCACTTACGCGTTTGCCGTGCCTTGTCGCCCATAAGACTGGAAAGGGAGAATCCTGGCAGTTGAGGGGTGAGGTACTGTACCCAGCACACTACTTTGTCCTCTGCTTCAGACTGAAACAAGAGGCTTTAAGCTGTCCCTTGAAGTGTCATCCGTCTGGTCACTAGTCTTTTGTATCAGTGGCTTGAGAATAAACTTTCGGGTATTTCAACTTTCAGAAAAGCTTACTGTGGGGCTTCAGATTGCGTATAGACCCGGTTCACCCTGTAGCAGGAATCTGCATTCCCTTGTTGAATTCCACGGTGGGCTGGGCTGCATTGTCTGAATCTTTTATTTCAGTCAATATGGCTTCTAATACACAAACAAACGAACAAAATGAAAACGCTCCTATTTCTATAAAAGTAAAGACAAGTGTAAATTCTGACAAGAATAAAAATCCACTACAGTTTCTGATAATTAGTAATCCATCAGAAAATCTTCAGAAAGTGTCCGCATTTTTATATGTAGGAACTACAGCCAACAAAGGACACTACCTGACAGCCAGACCATTGCCTGCGCACCTGAAACAGACAAGGATAGACACCACGCGAAGGTGGAGGAGATTGACTTTCGATTTTGTTCTAATCCCGTGAGCGCGAAAAGTGGCTGTATAAAAAGATAAAGAATTTTCTTGTGTTCCTTGAATTTCGCGCGAGGAACTGCTAAACAACTGTTGTATCTCTATTTAGTCTGTTAATTTTTATCCGTAATTAAATAAATGTTCTGTGGTATAGAAAAAATTCCAGTTTTCATTCAAAATTTTGTAAAGTCTAGAAGTTTTCAAGTTAGAATTGGCTCTTTTTTTCCCTGATAACGTTGAACAAGAAGTGGGTGTGTTTTGAGTGTTACTTTATTCGCCCTAGAAATAAACCATATCTTAAAGGACCTTCCTCTTACTGTTTCAGGATAATTGTACGTTAACAACCTTCAGATAAGTTATCAAACTTCAGATAAGACACATGTAGAGAGGCAATTATAGATTCAGATGTAATAAAAAATGGATTTGCGTTTTCAAAACAGAAGGCTGTCCACAAGCACTTTTGCGGAAAGGGAAATCTGAATCCTGAGCCTGAGCTTTACCTTGAAGGGTCATGAATTCAAGTTGCGGCCGAAGGGAATTCCTAGGATTGATGTTCAACCGAAAACTTACTTTCTCCATGTACCTGAGGAAGAAGTGTTTCAGAATTTTGAATCTTCTCAAAGACCTGGCAAACACATTTGGGGATGCCAAGGATGGGATCATTGCTCCGCATTGAAAAGCACTCATCCGCTCTAGACTGGACTATGGCTCAGCAACTTATGGTTTGGTGCACTCTTCTGTATTATTGAAACTTGATCCGGTTTCATCATTGAAATCTGCAGATTTGCGCTGGAGCCTTCAGAATACACTGGTGTGCAAAAATTAAGGATGAGACGGTTTTTTCAATATAACTCAATATAACTTTGTACAAAAGCTTTCCAAATCAACACATTTAATACCGTAAGATCCCCAATACGTAATGACATGAGTAATGTAAGCAACACTTACTAAAAGAGAAATCAGAGAGATAAAAAGAAGCTTTATCGAAAAAGTAGCATGGAGCGCAACGCGACTGAAGGCCGAAACATCCCTGTGATGGGTGTCCAGCAAGAAACATCCGGTCTTTAATAGGGGATATGATCTCCCCTGACTGCTAGGCAGGTTTCACATCATTTGTGCATGCTGGATATGTGGTTGTTAATGAGCTATTGAGACACTGCTGCTCGTTCCTCTTGTAGCACCAATCGCAGTTTCGGAATCGTTACTGGCGATAAATTACGTGCTGCCACGGGTCTCCTTAGTAAGTTCCGTACATGTTTGACGGGATTTAGATCCAGAGACCTTGCCGACCAATCCATGTGTTCAATATCTTCACTCTCCAACAGCTCTTCGACAGTAACTGTGCGATGAGGTGGAGCGTTGTCGTCCATGAAGAGGAACTGAGGACCCATAGCCCTTGTGAAAAGACGCATGTAAGGAAGAAGAACCTCGTTACAATAGCAGTCCCAGGTGACGAACCTCCTTGGGAGATATGAAGGTCGGTCCGGCTACCAAGGATTATGTCTGCTCGAACGAGAACTCCGCGACCTCCAAAACAGTCCCTTTTGATGATGTTAAAGGGGTTATTGCGTGTTCCCCGCTCTGTCCAGATGTGTATGTGTCTAGAATCGCAACTCAGACTAAATCTGCTCTCATCTGTAAAGAGTACTCGTCCCCATTCATTGTCTCTCCAATTCCGGTGTTCCCGGCACCACAGAGAACGCCTTCTCCGATGGGCAGGCGTTAGAGGTACACACCGTACAGGGCGTCGTGCAAACAGACCACCACCGTGCAGTCTTCTGGCCACGCTAAAACGCGATATCGGTCGTCCAGTCGCCTGTGTCGTGTGTCTAGCGATTTTTCCCGCTGTCTGCCGCCTGTTTCTTCTGGCCTGTAAGGCAATATACCGGTCATCTGCGGGGGTGGTTCCTCGTGGACGAACAACTACTAAATCCCCGGATAGCTGTTCCTGTAGTTTCAAATTGTCTCCAAAGTCGTGAAATGATGCTGTGAGCAATTTCGAACTCTGCAGCGACACGTGTCACACTGCGGCCTTCCTCCAACTTCCCAATGATTCGACCTCGGGTAAAAGCATCCAGATGTCGTCTAACAGATTGATTATTCGCCATTTCTCGCTGAGGCAGCAACTCGGTGTGATTTTAACTGCTATACGGCCTGCAATCTCTTTGCCACAAATAGTGATCTTACACCGATAACATGCTTTATACTACTCAGACACTCCTTCATTACGTCTACCTGCATATCTGAGCATGTGCTACCGTACATCACCTTACTTAATCTCTTGTTTGGTCTTTCTGTCCGCTCTGCCCCGTCGTTCAGCTGATATGCTAATTTTTCGACTTCGTCCTTAATTTTTGCACACCAGTGTATCTCCTGTATAAAATCTGTATGTTTATTGCTTAGAATCATCGTTTAAATTAAGACGTGAGTAATTGACCTTTCATCGCTAGTTTCGTATAACCTAAACATTTTTATCTCAGCACTCTTTATGACTGTTATAGTCTTTTATTTGCAGAACGGCCTCTGCATTCCTCCGTTCCCCGCAAGAGCTGAGCCTTTGACAAAAATACTCAGACTTTTATCATCTTAATTAGAGGAGCACGAACGAGTTAGTGTACAAGTAGCTTTTCTATGAGCACAGGAACGAACACAACACTTAAAATCAGATATACATAAATAGCTTTAAAAAAATAGGTTAAGTGGGAGCATCATTTGCGATTCGAGATCATGTAGAGGAAAGACAGCTGCAATGTGCTTGCTGACTATTTAAAGCTGAAGTAATAACGGTGTGTTACGTTCTTAAATATTTATCTAAGCCAGAAAAAGTTTATAACCTTATACCAATTCGTTTAGTGCACAAAAAAGTTTTCAAAGTTTCTCTGAGACCCAGAAACCAATGGTGACAGAATTGTTATGACTACATTTAAACTTAATGAGCCGTGAGCACCAGATCCTTTACTGCTGGGTTCTCGGACAGATGAAGATTACAGGTAACGAGCTGGGAGGCATCGCAATAAAGTCTGCCGTAGGACTGCCTAATCACCTCTTTAACTTTGAGAGATATTAAAGGGATTATCAAGGGCAAAATCCTGAGTCTATGGCAAGGACGTACAAGTGAATAATAAAATAAAAAGCATAATGCTCAGAATTGAATATTGGGAATCAAAGAGTAATCAGTAGCACCAAATCATTTTAACCCGTCTGACAAATGGTCACTCATGAGTTACGCACAATTATCTCTTAAAAGCGAATAGTGAACCAGTATATTCCAGCTGTAATATTACTCTATGCTGCACGACAGATTTTTGTTAGAATTGCTGACGTTTTGATAGTCTTCAGGAAATATTTTAGTTTTTCAAGTACTTCTCTCGACTTTTAATTGGGAAAAACTGTCGGGTTTTAACGAAAGTTTCCCGTCACCGCCCATATCATTTGCGTAAACAGCTCGCGTTGACGTGTTTAATAATATTTTGTCAAACGATATTTGGCATTTGAAAGAAAGAGAAACATTGTGCTGTGAAATTTGTAGAAAAAAAATCTTTATTATTACGTACAAGGTGTCTGAAATGGAATTATCATGCTACCAGATTAAAACCATCGTTTATTTCCAGTTTCGTTGCAAAAAATCTGCTACAGAATGTCACCAAATCGTGTGTATAGTGTGCAATGTGTATCTGGAGAAAGATAAAACCCTCGACAGTAAGGTGTAGAGTGAGGTTGATAGTCCGTCGTGTTGACGCTGCTATCAACGATAAACTGAGTTTCGGAGTAAAAAGGTAATGTTCCATCAAGATAATGCAAGACCAGATGGGTCTGCTTTCACTCGCTAGATTCTGTGCGGACTTGAATGGTATCTTTTGTCACATCCACCATACAACCCTGACATCGCTCCTTAAGATTTCTACCTTTTTTCACATCTGAAGCTACATCTTGTAGCTGCTGTCTTCCATTCTGCACAGGATGTCTGAAATGAACGCGATCTGTTTCTGGACTCGCGGCCAACAAGTTTCTGTGCCGAAGGCTTTGAAAAACTAACAAAATGTTGGCAGAAAATCAGATTTGGGTGGTGATTACTGCCTGCACTAAAGGTACTGCTTTCATGTTCCCCCTAAAAACGTTTTTTGGCTGAAAACTTTCATTAGAATTTTTCATTTCAGTTTTCAAGGGAGTCTAGGTTTCATTCTTTAATCTGAAGTGGTTGTAAAGCGTTTTAACGTACTTCAATGACTAGAGATTTTACCTGGTTTTATATTTCATTTGATTTTGTGAATTTTATGCATCCCTTCATCGCGGTATTAATACCCGGCGTTTCATTATTTTCTTGCTTTTGTTTCGCATTTTTCTCATAACATAATATATTTTCAACATATTTTAGCTGATTTTTATAAATTCATACTAATTCTAAAGGGCAGAATAGATTACCATGCTTTTGGCGCATTACATATGAGTGGACTCATGTACCAAAATATTCACCAACTAACGAACAGGATATGGTCATAAACATAGCTTAAATTGCGCCGGAGCCCACCGTAGCGTGGCTCCGGTACTTCTTAGTTTTTTAGATAAATCACAGTTCTAGACGTAGCGCACCGGAACCCTATATAAGAAGGCTCCGGCACTTCTATGTAACTGAACAACAATTTTAGTAGAAATATGATCTCGAAAATTTTAGTTTTAGCAATAAATTTATACACTCACTTCCAAAAGTTAAGCACGGAGAGGAAAATGCTAATTTCCGGAAAGCAATCAGAATTGAAGAGGATGCAATTCACTGCAGAGCTAGATGGAAGTACGCAAATATGTTAGGTAACAGCCAATCGCGCTTTCATGTCAAGAAATATGCAAAAAAGGCTGTCTTATAAGAAGCCAGCTTTATGAAGGATTACAGAAGTTAATTGTAAGTACTGATAGAAGGTGTTTAAAACTTTCTTACAATTTGTTTTCAAGACATATATGTTTCTCTGACTTTCAGAAGACGAATGGAAGATTCTGAGCGCTGGCGTGGTATGTGGCGCATTGAAGCAGGGCAGTCAGTCACAGATATTCGGGGTTCATCATTCTGTAATTTCACGTTTATGGAATCAATTCCAAACCACACAGACAGTTCTCCGAAAGCTCGTAGCCGGTCGCTCAAGGATTGCAACCCCAGCAGAAGATCAATATATTGCTATTGTAGCCAAGCGGAATCGCAGTGCGACTTCCACACGTGTGACATCAATGGTTACAGCGTGCATTGTTAAGACGATATCTGCAGCTACTGTATGCCGAAGATTACATATGAGTGGACTGTAAGCTCGGGTACCTCGAGTTTGTGTTCCTCTATCCATCCAACCAAGAGGGGCACGATTACAGTGGTGCCGGGAACATGTCAATTGGAATCTGTCTGACTGGGGCAATGTCATGTTTACTAATGAGTCAAGATTTGCTCTGGAGCCAGATGACAAGCGTGATAGATGACAAGGATATGGCGTGATCAACGAACAAGCAATCAATCCCAAAACATCACCGAACATCACGCATTCCGAGGCGGAAGCATTGTGGTGTAGGCAGGGATTTCATTAGGATATCGCATCGACCTGCACATCTTTAAACGGCGTTCTTTGACGGCTGTCCGGTATCGAGATGAAGTCCTAGAGCTCATTAAGAAAATTGTACGCTGCAGCAGTTGGCCTTACTTTTGTTTTAATGGACGATAACGTACGTCCCCATAGAGCTGACATCGTCAATGAACTACCTGGAGTGTGAAGGGATTGCGCGTAGGGCGTGGCCAGCACATTCGCCCGACCTTAATCCCATTGAAAATATTTGGGATGCTCTCGGCCGAGCTGTATCTTCACGTTTCCCACCTCCAGCCATTCAAACTGAGCTGGAAATTGATCTACAAGAAGAATGGCGATTGCTTAATTCTGCGTAGGTTGACCACCTAATTGAAAGCATGGTCACAAGGTGTAAACTTTGTATACAGATGAAGGAGTATCACATACTCTATTAATGTCCTTTTTTCATTTTATGTTGTTTATTTTCACTTTATACATAATTCTGTTCAAGTCTCCAGTATGTCATTATCTGATAACTTACAAAAATTCGATATTGTTTTCATTTTTGTATATACTTATTGATTTTATTTTATGCATAAATGTATATGCTACTTTCCTGCCGAATTTTGTGT